>CM030838.1:12812052-12967052 GCA_018105865.1 Metaphire vulgaris | reverse complement strand
TCTGTTTCCACGATTAATCCTAAACCGAATTGGAGGCGTGCCTCCCTGGGCCTATACTAATGACTGCACCAATGATAGATAATATTGTGCTGTATTAGATTATTGTACTATAATTTCTAGACATTATAAACAAGTTGTATTTCTAGATGGATGAACAAATTGCAGATTGCCTGTTTGCCAGATCTGAGTAGAAGGAGGCTGAACCAAATCGACTCAGTCCCTGGTCAGTTAAAGATTAGCTTCTCAATATACAGTTCTCCCACTCCTATAGGCTTAGTCAGCGCATAGTCAGACAGTTAATTGCAAGCGCATAAAGAGCAGAGATGTCCATGGGTTGGGTTAACCGCAGAGGCGTAGCGTCCCAATGGCTACTTATGGCTCTAGCCATTGGGCGGCACATATGATGGGGGGCGGGAAATTTTGGAAGCGACATTTTTGTGTTTGTAGGGTTGTTGAGGGTTGTTGGCGAAGGCGAAGGGGGCGGAAAATGTAGAAGGGGCGGCAAATACAGTGACGACGACCTTTTTAGCTTGTCGGGTTGTGTCAGTCGAGGAGGTTTAGCGAAGGGGCGGGCAAAATTTAGAAGAGGCGGCAAATTCAACGGCGACGACCTTTTTTGCTTGTCAGCTATAGCAAGAGCAAATTGGGGCGGAATTTTTTCCAGGAGCCATGGGCTGCACAAATGCACGCTACGCCACTGGTTAACCCATGGGTTTGGTTGCGTTGGATTGGGTTGGGTCAGACTTTTCCATATTAATGGTTGGTGGGATTGCGTTGAGTCAGAAAAATGTCATGGCTTAGTAAATTGTAATGTATTACGGTGGGTTGGGTTATGGTCATGGTGCTTGACAACTTCTATAGCGCCGTATCACGGCGAAGGCCAAAGTCAAAGGCGCTGTCGACAATGCTGACAAATCAACATGGAACGGAAGATGTTGGTCTTGAGGGAAAATCCGCTCAGATGGCACAAAAGAGGTGGCTGCCGCGTCTAAACCGGACAGTGAGCCCTTCAGAAGGCGGTCTTACGCAAGGAGACGTTCCGTCGAAGAGTCAGCGGGTTGGGCCAAGTAACCATGTTGATATATTACCGGCATAGCTTGGGTTGAGTTGGAAACGTGATGAGTTGGGTTGGATTGGGTTCTAAAAAATGGGCCCATTGGCATCTCTGATGAAGAGATCACGATAGAGAATGCCAGACATAACTCACATCGTTACTTTATCAAGACTACGGAATGATTATAATTATACTAAACGGCGCTATAGTGTACCCTGGCAGCTAGCATTGTGATAAAATAGAACAACGTAACGTAATCAAGCGAATATAGAGAGTTTGCACCTACTTCCAAACGCTTGATTTTGACGGGATTAGGAAAAGACTGGAAAATGTCAGGGCATGGTTCCGGTGCCCCCCGAATCAAGAACCCTGGCTACGCCACTGAAATCATTTCTAGACGACATATAATGGTGTTATGATAGAATTTGTCAGTGGCGGTTCCAAGAACTCTTGGCGGGGGAATGCAACGAATTTCTAGGAAGTTGGTGGGGGATGCGATGGCCGGACGCCGTAAACCCTGCAATAAATCCAGAAAAAGGGGCTGACAAGCAACAAGAAGGTCGGTAGGAGATGCATCCCCAGTCGTCCTCAACTTGGAACCGACCCCATAGGATTTGCCATATAGAGTAAATCGTCCTAAAATCAGTGCATTTTTTCAATTGACAGAAGACTTTAGCGGAAGTGAAAGTGAAGACGACAGTTCTACTGCTTCCGCCTCCAGTCTTCAGTCGCCGGACGAAATTTCCGACTCAACGTCGACGATAGAATCTCCTGTCAGACCTGTCAGAAAGTCAGAGCTAGACTTTTCCGTCTTGGGTAGGAAATACAAGAGAGAGAGAGAGAGAGAGAGAGAGAGAGAGAGAGAGAGAGAGAGAGAGAGAGAGAGAGACGGACGGACGGTTATAATCTAATCCTAAGTAATTCTGTATATAATATTACGTAATCTTATTCCGTTTTACCCAATCTTGTCTACGCTTAATTAATCTCAAGCTGTTATGCAATATAACCTTCTTGGATTTACTTTTGATTCTTCCCCTAAATTTCGAAGCTCACACACATAGGCCTATCGCAACTATCAAAGCCATGTTATGCTCGCCTTCACTCCTGACTATTCTGTCTAGGACCGGTCGTCGTGGTATCGGCGAAACACCGTTGAGAAATTTTGAAGAGGATTAGAGAATGCTACGGCGAAGAATTTCTCAATAAGTGTTTTTGCTTGTCATAGACTTTTCTACCCGAAAATGTCGGCGTGCCCTCCCCAGGGCGTAGCCGACCATGGGCGTCCGGAGAACAGTGGGGCACCCCTGGAGATATATATATATATATAGTTATATATATATATATATATGTTATTATATATATCCCAAATCAGGCTAACTTAAAATTTTTATGTGTTTTAAGATTTTCAAAGTTCTTAAAGATTTATAGCCCCCAAATCACATTATATCTCCCAAATCAAATTCCTGGCTGCACCCCTGGCTCTCAGAGGCGTCATCATTTGGGGCTGGGAAGAGTGGGGAGGGGTATATATAGGAAATGAAAATATTAATTTACAATGTATTAATGTGCAATAAAAAACAAAATTATCATTATTGGCCATGTCTGTTAGAAATTAAAATAGTAATTTATAACGTATTAATGTTGCATAATAAAAGAAAAAAACCAGGGGAGGTTGACTAAAAATCAGAAGAAAAAAAAAAAAACGGGAACCGAGCAGTCAGCATTTTTGGAATAGTAGAAAAATTTCAAATTATAAAATTGTAAAGACAATTTTTAAAATATTCAAATCGCCCCTTAAAGAAAAGTGTGAAATGACGCCACTGCTGGCTCTCCCCATTCCTGAACCCTGGTTACGCCACTGACCATCACTGGATTTATCAGCCGGTAATGCAGATAGGCGGGAAGTTAGCAGAGTGGTAACAACGCTGGGCGATGGAGCAGAAATAAGGTCGCGGATTCAACTCCCGCAGGAGCCCTAAGGTCGACTCAGCCTTCTTTCGCCAGATGGCGATGGCAACCGAGTAGCGGATTAATCGGCAGAGTAAGCAGGCACGTTGCACGAGAACACTGGCCCCGAATAACGTAGACTGCACCCGTCGCCTGGCCGAGGGTCCTGGAAACGGAGATCACCGTCGCCCTATGAGCCTTGAGAGCTCGGGAAGGACTTTTACTTTTGCTTTCTTAATGCAGAGGACGGACGGCTATAGTATGAAACCCCAATCTAGTGCCGCCATCTTGCGATGACCGACGTCATATCGGACAGTATTTATTCCCGTGAAATCACAAATATATTCTGAGCGCCTTTTTTACGACGAACGTTTTTCTTCTTTTTATCAGCGGCGGAAAGACGAACTTCCGGACTGATCGAGATGACGATTCGTCCCGGAGATCCGAGAACGACGCTGGATAGATCCATTAACTCGAAGTCAAAGGACACCTACCTAAAACACCATCTGGCGTCGCTACAGCGAACGTTGAAGGCACGACCGTTAAATATCTTGCGATCTCAGAAAATGGGGGGGGGAGGAGGGAGGTCAGGCGTTTCGTTCATTAAAAGCTCTGACACGAACGCGACCGGCGCAAACGACTTTACAGCGTTACGGTTTTTATTATTTACCTTTGACGTCGTAACTACTGGCAATTTTGAGAATGTCGCCCGTGGTTGATTTATTTTCCGCGTGTGCTTACTCTGTCCGATGAAAATGACAAAATAGTTGAAACTGCTGTCGAAGCGGGTTGACATTTTGAAGTTTCAGCATGATCGGCTTTCAGCGTAGCCGCGTCGTCAAATAAGTTCATTAGTTTCCGCTTCAGCTGTGCGCTTGTAAGCTAGAAGACTAACGTACAGCTACATGTGGTTCATGTTGCAGTCTATTGAAATTCGAGAATTTTAATCGGTACACTTTAAAATTATTTAAATGATAGATATTGAAAATGTTGAATTATTGACCACTCCGAAATCAATTTGATGAGCATTAGCAAATGCTGATCAATAGTCTATAAGTTTATGAGCTGCTTGATCTTTTCTTGATAAGTTCTGGTGAGTTTTCTACCCTTAAAGAGGACCAATTGTCTTTTACGCAACCCAGAGATGAGTAGCCATGAGTAGCGCCATTTTCCATGGTCTTCTTCACAGATAGTTGGAGGCAAACAACTTGTCCAAAGTCGCTGCGAAGTGACTAGGATCAGATTTGAACCCGCTACCCTTCGGGTGAGCAGCAAGAATCCTACCTACCACCCACTACTCTACCGTTCAAACTGTTCATTCTATTTCCTTTTAAAATCAAGTTACCAGGCGCTCTTTTTTATTAAAACCCTTTTTGCAAATAAGGTGAACGAGATAAAGTCATAAAATAGAACGATCTAGGTTTGATATTGCAGGACAAGGAGGCGCAGCTGAGCAGTTTGACTGATTTTCTCGAAAGTTCGTCGCCAATAACTTCAGAATCGCTGAAGAACTTCCAATCGCCATTTATTGATGATGCTAAAATCTTGTTCGTAGACAACGAAGACGAAAGGTATTGATCGATCGAAATCTCATATCGCCTTTTGCAACATGAAATTTACAGTCATGCAATAAATAGTCATACCTCGGTTGACCTGATCTTTTACAGTTATAGGATTTGGAGTTCATTGATTGGCGTCCAAGTTATTATAAATGGTGCTATAGAAGCGCATTATTATTATTATTATTTATTATTATTATTATTATTATTATTATTATTATTATTATTATTGTAGTAGTAGTAGTAGTAGTAGTAGTAGTAGTAGTAGTAGTAGTAGTAGTAGTAGTAGCCTAGTAGTATTAGTAGTAGTAGTTGTCGTTGTTGTATAGTCATAAATATGAAGCATACAATACAACGCTTTAAGAGAAAGTGAAAGGAACTCAGAATTTTTTAAAAGTAGAAATGGTCCATTTCTTTTTGTAATGAAGACTTGAGGCAAAAGGTTTTATAAATTATAATCTGTTTGTATCTTAAGACGAACTAAGCTCCAGCTGTGCCAGTCTATTAGGATATGCAATATATGTTTATGCATTAAAATATATAACCGCATACGTCTAGATTACAATCAGAGGCTTTTGAAATGTGGATTTGGAGGAAAATGCTAAAAGTAAAATACACAGAGCATAAGACAAACGAGGAAGTCATGAAGGAGATAGAAGAAGAAAGAAGCCTGATAGATACAATCCGGAAAAGGCAGAGAAATTGGATGGGACATGTCCTCCGGCATGACTCTTTACTAAGAACAATAATCGAAGGAAAAATGGAGGGAAAGAGAGTGAGAGGTAGACCGAGAAAGATGATGTTGGAGTGGATGATGAATAAAGGATATCAGGAACTCAAAGAAGAAGCAAGCAATCGATCGGAGTGGAGAAACTGGATACCTGGACCTGTCGAGAGACAGAAACACTGATGATACGTCTAGAATCTAGATATAATCATATGCCTATATGTCTAGGCCTAATAATACACAAATCTGTGCCTAAGCACACACACACATAGAGGCATAGACCTACGCATGCACACACACACACACACACACACACACACACACATATATATATATATGCATATATGCTCCCATAAAACAATACATATATACCGAGTAATTGTTTCTCGTTCTTTCAATTGTAGCCTTGATGCCTGACGAATTCCATTGTTCCCAAGGTAACCGTCGTCGCCAACTTGTTCCTCTTCTTTCACTTTTCGTTTTGATCGATCTGGTCTGTTCTCGTCAAGACGGAGTCTTCCTCGAATCAAAGATATCGACCCATTGACCCTGTGTTACATCGCCTCGTAGTCAAGATGGCCGACAGCACGCTTTGAACTCGTAAAGAGCTCCAAACAGGCAGACAGACAGACAGACAGACAGTCAGATACACATACAGATACCAGGCGAAGAAGCACACAAACAGAGGGAGAAGTGAGAGAACCAAGAAAAGCCGAAAATATAAAGCATTCGCCAACGTAGAAAACAAACAGTAGAGTGCAGTGACGAAGACGATGACAATGAGAAGACAGTGACAGATAGGCAGGCAGAGAGGCAGACAGACAGACAGACAGACAGACTGTAGGATGTCTACAATCTGCGTTATGGATATGTTCGATTAATGACGTCATGAAATCGATCGATTATTTCACTAGTCGAACTGTAACCTGGATCTTACTTATTGACAGCGGATGAAACAGTCAAACTTGCACCTGTGATTGAGGTCGGCGAGATTATTAAGAGTGCAACGCTCGATAGCATGATCAATGAAGAGAACTTTTCAAATGCAGGAGCTGCAGAATAACAAAGAATCAATGAGTGAGAAAGTGAGGTGACGCCGACTGTCTCTTCATCGTTCCATTGTTTCGCATCACTTACGAGTGCAAATGGGGCAGGTGATGGTCTCTTAAAGGTGCTATATAAATTCGGACAGTCTTTCCTGTTAGCGTCGCAGTGTGAACGACTTAAACGCTATGTTCTATCGTTGTCATGGCAACACCTCGGACAGACGTTTCGGTGCTCTGAGCACCCGGCGAAGACACGTACTCCTGTACAAGAGACACCATCGAGATGAAACACCAAATACAGACAGTTCAGAAAGTTCACTGTACAAACAAAGAAGAAGGCACGTCACGTGATCTTCGGGGAGGGAGGGGTTAATTATTATATATCAAATCGGTAACGGATCCGGGAATTCAGCTAGGGGCAAGTCGTGTTCCACTCCCCCACTTTGCAGTACCGGCCTCTTCCTTAATAAGGATTGCAACTGCTGTTAACGTTGTTGAAACGAAAGGAAAGACAACGCTCACTTGTTCATTTGCGGCTTTATAACCTTTTGGATTTCCGCCATGTTGAGAAAGTAGCAAATACAAAGCTGTTTGGGTGGGTTTAGGTGCATGCTCTCTTGTACTCCAGTGCCCTCCCATGTAGGTACGTCTATATGCACCAAGTGGACTCCTAATATCTACAATGTATGTGCACTTGAACGACATAGTGTAGTTGCGCCGGACCATTTTTATTATGAATAAAACTGAAAGATCAAGAAACAGCTTGAAGTAGGCCTAACGCTATCTAGTAGTAGCGTTATCATCGTCGGTTGGACAACAGGGAAATGTCTATATATATATATATATATATATATATATATATATATATATATATATATATATATATATATATATATATATATATATATATATATATATATATATATATATATATATATATATATATATATATATATATATATATATATATATATATATATATATGGACAACCGGATGTCGTTACGTAAGAGGAAGATGGACCGCTGACTGGTATTTAAACACGAATTCAGACTGCACTCGATGCAGTTTGACTGTCTGATTTCGGGTACATGATAATAGCATTGAACATAAGAACAGCAGACAGAATAGGAGGCACATTTTATATTCAGAATCTCACGTCGCTTCTGCACACTTCACAAGTGCATATGGACCTATGTAAATATATATAATTGTATATAATTATATATATTGTTATTTTGTTTGCTGATCTTTTAAAGTGTACGCTATTTTTATTTATTGGAACTAAATTTTGCATGTACAACAGAAATTATTGATACTGTTGAAATATTAATATTTTATTAATGATATTATGTATTTTATATATAAGACTAATAGAATATATATAAATAAATAAATATATATATATATATACACACATATATATATATATGTATATATATATAGGCCCTAATTAAATGCACGGTAGAATTCTTTGATCCAATATATCCATTTTTCAAGATTCTAAGAATAAATCCAAACATTCAGAAGTATCTCTGTGGGTTTCTTTGTGCTGATTCTTGTTTGGTCATTTTAGTTCAATATCTCTGTGTTTCGCTTCTAAAAATTGAACGAAACACTCAAATTGCGTGACGTAATTTATGGACGACTCCTTAGGGGGTCCGAGATGTGTGGCAGCTTGTGACAAGAGGTGAAGGTTAAAACTGTTACAAATGGCGTGACGTACTTTATGGACGGTCCCTTGGTTAGTTTATATATATATAATTATATATATTATATATATATAATTATATATATATATATATATATATTTATCATAGACTTCTTAAATTAAAGACTGACGTCAGTCATGCTCGGGTCCGCGAACTTGGGTCCATTGAATTTTTAACATTATAGCGTCTGTTAACTCCCGCAATTGGAGATTGCTTGGCGATACAACATTGCAATTTGGTGGCCACACTCAGAAATGAACTCTCTACGCATTTAAAGTAATCGGAAGTTGATAATTTAAGAAGTCTAAGATAGATGCATAAACTAATCAAGAAGCTGTCCATATATATGTATATATATATATATGTGTGTGTGTGTGTGTGTGTGTGTGTAATATATATTGAGAGAGAGACGATTATAGTTGTGTAATTTTAGGGTGCGATATTTATGTTATATTTGATTAAGTTAAGTTAGGGTGCGATATTTATGTTATATTTGATTAAGTTATAAATGGAAAATTCTGATTCGTCTTTACGACTTCAAAATGTCGATGCATTGTTTAGTTTTGCGATCTTACGTCCAATCAATTTTGAACCCGCAGTTGGCCTCCAATAAAAGCAGAAGCAAAGACAATCATTTTTTCGATCTGATCTCTTTTCTTGCGTCATTCTCAATTTGATGTTTATTGATCTCTCTCTCTCTTTCTCTCTCTTTCTCTCTCTCTCTTTCTCTCTCTCTCTCTCCCCCGTCATTTTTAAGTTTCTAACGCTTCCTGTCTTTATGGAACTCATCTTTCTTTGTTCTATACAGTAAGAGCGATTCGATTTTGGATTGCGATCGAAACTGACAGTTGACATCCGCTCAATTGCTGACGATTACTCCTATCCTCATTCGAGTCTTGGTCTAGTTTCTATATATAACAGGTCATGTGACCTGCATCTTACTTGCAGGAAACATATAAGATATATCTAAGCAGTATATGTGCGTGTGCTCGTCAGTCGTCAGCTGCATGAGTCCAGAGAAACGTGAAGGCGATGATACTGGTTTCTTCCCCAAAGAATATATATATATATATATATATATATATATATATATATATAGTATATATATAATCAGTTCAAATAAAGCAGAAAATCAGGTCTATATATATATATATATATATATATATATATATATATATATATATTAAGGTTAGGGTTAGGGCACGCCTATATCCTTATATATTGTTTACTTACTTACTTAGTACTTAGTCCGTCCTCGTGCTGGAAGCACATCATTGACAACAGAATGTTCTCCAACTAAACCGGTCCATGGCCAAATCTTGTGCCTCGCTCCATGACAAACCCATATAGACCAAATCTTGTTCGATTGTTTTCTTCCATGTTATCCCTCGTTCTGCCTCTCTTTCTTTTGTTGTATTTTGTTGCCAGTCCATTGCTTGCTTTGGGATCCGGTTGTTTTCCATGCGCTGTAGATGTCCAAACCAGCGCATTCTTCGTTTTCTGAGGATCTCTTCCATTGTCTGTTGACCTGTCAATCTTCTAATTTCCACATTGCTGATCATATCTTTCCAGTGTATGTTCAGGATCTTCCGCTGCCATTTATGGTGGGCACCCTCAAGCCGCTTCAGGTTTGCTTTAGATTTTTGGCCACAATTCCGCAATTTGATATAGAAGCGTGGAGAGTACAACAGATTCATATAGTCTGATTTTAGTCCTTACACTGATCTTGGTACTCTTCCAAATATTAGTCAGTTTTGAAAATGCACCGTGTGCTTTACCAATCCTAGTTCTTATTTCTCCATCGCAGTTTCCATTCCTGTTTACTTGACTTCCCAGGTAGCAGAATCCTTCCACTATCTCGATATCCTTGCCGTCGATGTCCAGTTTCCCAATATTAGTGGTGTTATTGCTAGTTGTCATTATTTTGGTTTTTTCAGCATTTATTCTTAATCCAATTTTCTCAGCTTCCGTTTTAGTATTCTGTAAGCTTTTGATCTCGTCCCACGTTGTTGAAAAGAGGGTTACATCATCAGCAAACTCCAAGTCTTTAAGGTTATCCTTGCATGTCCAATTTATTCCACTGTTGCATTCATTTGTAGCTCTTCTCATGATGTAATCCATTACCAGAAGAAATATCAGTGGTGACAGTACACATCCTTGTCTAACCCCCGATATTACCTGGAACCATTCGCTCAGATCGCCGTCTTGCCTCACGGCGCATCTGCTTCTTGATAGAACTTTTTTATAATATTTATAATTTTCTCCGGGATGCCGTAAACACGTAGTATCTTCCACACCGTCGGCCTGTGTACGCTATCGAACGCTTTGCGGAAATCAATGAAATTGATGAATGTTGTAGTGTTTGTTGCCTCTGCTCTCTCTATGATCTGCCTTAGTGTAAATATGTTGTCTGAACATGACCGACCTTTTCTGAAGCCTGCCTGCTCTTGTCTCAGCACATCGTCTACTGCATTTTTGATCCTTTGTAGGATTATACTTGTCATCGTTTTGCCAGGGATAGACAAAAGGGTTATTCCCCTCCAGTTGTTGCAGTTCGAAAGGTCCCTTTCTTAGGCAGGCAAGAATCACTCCATCTTTCCAGTTATCAGGCACATCTTCTTGCTGCCAGACTACATTGCATAGTTTAGTTAGCCATTCGATGACATCTGTTCCTCCATGCTTCAGCAGCTCTGCTGGAATGTCATCAGGTCCCGGTGCCTTTCTGTTTTTCAGCTTACATATAGCTTTGGTCACTTCTTCAGCTGTTATCTCTGTATTGATGATGTCTAGTTCAGGTCCCTGTTCTTCAATTTCTGTTATATTGTTTACAAGAATTTTTTCAAGTTTACCATCCCCACCTGAATTATTTTTAAAGTAGTAAATTAGAAATACAGAAGTCTTCATTTAAACTATTCTCAAAATTGAAACACATACAGTTAACTGCAAATCAATTGTTTGATCCTAAGAGCTCCTAGTAGGCTATTCGCTGGTACATGCAGTTTAACCTCAACAGATGCTGGTGATAGATTGTAAAATCTATACATATCGGTCCTCGTCAACTGAGTCCAGAGAAACGTGGTCGTTTCTCCAAAGAATAGCGACGTTCTACTGTATATCAACTACAGTAGAACACGCTATACTAAAGGATCCCAAACATACCTACTCCAAGAGTAACATATCCAGTACAGGTCCACGGTGTATTTTCAGTAGCCCCGCCCTATAACAGTCGATAAGTTTTGAACTTGGAATTCTTTCCGTCAGCTTAGTCGTTAACGGTTAATGGGCTGCCACGCTGTTGACTGAGCAACGACCGCGATTGCTGGAAAAGAACAGTTTCCGACCCTCTGTGACTTGCATTTCTTCGTGTTTAACTGCTCCAAGTTATGCTATGAGCGCCAAGAAGGAAACAGTTCCTTGTACAGTTTAAATTATCATAAATTATCATTAGAGAGACAGACGGACAAGATAGACAGACAGATAGAGACAGATGCAGAGACAGAGACAGAGAGGAAAGAGGAGAGAGAGACTTAGTGAACTATAATGAAGGTGCACAACACAGATATACATATAAAAGACGGCATAAAGAATAACTACGAAGCAATGCGTGCAGTGGCGTAGCCAAGGGGGGTTTGGGAGTTAAAAACCCCTTGGCTGCCGACGAAAATTTTTTTAATGTGTTTCCATACATGTTTAATATTTTCGGACGCGGTTTTGAGGTCAAAACCCCTGGCTGCCGACGCAAAATAATTTGTAAGCGTAGAGTATAAATGTAAGGTGACGAACTTTTTTGCCTGTCAAGAGTTTTCGAAGTTGGTCAAGATCAAAACCACCCCCCTTCCGGAAATCCTGGCTACGCCACTGAATGCGTGCATCTTAAACAAAACCTGCTAAAATAGCTATGGGAAAGGTGAATGATCAGCCAGGCAATGAGACCAGTTACAAGCTACGGAGGAAATGATTTTAGAAAAAAGGAACGATTTAAGTTTAGATCTGAAGACATGAGGAGATAGTACAGGAATTATGAGAATTGAGGATTAAGATTTCATTTCTTTGACAGTGTCTAAGGCTGCGGATGGAAGCTGGGATAGAGTTCCAAAGTTCAGGTGCGGCGTATGAAAA
Organism: Metaphire vulgaris; assembly: GCA_018105865.1. Classification (NCBI taxonomy): domain Eukaryota; kingdom Metazoa; phylum Annelida; class Clitellata; order Crassiclitellata; family Megascolecidae; genus Metaphire; species Metaphire vulgaris. The sequence goes on along the minus strand of CM030838.1, from coordinate 12,954,890 downwards.
GGCACGGTTGCAGATTTTCATAAGAGATGGCTGATTTAGCGGGCGTGAAAGAGTGAGGTGAGATGACGTTCGTGTTGGTCGAGGATACTGAGGTGTTAATAGTGTTCTAAGGTAGACAGGTTTCGATGACTGAAATGAGCGATATGAAGGTGTTATTATCTTATATTGGATACGTTCACTTATTTTAAGCCAATGTAATGATTTTAGTATGGGTGAAATATGGGAGAACTTAGGTGAATTAGTAACAGCGTGAGCCAGTGCGTTTTGTATTTATTGCAATTTGTTGATGGAGGCTTTGGGAAGGTTATAGTAGAGGAAGTTACAGTACTCTCATTTGGAGTGGACTATTGAAGTGGCAATTGTGGAGGCAGTTTTGGTACCGAGGCAAGGACGCAGGCGACGAAGGTCACGAATATGGACAATGCAGGCTTTTGAAAGTTGAGAGATTTGTGATTCGAAGTTTAGAGAAGAATCAAATTTGAATTCGAGATTTTTTCATGATCGAGGGTTGCGAAAAAAACTCAAAGAATCAGCCGCTTATCCATCCATCCATCCATCCATCCATCCAGACGAAAACGACGAACGTCAAAACAAACAGCCGTCCAACTAGAGAGCCATACTGGATTAAGAAATTAATGACCTACTCACCATACGGAATCAACTCGACTAATGACACCATACGGAATCAACTCGACTAATGACACCATACGGAATCAACTCGACTAATGACACCATACGGAATCAACTCGACTAATGACACCATACGGAATCAACTCGACTAATGACACCATACGGAATCAACTCGACTAATGACACCATACGGAATCAACTCGACTAATGACACCATACGGAATCAACTCGACTAATGACACCATACGGAATCAACTCGACTAATGACACCATACGGAATCAACTCGACTAATGACACCATACGGAATCAACTCGACTAATGACACCATACGGAATCAACTCGACTAATGACACCATACGGAATCAACTCGACTAATGACACCATACGGAATCAACTCGACTAATGACACCGGACGGAATCAACTCGACTAATGACACCATACGGAATCAACTCGACTAATGACACCATACGGAATCGACTCGACTAATGACACCATACGGAATCAACTCGACTAATGACATTTTTACGGAATCAACTCGACTAATGACACCATACGGAATCAACTCGACTAATGACACCATACGGAATCAACTCGACTAATGACACCATACGGAATCAACTCGACTAATGACACCATACGGAATCAACTCGACTAATGACACCATACGGAATCAACTCGACTAATGACACCATACGGAATCAACTCGACTAATGACACCATACGGAATCAACTCGACTAATGACTATACGCACCACTGAAACAAAACGAGATCGAAAAATTCCCCTTAGCACAAATTCTCGTGACTTTTTGATTCGCTCGTTTATCCATTCCATCCATCCATCCATCCGATCAACCATCCAACCATCTATCTATCTCCCAGTGGTTCACGCCGTGTAAATCTTCAGTTCAATCGTAGTTACTGTAATTTCAGTCGACTGTTTCAAAGGCCTGATCGTCGGTTCGTATCCGGTCCAGTATAAGGTCAAAGGGACTGATTGCGTATACGAACGAACGCCTGCGGACAAATAGTCCGCAGGAAAACGATTGGCAATCAAATCACAAACGATGCACCAGAAACGTCGATTCAATACATCGGCTGCAGTTAGACCACGGAGATTTTTACACACACCCCCTAACAACTCACCAACACTCCCCAAATTGATACCGACCCCCCCCCCAAACACACCCCCAATCTCAGTTATTGGATGACCTTTTTTGCTTGTCAGACTTTTTAAGCAGAGAACCCTCAGGATTTACCGACACCCCCCCAATTGATGATCCTATAAATAACCCTGAGTTAGACACAGAAGCCCACTAACATGGATTCTATCGCCTTATTTTATCATGGTCAAGCGCCTAAATGCATTCCCGTAATGTGGCTAAAGCAAAGTTAGGCCCAATCTGGACTGCAATGGCGTCGTGCTCGCATTTTCTCATTATTTCATCGTCTCTATCCATCGTTCTCCTTCTTGTTCTTTCTTTTTGTCTTCTCCATATTTTTTCTATAGAAAAAAGCATGAGCCGTGTCATCTGAGATAACAGGAGGCGGAGTTGGATATAGAGACTAAGACAGCAACAGTTTTCGTGTCTTCGGATGAAGATAACTCATCTTTAAAACGATCCTGAGAAAGCGAGAAAAAGATCTCGTGTCGCGACTGAAGCTTCTTTGGTGCGTAGATGGGCACTAGGGTGCCACTCAAAAATAAAGTTTCCATTTGTCATCCTCCCACCCCTCAAAAGTGTTAGTAATATCAAAAGAAACACTCTGATAAAGTTTGGATGTTTTCCTATCATATTTACTGGTAGCTCAAGTCTGACAAAGTTTTGCAATTCGCGACATTTCTCGATTTAAGCAAATAATATTAACTTTAGCATCACAAACTGAATTACTGCAAAAATTCTTTACAAGAAGATCAGCAATTGCTACCAGTTACATTAGAAGTTAATAATCAACAGTTCAACATGATCAGTTTATCATGGACACTTGAACACCGTGATCAAAAATGCCATAATGTTCATCATTTGTCCGTAGATGTTGTTGTTGCTGAAACAGCTTCTGCAGTCAGTGCATTAAGGGTCGATTTTTTTCGGATTTGGAAAAGTCACGGCGGTGTATCTCCACGACTTGCAACAAGAACTGTTTCTGCTTCTCTTGCTTTGTCAGGACTCCATTGAATGCCTGAATCAAGGCCACTCCTCGCTCGGCTGCATCGTTGACGACTTTCAAACTTTTCACTTCCGTTGTACATCAGTCATTGTTACTGTTCCATGTATCTAGACTATTGCCAGTTGGTCAGGAAATGTTGTGGTATAGCCAGTGCTGGGAACAGCTGTCTGGTGTGTTGTGAAACAAAAGTCAGACAACTGCTTTTGAGATAGTGTGGGGCGGGAGGCAATGCATCGAGGATGAACTGTTGTTTTGTTGTCCAGCGCCATAACCATGGTTGATTTCATATCAGCTGACACTTCTGAGTCAAAGAACGCTAAACCAACCAAGACTTCGCTTACGAACCATAAGTGTCCAGAGAATGACTTCAGCGCAGCTTTAGCAACAGCTTTGCGTATTTTCTTGTAGCTCTCCAAGTCACAGAGTAGCTGCAGATCATTCTGTGGAGCAGATGAGGCACAAGCACGTGCAAACCAGGCCTTCAAATAGACCTTCAGTACAAAAGTGTTGAAATGGCTCAGAGCTGACAGCTCACGTGCAGTTATTCGGAACTGGTAGTGGAACAGAAAAATCTTTAGACAGCAGATCAGTTTTGTCATCCACCGAGCCCAGTTGTTAATTTTCTGGGAGCCTGAACCTTTAGGTCCATAATCACTCTGCTCCGAGAAATAGAAGTGACAGCTGCAGAAGCTCACGATAGTCGTCTCTGGGCTGAAATTCTGTTAACTGCTGCTGAATGAAGCGAGTGAGGTCATCCAGAACTGTGCCGAGAACCGATGTGATGGAATCTACAGCCAGCCCATTTTAATACCTAGACCAGTTAATCGAACTCCAATTTTGACCAAATCTCTGAAACAACTTGATGTTTGGTCCACTAGATTGTCCCATCAGTTCATGTATCAAACACCTTTCCCACGATTACCGGTAGTTCCATGATGTGATGCCTGCATGCCAAGCTGATCAGATCCGTGTCCAGCTTTTCTTCCAAAAGTACCGGTATGCAAGCGCCGGCTTGAAGGACTGTGTTGCTGGCTGTAGTGTCAAAACACATGAACTTAATGCGGTCGGCGAGGTTCCATTCCTGAATGAGATTAAACACTGCTGCTGCTGCAATGTTGTAAGCTGTATTCCTGTCACTGAATTTAGTTCTGTCTAGTGCAGCTGCTAAACCTGGACTTATGACGTTGATAGGCCTGCTTTGCTTCGGCTGACTAGGAGTGTGTGGCATATTGGATTCGCCATCCAAATCGCAGTCGTTAGGGGTTTCAGTCTCACAACAATATCAGTCTCATTAAACAAAATCAATCAATAGCAAGAAAACTTGCTAACAGAAGAAAAGAGTATCAATTTTCTTTGATGAAGAAAATTTTAATTGAAAATAAAAGTATATTATGGCGAAATATGTATACAATTGTACATATGACAACATTTTTGTCCATTGAGCTACCAGAAGATATTAAAATATCAGAATGAAACTTGGCAGAGTTATCATGTATCATAAAAGGAACAAAATGAAGGGGTGGGACATGGAAAATATTTCAAAATTTTTTGGGCCATTGCATTGAGTGGCACCCTAATGGGCACCCGAGACACGCTATAGTCATTTCCGAGGCAAATCCTCCCAATGCGTCTGATATCCTTATCTCTTCCCACGAGAATCTCCAATCGCTGTTTAAAAGACGTTCGGTTAATGGCTTTGCATACAAATCACGACAGACAACTTGGACTCCTACTCATCGATTAGACCGGCAGTTCTCAAACTTTTTAGGGTTTCTTGCGTGGTGGTCCCTTAGAAATGTTTGCGATGACTCGCGGACCTTATAAAATTTGAATTTTGAATTGACTGTAATTAACACATAAGCTACTTGTTTCGTCAATCACTTATTTAATCAGAAAATTGCAAATCTTAGTAATCAATTTTAAATTAACTCCTTAGCTGGGTGCCCCGAGTAACACTCGTCCATTTTACATTGAGTTACATATAGTTGCCCAGTTAAGGGGTTAAAATGAAATCAGCATTCTTAGAGCCATCAGTGTGTTTTGTGTTGGTGAGATATCTCGAGGAAGTAATTAATCCCTTTACGGTTGCCCTGAAACCGCTTGGCGGTCTCCTATGGATTAGACAGATATCGACGTGAACGGGAAAGAGACGATCTCTGCTTCTTCGATAGAATCTACAAAACCTCTGCGGCTAACAGCTTCAATCGAAAGTTCTAAATATGCACCAATAGAATCGATTCACATTTAAACTGTTTCCAAATGACATTGCTGAACGTCTAAGCGGAAAGATATCATCTCACTGTCAATCTGCGTCTGTAGAATAGTAGTGAGAATGGCGCATTCTCGTATTTGAGATCTAACAAAGGCGAAATTGTATTGAGACTATGTTTTGATTTCGTATACTCATATATTAAAGTATTGGCAGTACTGGTGGCCCTCTGGTTGCTTTCAAGTCGTGTCTGGAACTTTTTCCGCTCAGTATTTATTGAATCGTCAGACAAAAAACCACAGCTGCTAGTAACCCTTGCTGACGTAATACGAAACCTTAAATAACCCGTTTTTCCAGAAATAGAAATAACCTTAGATAACCTTAACCTTTGAAAACCTTAAAGTTCCTACGGAAACCGGGGTTAAAAGGTTCATTCAACTGTTAGAATATGAATTAAAACATATCAATTGATCATAGTTGTTCGTAACGTTGTCTTCCAATGAGTATTTGCTACAGTAACGCTGGATAAGCTAATTTACTCAACTCCTGAGTTGTTAAGCGGTTTATTTCAACAGAAATGTGACGTCATAATCATCATAGAATATCAAAATTACTGTAGTCGATAAGTAACAAACAACGGAGCAGTTAATGTTGAAAAGTAAAAGCAACTTAAAAATTCAATTTACGTTTGTAAAAGGTAAATGGTATTCGCAAAATAAATAACCTTAGATAACCCTGTTTTTTCAAGATCATAAAATAACTACTTTGACAATTTACGAACAAAATGCAAAAAACATTAATCTCTTCACCCGTCATTTTTTGACTTAGGTTAAACAACAAATATACCAATAAATCTCTTAAACACAATTCTTCGCTTAAAACAAAGAAACACGAATTACACTAAGGGTGGTATCGAGGCCCCCTGGAGTTCACAGGTTCGCACAAGCTCTATCAAGGTTCCAGTTTTTCCGGGGTTTCCCATGGTAGGTGACTAACAGTCATAAAAGTTTGACTTGAAGCAATGCTATTCCTAGATTTTAAATGATTAGTAAGACAGCCTGTGTGGCCCCTTTGGGTCCTATATGGCACCCAGGAATCTCTAAGATTAATTGCTTATTATAAATAACCGTTCGCGACATCGAATTGACAAGAGCATTCTTCTTCATCCGAACTAAAGCTTACAACACAAACTCAGCAATTACACACCAGATTACTGAGCATCAAAACTCATTTGTAGCACGTCAAAACACTACTACGGAGCCATCACAATTGCTCATCGGTTAAATCTAGATACGCTACATAATACATAATCAGTAGACTCGGTCTAAGTCATCGATTTTATGTCGGAGACAAACGATAAAAATAAGCGAGAAAAATAAAACACAAGCAAAAACTATGCATCATGAGCGAGGACTGCGCTGACCCAAAAGCCGATATACAGGACGTGACGGCTTAACCTTTAACAGTTCTGGCAGTGTATTTATGTATTCCTTGCTGGTCATATTTGAGGGGGGGTTGTAATGCTTCTGATAGGGCTTATGCGTCCCCAGCAATCCCACTGGAACATTATCGAGCTAGATTCCCTTAATCTCTACCGTCGTTGGCTTTTAGTGGCAAAGGATTAGACGAGCTTAGTTTTAGACCACATATGGCCTCATCAAATATTCTCTGGCTGATAGGAACTGTTTCAAAAAATACCATGTGTCACGAGAATAGACGTCCACTAAATTAAATCGTGTCAATTAATGCTTAATTTAAAGTCACTAGAATACATTATTACATCATTTATAACTCACCTACAGTAACTTTGACACATTCGATAAAACCCTGATAAGCTGGCAAGCCTCCTAAAAGTTATTCGAATATATATATATATATATATATATATATATATATATATATATATTCGCCTTTTCCTCTCAGTACGGTAAGTTGCTGACGAGCTTGCCGCCGATTCTAAATCCATCACGGAAGCCATGTACTACTCTCCTCATTGGCTGTTCTGGAAGGATATTGAACAGAGAAGGATATATATATATATATATATATATATATATATATATATATATATATATATATATATATATGCTCTCAGTACTTCATTCCCGAGGACTTATGAAAAAAATTGTCCGGAGACATGAAAAGATCGTGTGCTAGCTCTCTTTCGGTTGCAGATTTGGAAATGTTCCTCGTATCGTGACGGATAATCTTTGAAACAAAAAGCTTCCTTCTCTGTTGTCCCGGGATTGTAGGGCAATGAGTCGACCAAGATCGCTGATATATATATATATATATATATATATATATATATATATATATATATATATATATATATATATATACAGCGCCACGAAGTTATATTCTACATTTCTAGTGATCTAATCAGTGGACAAATATCTGGAGACACAAACAACTGTTGAAAATACGCACAAAAACGTCTCAGATCGTCGTCGTCGTCGTTGTTATCCTTGGGCTCGGCGTCTGTTGGGATCGGGTGCCATCTGTTCAATTTGCTTCCATTGTTTTCAATCTAATTGCCACTCTCCGAATATCAGACTAATGCAGGAGGCAGCCTAGCCTCGTTGAATTATTCTTCGTCTATATAGTAATAGACCTAATTACTGCTCCTAGCGATTCTTGTCTGCCGGTTTACAAAGCGAACGCCAGCGAATTCGGCATCTGCGTATGACGTCCACCGGAGCAGATAGCCGTTATCCGATAACGAACATCTGTTCAGAGACGCCGTCGCAGTTTCACGGAGTGGAATTATGCGGACCTACAGTATAAGGGCGCCGAGACCCAAATAATTAACTGCCTGTCTATTTCACTGTGCACCTCCTCTATGACTTTTTTCGTCCGCAAGTATCAATTGAAAATTTCGTCGTAAATGACTCCTCTCCCTTCTTCGCTTCTTCAATATCTAACTAAAGTAAAAAACAGGATTGAACTTTGACCTTCAAAAAATCTTATATTTCTACTATTTTCTAGATTTCGAAGCAAACGAGAAAATCTGCAATTGATAAGGAACGGACAAGACGCGAATGCTGCTGTTTTCGAAGAGCGAATATATGTATTCTCGTTTTCTATTAAAGCATTTTATATTTATATCTGCCTGCATCTCATATCGGAAAGTTAAATTCCCGATTATATCTGACGAATCTGACGCTTTGGTTAGAAATACAGCTGTATTTATTAAATTAAACACTGGGAATGAAGTCATGCTACAAAAATAATAGGCCTATCTATCGCACTCTCTTGGATCCTCTCTACTAGAATCAGCCAAGTTCACAGTAATTTTTTTATCAGTACAACGTTCAGCAATTTCAAAAGCACTATCGAACGCTTCATGCTGAAAATCGGCCTCGACAGATGATGAGAGATTTCACACACACACACACACACACACACACACACACACACACACACACACGAATAAACAGCTGCCGTCATTTGCCCCCGTTTCCGCGTCTACCTCCAAACGCTGAAGATGAGTGATCGACATCGGCCGCCGGGATTACTTTCTCAAGCACGCGCAAAAAATAAGTGCAGAAGAATATTCTGATGACTCCAGTTCTCTATTCTTCATCTGTATGTACTACTACTACTACTACTACTACTACTACTACTACTACTACTACTACTACTACTACTACTACTACTACTACTACTACTACTACTACTAATAATAATAATAATAATAATAAAGTAGTGGAAGTAGTAGTGATAGTAGCAGTAGTAGAAGAGGTGATAGGGCGGTTTTGTTAGTGCGGGTAGTAGAAGTAGAAAAACAGTAATAGTAGTAAAAATAGTAATAGTAGTCAGTAGTAGTAGTAGTAATAGTATCGGATGTAGTAGTAGCAGTAGAAGTGGTGGTAGTAGTAATATCAGTACTAGTGGTAGTGGGGGCATGGTACCAGTGGTATTATTATATTTATTATTAGTAGTGATCGCAGTAGTAATAGTAGTGGTAGTTGCTGTTGTAGTTGTTGTTGTTGTAATAGTAATTAAAGTCTGTGTCACAACTAGATTTTCAAAAGTTTAATCTCGTAATGTCTCGCAGGATTTATGATGTTTCGATTAGTCTTGGAAGCATATGTGCCTCAAAGAGAGACGAGGCGACTTTAATGTTCATTTAAAAGGGCGCTTGTGCCATTATATAGGGCCTACTCAATGTAAGAAGCAACTGTTTTAAACGAACGCAAGATCGATTAATGTTGCTTTAAGGCGCCTATATCTGATAAACTCGAAACACGAAACACTGCTCTGTATTTAGTGAGTTCTTTCTTATTCAACGTTATTGTTCATCAAATGCAAATGCCTTCAGCAACATTCAATGTTTCTAAAAATAATTATAACCGTAGAGGTATATTGGCATTTGAAGCGACCATTTTTTAGATGTATTTGTGCTTAAAACAGATGTTGCTGGGTTCGGATATCTAATCACTGTCCGGCGTTTAATTTGTCGATGTCAGCGTTATACTCCACGAATCCATCCACGTAAGAGAGACGGCGTAAAGATGATTTAGCCTACTGAGCGATCGCGCATCTCAGTTGAGTTTCTAATACAGGTTTGGCTGCCTCTCTGAAAGACGTGTGCCTCCATTACGCTTACGTACGTCACGTTCAGAAATTACATTGATGCGAGTTTCCATGTAAATCGTCATCAACAGACTGCTGTCAATAAAATTGTTTTTTCAAAGCTGTTTCCAGTTGGCAGTTGGGCAGAGAGATTGTCCTCCTTTCGATGACAACATCCTTAAGATCGTCAAATTAAGATCGTCAAATCACGCAGAAAAATAGCCATTCTCAAACACAATAAAATATATATATATATATAATATATATATACAGTAGAACTTCGTTTGCAATGTCCTTAGCGAGTATGTAAAATTCAATACTTAGTATCCGAGGTGCGTTATACCCAATACCATTCAACAACACGGTAGCGCATCACACGGGACCGTAAACTGTGATACGCTGTAACCGAGTATACTGTACGCTATAACCGAGTTCGTTATATTGGAGTTATACTGTATAGAAGTGATACGGGGTGACTGACGCGTATCGCCGGTGTCTCTGCCTGTCTGCTTTGCTCGGATTGTCGTCGTCTGGCGCAGTTCGATTTCCAGATTCGTCGGCTGAGTTTTGGTCGACGGCGAGTAGGCGGTGAACGCGCGATTCTTCTTCTTCTTAAACCCTCTCTTGAGCACTTCCTTGAGTTCGTGGCGGAACTTTCGTCCGGTCAGACAGTAGAGAAAGAAGTTCACGGCGTGGTTGCAGTACATCATGGTGAAGATGAACGCCTTGACGAGCATCAGTCTGGCAACGAGATGACTGCTGCTGCTGCCGGCAATCCTAGGAATCGTCAGACTGAAGACGGTGACCGGCCCGGTGAGTAGAAGATAGGTGAACGACACCGACAGAAGCATGTACGTGACCTTGGCGTGTCTTCCGAACGCAGCGGAGGAGGCGGCGGCTCCGGCGGGCCGGGGCACGCCAGACGCGTCGATCCGTTGTCCGGCTGGTGCAGGTACATGGTCGACCACTTGAGTCGGGCGATGATGAGGATGTTCAGAGTGAGAATGACGACGAACGGCAGCATCGAGTAGGACACCAACTTAAGGTATTCGAACGGCGCCTTCATGAACGCCGACCCGGGGTGACCGCCGCAGTAGACCCCCGGCGGGGGCGCTTTCTTCGGTCCTCCTCCTCCTCCTCCTCCGCCGCCGCCGCCGCCGCCGACGTCGTGGGGGCGATCGTGGAGGCTCATCGTCCAGAAGACGTGTCCGTTGTACGCCGAGATGACGACCGTCAGGGCGACGGTCAGGAGGCGCGCCCGGGAGACGCTGCACCAGACGGACGCTCGGAAGGGAAACCAGACGGCGATGAAGCGATCGACCGTCGTCAGAACGACCAACCAGGCGGAGAAATGCTGCGAGAAGAGGACGAGGAACATCGTCGTCTTGCAGGCGAAGCGCGACTCCGTCAACAGCTCGTAGCCGGTCAAATCGCGTATCCACGTCTTGAATCCGCTGACGTAGAGAAAGCACAGGTCGGCGAACGACAGGACCATCAGGTAGAAATAGACGGATGTCGTTCTCATCCGGGCCCGTATGAGAACGGCTATCGACAGTATGTTGCCGACGGTTCCGACGAATATGACCGCTGGAAAGATCCACCGTGTGATGACCAGCCGAGCGGTATCCTCAAAGTACGCCGGAGCGCTGAGCCGCCGTCCGCCGATCAAGGTCTCGTTTGAGACCGTCGACGGTAGACCGGCGTTGGCCAGAGGCGAGACGCCCATTTCAGAGTCGTTAGCCGACGACAGCGATGCATTTACAGAGTGCATAGACGAAACACTCATCCTCCTCAGTCTGTAATAATTGCACATGAAGCGTAAGCTTAGTTATGATCGCATATCGTCAACATGAGCGCCCGCGCATTAGGGCAAGAGGGGGCACTTGCCCGTCCCCTTTAGAAAATGTAAATACCAATAGTTCACATTGAAATTTGAAAACCTTGCTAAGTTATTAACCGTGACCATTGTGTTAAAATGTGCTTGGAAACATTTTTGGCGTTTTTTGAAAAATTTTGTTCCATCCTGGAAAAATTTCTGTGGGCGCCCATGGATGTCAAATACTCTAATAAACGCAGCCTATAAGTGATTTGTATTCTTAATATCGCCACTCAGAAATGCCATATTAGATATCGCAATTACGTTCTGCTGGTTGGAGAAAAACCACTTGAACTAGAAACTCTAGAGTCTAGATATATAATAGAATACATCGAGCTCGTTCAAGAATTCGCACACGAGTTCAGACACACGCGCACAGACTCATACATACACTATCATATTCGGCAGGAATCTAAGTGTTTTATAAACAAGCAGGGCCGCCGAGAGGGGGAAGGGGGCAACTGCACAGGGGCCCGGCGGTCGGGGGGTCGAGCCGATGATGAATATGTATAATTAACAATAATATGAATAATAACACTAAAGTAGAGGGGGCCCGGCGAGCAAAAAGGGGGCGTGAAAAGTTTGACAAGCCAAAAAAAGGTCATCAGCTAATTTTAAGATGTAAAAGAGGCTGACAAGCAAAAAATGATCGTCAAGAAATTTTATTCTGCACAGGGACCCGGAATTTCTCTCGGCGGGCCTGTAAGCAGTGATCTGTAGGATGGAATAAAAACTATTTGAATTCTCCTTTAATGGACTCGTTTACTGCTTTCCGGGTAGAAATAGCACTCGAGGTTATATGCATTAAATGATCCGCATGGTTCCTTATAAGCAATGCATTGTATAACCCATTGCCACGTCCATCCTCAAGAAAATCGCATCAGACTGCGCCCCACTGAGTTCTTCTTGTAACAAAGCCGCTGAGGTGAGTGGCACAGTTCCAAAAGTTTGGGAAACATCGTCTATTTCACATTAACGCAAGGAAAGCGTTTTCCGACCATTTTGCTCTGAAACTCCACTAACAATAGAGGATCTCCGCTTCAAATGGTCGATATTCGATAAATGCCTCCCAGTTAAGCGATTCTGCCATACTCATAGGATTTCTAAAACGCGTAGCAAAGGTATGTTCCTGGCAAAATAAAAATATAATTTTCAAGAAATTTCAATGTCTAGTTCTCTCATTTTGTCTTATTTGGCAAAAACATGAATAATTCTGTCTAATATATTTGACATATTAATTTCATTCAAATTTAAACAGAGCTTTTGCTTTACCATTAATTCAAAACTCAGAAGATTATTTTCAGTTAACGTTCGCCAGATGGCCTAATGTATTTTTGATTTTAGGGTCGCGGCACGCTACAAAACCACTGAAGTGGGTCGCGGTTCCAAAATGTTTGGGAACCTGCTCTAGATGATAAGTCCTACAACCCAATCTGAAATCTGCCAGTTATTTCAAAAATTCTAGAACGCTATATGGAACAGTCGTTCTCACACAGGACATTATCTTGTTGAACCACTCTAAACCTGCAGTTGTTTATAGTAGTAGTAGTAGTAGTAGTAGCCTAGTAGTAGTAGTAGTAGTAGTAGTAGTAGTAGTAGTAGTAGTAGTAGTAGTAGTAGTAGTAGCTAGTGTAGTAGTAGTAGTAGTAGTAGTAGTAGTAGTAGTAGTAGTAGTAGTAGTAGTAGTAGTAGTAGTTGTTGTTGTTGTTGTTGTTGTAATAATAATAATAATAATAATAATAATAATAATAATAATAATAATTTAACAATCAACTGATTGATCACTTTTTACTGATTTGCTTAATTTGTAACGTTTCACAATAATTCTATTCCTTATTACACATCAGCCCTGCTATCGCTAACTGAAAACCATAATTATTGACCAAATAAACGCGTCACTTATCGGAAATAAGAACGAAATCAATGCGAACTGCGTCAATCTGCCCTGAATCCAGGTATTAGAGCAATTTTCAGGGTCAGTGTTACACCATTTAATACTCAAGCAACTCAGACGGCTGTAGGTCCCTGAGCGTATTATCGTGTGGAAAATGGCCAAGCGTCCTGCTTTGATGGTGGCGCCATAGACTATCTTTATTTTTATGGTGGGAAATTTCAGCGTGTGTCGCATATTCCTGGTTGAAGTCGTCTGCTCTCTGGAGTCTGTCAGACGCGGGCGGAAGACAGGTGGCGCTCCGTGAAGTCGCCTCGAAACCTGGAACGAGGTTGCCGAAACCTCTGACGCCTTTAAGAGGCGCTTGAATCGTTCCTTTCCAGCAATCGCTCTCGGAAACCGTTGACTTATCACATACCAACCGACACCAGCTTCGCAGTCTACCGGAGTTCACAGCTTCCATTCCACCTTCTATAGCGCCACTGTAATCGTGCTTAGAGGACATCGCCCAATGACCGAAGGCCATTGATATCGTCTGACTAGGATACTTAAGCTATAGGAGCAATGCGCATTTTCTTAGTTTATGGACTTAATCTATTTCGCCAACGGTGACCGACCGGTCTAAACGACGCAAACGATAGGTACAGACAAGAAGAACTGGTTTATGGTAAATTAGGCGATGATCCTTCGTCCTCCCTCCTCCTTTAAATGGATCAACGGTGAAGCAGCGATATGTTGATCGCAGCTGTTCATTTGCCTTTTTATAGTGCTTCAGCACGTTCACGTGATGAGGCGGTTATGGGTAATGAATTTGTTACTAAACTAGTTTTGTTGAGTAGAATCAAGTGCAATTGCTGTTACTTATTCAAGCCTGTCACGTTAGCAGAAATTTTAACAATAGCTTTTAATCTTTTGACCAGCTGAATATAGTATAGATATCTCCTTTGATGATCCCTCTGGGAGGGATAAAGTTGAATGTCGAAAGATTTGCGCCTTTTCGTCTGTGCCGTATTGTCTGCACCGACGGAAGTCATAGGCCTACATCAATTGCTTGTTGTTCTGTGAAACACAACGGCAATGCTACTGAAAATTGTCTTTTGCATTTTTCAATATATTAAAAAGAAAAAATGTTTAAGAAACGAATTAGGGTGGACAATCAACATTTCTTTACTGCCAGAGTAGTAGTAGACAGATGGAGCAAATTTGATGAAAAAACAGCATCGGCTGCTAGTTCAATGGGATACTAGATGAGGCATCTAAAGGTAGGCCCAGTTAGACTAATTTATACAAACAATATATATATATATAACAGTGTTGAAGAGCTGATATTTTATATGTGAGCTCTTTTGGCATTGTATGCTGGAAAATTGGCTTATGTCTTGTAGAAATGGACTCAAAGGCAACAACAGTTGTAGCAGATTAGACTGATAGAAGATGGAATAGAGGAATGCATGGGTGACAGTGATTTTTAACATAGAATAGATCATAATAAACCACGTTAAACCCATTTATGCTAAATAATAATAATAATAAAAATAATAAATTTATTATTATCACTGTTAGAGAAACCTTATTGGCCAATTGATATTCGCTTCACTGAATACAAAGATAATAAATTTCAGTAATTTTAATAGTTACAACTGACGCATTACAACTTGTGAATTAATATCCCAAAAGTTTAGTCGCTCCATGGATCAGACGTTGCATATTGCATGAGTTATTCGCAGGGTTGCTGCTTAGTAATATCGATTGCAATTAATTATCGTTGTAACATAACCATCTCCATCGGGACCATAACAGCTGGCTATCGGAATACGATATCCCCTCACCCTAAGTAGACAGGTGTCTACTGTACAACTCATGCAATATGCAATATGCAATCTAGAAACAGGTAATTTCGACGTGGATGACGCTCGTGTCATCGGCGCGTGACTAACAAAACAGGCGTGATTTGTGAAAGACAACGATGGACCAGTAACTGTCATGTTGTTCACGAAAATCTACGACAACTAATTTGCGCAAGTCGTAAAAATCTAGACGGCGCAGACTGCTCAGCAGCACTGTTGCCTTCAAGATCGTGACTGAAAGTTGAGAATACCGATGACATTCTGCTGGAACGAGCCAAAAAAGCGCTATATGAGTGGGCATAAAATTTGTCTAGATGGGGGGTCTCGCCCACCGCAAGCCGTTCACTGTAGCAGTATATCGTGCATACGCAACACGTTATAGAAACGTTACAGGCGGGTTACACGTATAGGCGCTATAGAAATTCACGAGATTTTACTTACTTACTTACGTTATCCCTACCTACTCACTAGCGGATCGAGTACGACGCCCCGGCTGAGAGGAGACAACCTCCACTGGCGCCGCTCGAGTTCCGGAGCGATTCATCTTTCAAAAGGAGATAGGCCTACCTGATAATATCAAAGCCAGATCTAATATGCAAAAGCTTCAAAGGATTCAGAATTCTATTGCCCGAGCCATTACAAAAACTCGTAAGCATGATCATATTAAACCTGTTCTTCAAACGTTACACTGGCTGCCGGTCGAACAGAGATTATTGTATTCAAGACTGGTCTTCTGGTTTTTAAAACACTGCAATGTGGCCAATCTCAATATTTAAAATCTACGTTGAATCACTCGCGAAACATCGTCATTCAACAAGGTTTGCTGATTCATTGTTGAATGTACCTAGAACCAACACTGAAATTGGCAAGAGAGCTTTTTTCTATTTCTGGGCCTAAAATCTGGAAATCTCTCACTCCGGCTGTCAGATCTTCCAATTCATTGAGTATCTTCCGATCCAGATGTTTTAGGCCAAATTTTCTCTTCCCACCTGTCAAATTTTCTCTGAATATCTTTAAAACACATACGCGGGGATTGTCCATTGCCACTTAAGGGATCAAAGAGGAGATTTCGCGACACATACGTACATACATACATTATATACATACTGAGCTTTGATAAAGTTCGATTGCTTTCGCTATTCATCGTCTGAAGTTAACAATGTTTCAGTAACACAGAGTTTTCACTCTCAATCAAAACACAATTTGTCTTGTTTTTAAAAAATTTTGATGACATTTTAAAGTATCGGAACAAGCGATGGAGCCGCCCTCGCCGTCTTCCTGTGTTGTATGTCAATGATACTAGTTAGTAGATCTACAGAGCTTCATATTAGACTTCCTTCACTTGCGGTAAACAAAGACGATGTACATTTAGGTTTGCCTGATCTTGAAATGAAAAACTTTATCATATGACCTCCAGACGTAAGTAGGCCTACATTATGTGCTTGGTCTATTTGCTTTTGTGTGATTTTGAGACGCGCCATATAAAATAAATCATAATCATTGAAGTCGATGGAACATAATACAGCCTAGTTATCAGCAATCTATTGATTCCAAAATTCCGTTCCCGAATGACCCGGTTTCGAAACCGCAGCGGTAGGATTAGCTACCGCTGCGCCGCGACATCGGAATCAATAATTACTCGGTTCAAATTATAATTTGAACCGAATCCACCTGAAGTTAACTGAGATGCCTATAGAGATCTGTATTTCTACATAATAATGCACAGCAATATTTACATATTAGAATAATAAGCTCAGGATTTATAATTTTTCATTATTATACTAAGCGAGCTTACTTATTTGCTTCGATCTAATTCGAAGGAAACAATTGAAATGTGCGTTGACCATTCAATACTGCTGAGGTCACGAACCTACGCTAGTACTCTTAACTACGATTTAGGCATGATAGATTTACAGAAGATTGGAAGAGCCAGCATAACCAGGTCATTTTATTTGAAGAAACTGGTCATTTAAACTATTGCAATTCCTAATTTGTAGCATTTGGTGCTTTACATTAAAAATATCTGATCAAGTTCTCACACAGGGCATACTCTGCTGAACCTCTCTAAATCTTCTTCTTCTTCTTCTTATTATTATTATTATTATTATTATTATTATTATTATTATTATTATTATTAGTAGTAGTAGTAGTAGTAGTAGTAGTAGTAGTAGTAGTAGTAGTAGTAGTAGTAGCAGTAGTAGTAGTAGTAGACGAAAGAACTTTAAAGACACCAACAGTCAGCCTGTAATGTACTAATCAAGTAATTGTAGCGCTTCTGAGTGATTCTTGAAGAGGCGCTAATAATAATAATAATAATAATAATAATAATAATAATAATAATAATAATAATCTGTTATATTACATCACATTATAGGTAATTAATGTGCAGGCTGCTTGGTCCCATTGAGACGACGTTGCTTTACTTAAAACCATCCATATACTAGGCCTGCAACCTGCGACCGCAATATATTAAGCCAGTGTTGGGCACAAATTTTTATCCGAGGGCCGCAAAAGTGTCCACGATGAAATAATAATTATTTCGGCATTTAGAATTCGATTTTTAAGTAGTTTCCAAAACGACTTTAACATAACGCATTATATACTGTGCAGTGTAAGTAATTATTAATAAAGTCAAGACTGTCAAGTCGAAGAAAAGTTAGTAAATATTAGAAACATTATTTGTAATTAATGATCAAGTGACAAAGTGAAAATCAAATTTTAATGCTGAATTTTCCATTAAGGTGTTTTGTCAAATGCTTCATATGTTTTAGAGGGCCGCACATTAATATAGTATCTCTCAAAACCAGCCATAAAGGCTTAGGGCCGCAACCGGGCCGCACTTTGCCCATCAATATATTAAGCCCAATATAATTAGAGTTCATCAAAAAAACGTTGCATCAAATGACCTTCTGCAGTTTACAATAATTATTGAATTAGAGCTTCTCTTAGTTTTTCTGCCTTCTTCGATGAATGAAATCCGTTAACCTGTTGATTTCCGACGAGTTGATTTCTCCTAGACATTGGGAAAGTTATCAGGATTTGTCATCGAAGGACGGTCGTCGTCGCTAGATTCTGCTCTAATTGCCTCTTTTAACTCGTCGGGGGGAGGGGGAGGGGGCTAAGAAAATTCCTAAATTCGCCGATCGTTACAAATCGAAACAGTAATACCTTGAGTTTTATCGCCTAATTTTAATTAAGAAAATCGACTGCGACTTGCCAACGACAAAAGAGAAAAAATACGAACAACTTGCCTCCGTTATTGGCGTCGAATGAGTCCAAAGTTCCAAACTTCTGAGCGAAACTGCGCTTAATCTACCAAAGCCGCTGCCATTCTGGAATATTTCTTCTCAGCTACAGCTTCAAAGGATATTCTCAATAATCACACCACAGCCGCTAACGCTTCTCTCCGTCGACTGCCAGTCAGTCAGGAAACATAACTGCGTCTGCAAAGACCCTCTCCCTCCCTCCCTCTCTCTCTCCCCTTCCCCTCCCTCCCCATCCACCCACGCGTCATCTGCTATTGCTGATTAACCTCATGGAACGCGCGCCTGCAGTGCATTCGCCGAAGAGCGCGTGCTTTCGGCATTCGGCGTCCGGTATGTGAGGCGGATTATACCGCCCTCCCTCCTCCTCCTCCGTCACTTCCTCTCCCCCGGACCCTCGATTCGAAGCAACTGTTGGTCGGATTCTTCTGACGGACGAACGGGCCGGCGGGCGGCCGTTTGGTCAGCGGCGGGAAGCGAAAGATTTCGCTTCTGACAAGAAAGCGAAAGGAGAACGAGGTCACAGACTAGCAACCGTGCGAACCGTCGAAGAAGAAACCAGCACCGAAGCAGTAAGCACCGTGCTGAACCCGGCCTGAGAAAGTTTCGGCGGTCGCTGCAACAGCGAGACGTCACAGCGGGGCCGGCCGGCGCTGTAGCAACAGAGGCTTCCCTCGCGGTCGAAGACTTCGTACGTCAAGGCGATGACTGTGGCGACGAAGCGCGCGCAACCAGTTACCGGTTGAGTCTTTTGATGCGCGCCGATAACAGACACGCGTTTCTAATAATTATGCTGTACCTGGAAACAAACTGATGATCTTTAAGGTCTACTGATGCTCATACCAGGCAGCAGATGGAAAGAAACGTTTCTGCTGATGTTCAATATATTGGCCAAGGCGCGATTTGTAGTGGAGAAGGGAGGAATCTCTCCCCCACTGCCCAACTGCATCCCCCTACTGCTCATCCCCCACAGCTACATCCCCCACTGCTACATTTCCCCCAACAACTACACCCCCCCAAGCTCGACGTGTCTCCCCCCACTGCTCCAGGTCACAAATCGCACCCTGATATTGGCTCATAGCTTCCTGGATTCTAATACACAGAGATTTGGTTTGTTTTATGGTCTCAGTGATGATTAGTTGATTACTACAGCGCAGTGGAAACTCTGAATCATTCTTATATCTAATGAACATCTTCTTGAAACTACAACTGACTCTTACAACAACAACAACAACAACGACAACAGGGCCAACAGAAATTTGTTTCATATCTTGTGTTCAAATGCTGAGTCAGAATTCTTGCGGCAACATTTGAAAACATAGACAAAATAAAACCAGGCTTGCATGTATATAGATAAAATTCGTTCAAAATTAACGACAACCTCAGAAACCATTTACGATTCCTTGAATTCGTTCGCTGAGTTGTAATTGCAAATTTCATACAAAAATAATATAAAATATGAAATGTATGGCAAACGCCTTCGGTTGATTTGGAGTTAATTAATTTATTAATAAAATTGTTAGACTTTCGCGCGTTTCAATTACTTATAGTAACTATGGCCAGCAGACACAGTCGGCTTTCATACAGTGGCGGCTCCACAGGGGGCCCTGGGGGACCCGTGCCCTCATATTGAGTGCCTAGCCCCCCAGTGGCCTCCTGTTGTGGCCCTATACTTACTACTACATACCTAACAACAAATGGTTTCCCCCCATGATTAGAAGTTGCCATCCCAACGGCCCCCACTTGCCAAATCCTGGAGCCGCCACTGATTTCATATCGAACCTTCTACAGGCATTTCGCTGGAGACATACGTTGAATAATGGTGCAATAAGTGGCGAATCCAGAAATTCATTGGGGACGTTTCGTTTTCTATTCCATTATGCCTTACCACGCCCCTTCCATATGCATTTATCAGTTTCATGCATGCTGTCAAAAGCGTTGTAACGCAAGAAAAGTTATCAAAGCACTCTTGTTTTGTGCTCTTAGCTCATTTACGGCGCTAGAGAAAATTGTCGGACAGCAGCAGCAGCAACAGCAGCAGCAGCAGCAGCAACAACAACAACAATAATAATAATAATAATAATAATAATAATAATAATAATAATAATAATAATAATAATAATGAAAGACTACACTCGCTTATTTACACATGCCTTTGTAACTTTATGTCAATTAGGCACGATTAAAAAATCGTAAAACCAAATCGTGGAGTGTGCTTTGAGGACACGCCGCCCCCGCAGATCCGTTCCTGAATGCAGTCGTGCCAGATTTGAAATCAGACACTATACTGTCTCACGCCTACGCACCGTGATCTGAGATGTATATAATACTAAAATCTCTGACAATATATCTTTTACTTCGATAATTAAGACTAAAACACGCGCGCTTAGAAAGGTGGCGTGACGAAAAAATACCGCCACGTTTAAAGGCCTTGCTTTCTTGCATTCCGTATGTCTATTTCTGATTTTCACGACTTAACCGGTCTTCTGTTGAAACTTCTGTTCGGTCGATGCGTCTGTGATGTTCATTTTATTCAAATTTCCGTTTGTGTTTTTCCTCGTTTTTTATTAGTTAGTTCGTGCGGTTTTATGCATTTTTCGATACATTGTTTCGTTCGACTTTGGAAGACCTCTGCCGTTTCGCTAACAATATCCAACGGTGCCTATCAGAAAACTCAATCGGATTCGCTACACAGAGTTTACACACTGTACACAGCGCACGCTTGTCGATAAGCGTACAGTCACGTCAGATTTCGACTTTCATGCGGCAATAAAAGCGTCGGTTTTATTGAAAAGATACGACTACCGGCGATAGATAATTTTGCGATAAGTCGGCCGCCGTTGAATTCATAAAATGTGTTGTCCAATGGTACAAATAAAAATCCTCGTAAATTTCTAATGCATTTACCAGTCAATTTCCGACGGATTTTGGACGCCTGATCGGAACTTTATGCCCCCGACGGACGCCGTTTTCTATTGGCCCCCGGAGACCCTGCGCGTGTCGACCAGATATTCGTGAAGTTTATGTCTAATTTTACCCTCACGGAATAACGATTTCAGCCGTTCCTGTTCGGTCTTCAGTCATTCCCTTTCCGTTGCTCGGTCGCGCTCTAGATTAAATACAATTTCGAATGGGATTAGCTGCTGGGGAAATATCTGCGACCAATCAAAATTTGACCAGGAAATAATTTTATGGGGAAATAAATTTGTACGACACCGTCTTTAGGGGATCGCGGAACTCACATGCAGCAGACGTGTCTCGCAGACGTCGTCGTAGACGCTTTATTCTAAATCTCTCTGTGAAATTTCATCCTGACTTTATTAACGATATTCCGCTTTACCGTCGACTGATTATCGTAATAGTCTTGAACGCGCAGGTACAATCTGCTCTATCGGGTGACCGATCTGCTTATCTTGAAAAAATATTCTGAGTACTTTCTTGTGGCTGTTTTAACTCCGGCACGCAAAGTGACCGGGGGCGGCCCATGAAGCACGTCACGCTATTTTTGAGTTTTTACGCCCTCCACTCTGTCATAACAGGTCACAAATTTCGGAACTCCCTCTTAACAGTACGTCACAAATCTCGGCGTCATATAAGCGTCATCCATAAATTACGTCACGCAGGCTTTCTATTTAATAATATACAGTATTGGAGTTTCTCGTTCAATTTTCAGCAGCTAGACAGATATTCCTCTTTCGGCAATATACTAACAAATATAATTAAGTGTCACTTAGCAAAAAAGTCCTAACATGTCATCTGTCTCTCTCTGTCTCTGTCTGTCTCTCTCTCTCTCTCTCTCTCTCAAGCGCTTTTGTTATACCTCCTATCAGGTATATTTAAGGTCTAATTTGTACTGAAAATGTGACATCATGGGTGTTCTTACCCCTCCCCTCTGTCAAAAACTGTCACACTTTCCTAGAACCCATCGTCCCGTGGGCATGACGTACTATATTGACGGCCCCAACTTACAAATTGTACGAAATTTCACACTAAAATTTAGGCCAAAATGGCCAGTTTTAAATATTTTATACTAATAGCCCAGATAGCTCACACAGCAACATTTTATCAAATTAATTAACCCATCTGATCCTACGGTCCCATATTAGGGACAGTAAAATGGTGTTCTCTGTCTGCATAAATTATTTGACTGTAATGTATGTTACTAGTTGCTAAAACGTCGGAAACGAAAATAATATTCCATGAT
Source organism: Metaphire vulgaris (assembly GCA_018105865.1). Lineage (NCBI taxonomy): Eukaryota > Metazoa > Annelida > Clitellata > Crassiclitellata > Megascolecidae > Metaphire > Metaphire vulgaris. The sequence continues at coordinate 12,932,223 of CM030838.1, read as the reverse complement.
TTTCTTCATTGAAACTCCCGCTCAGTATGTGCGAGACTGGGGAAACGTATACGGGTGGGGAATTTTTTCCTATGTTAGCACTTACTGAGTTTAGCTGAAGCATGCCAAGACTCGGTTGGGTCTGAGGGAAGTAATGGCAACCTACTCCAGATTAATGGCTTATACCACCTACATCGCTGATTGCCTATAGATCGGAGATAAGCGCCAGAACCCCAGGGCTCGAACTCGAGTATACGAAACTACGAACCTACCTTTACCTTCACCTTTATGCCAAGACTGCAAATACTGCTGTAAATAATGAATTCTATGCTGTATACTAAGCATTCTGAAGTACCACGTCTTTTATTTTGTACTGAATGATGTTTGTTATCACTCATTTTCTGAATTACATTAGCATATAGGCTTACAGTGTAATCTGTTATCGTTCTGTAGTAACCTGATCATCGTCATTATGTTTATAAAGCATATGCAGTTCTAAAATTTCTGGAGCATTCAGATGACTGATGAAAGGATCCGGGATATTTTTACACCCCAACACCCCCAACACCCCAATTTGAGACCGACACCCCAACACCCCCATCTCAGCTATGGTGGACGACGGTCTTTTGTTGTCAGACTTTTTGGCAGGGATGACTCCCAGAATTTACTGACACAAAAAAAAAAAAAAATGATGATCCTAGAAATAACCCTGAGGCCAAAAAAAATATCTAAATTCACCCAGATCCATCCCCCAACTTTGAGTAAATTTTTTGGCTCAGACCCCCAAGTTTGAAAAGGTCATTACTTCGACCCTTTGGTAAGGCTATTTTCCCCATGATCGGGAAAAAACCTTCCCTCCAAATTTTCAATTGGCGCAAGCTAGGTTAACCAAGGATCTAAATTCACCTATATATATACATATATAAACTGTATATTCACCTGTCTCCAGACAATTTCCTTCTATAAACCCCTCGCGGGAATTGAGTACGGAAGGCATAAGAAATATAATGCATATATCACAGCTCCTAGGGATGGCCATCGGCGAGGCGAATACGGTTCCGATGAGGAACGTGATCTTTCCCTGTTGATAAGCAATCTATCTGGCGGGCAACGTCTTGCATCGGCTACAGCCACAATCGTGCCTGGCAGGTTGGCGCTATACTCGAAAAGAAATTCGCGGAGAAACTAGAGATGACAGCACACCACAAGTCATTCCTGACACTTCCAAGATTCCGTCTGAATCCGCAACGTCTGTGATCAGTCATGGAAAGACTATTCATTTTTCTATTATAGATCTTGTTATTTACTATTACTATTTCATTTTTCTTACTCTACCTAAGGTACCTCCTTGCGGGAACTTTGTTCCCTTCGGTATATTGTTATTTCCATATAATTGTGCTTATTTCACCTATTTCATTTAAATTGTAAAATAATTAAGTTCTTCTATGGATGTTATATCAAATACTATTATATTATAATAATCTATTATTGTAATAATAATAATTATAATTAAATTCTTATACAAATGTTATTATTAAGTTCTTATACAGATGTTATTATAAAACTTTCAATGATTTTTTTATTCTTTGGAAATAATAAAATGATGATGATGATGATGACAGCGCAGTGAAGATGGAAATCGGATGAAAGATGCAAAGAGCCAGATGTCAAGCAGGTCAAGAGGACGCACTGGCAGAAGGAATATGATCTTCCAGATGGTCACAGATTGCATATTCGTACCAAGTGTATGCCTACCTCTAATATATAAAAGCCTGGCGTGGATGCCCGGGCCAAGTCGGTAATCTTAAGGGTTATCATCTAAAAAAATGTTGAATAACCAAAAGAGCTCAATTTGGATGTTCCCCATCTGGTGGATGACCGGGGCCATTGCCCCACCGGTCCCCCCTCTGCACGCTACTGACTCCAACCCCATTAACTCATCTTGTCTTGGCCCCTTCCAACTTTCGCCCCTTGGCCCGGGTCTTGGGATGCTAGCACGGTTAGTCGGCAGACTCGGCACCTTTGAACCTGTGGCATTTTAATTGGCCAAATTACAAGCTACAAATCGCATGTTAGGCTAAGTTCAACCTATTTCACTTGCGTGTATTATTATTATTATTATTATTATCATCATCATCATCGACAATTTATGAAGCGCAGTAACACAGCCATAAGACAAAACCAAAAACGCTGTACAGTCAACAGTATGTAATGTCAAACGCTAAAAAAACTCTAACGCAGTCGAATGAAATTATATGTATCCCTAGACTGTATTGGAATCTTAAAAGTTGCTCGGCAGTATGGTACAGTTTCGTCTGTCTTTTATTCTTATTCGTGATTTAGCTGCTTTGAAAATATAAAAAACTGATGTGGCAACGTTCAGGTTATTTTCAAAAACAAATAACGAATAAGTAGACTATATTCGAGATGTAAACCATTTCGGAAAGTTCTTCTGGATTTCTTTGTCTCAAAAATTAATCTCTACGGCGCCGTTAGAGTTTTAAATGGTTATAAAGGACTTTTTGTTTGAATGGTCGTGTAGAGTTTCCTGCTAATCCAGCCGCATCGCAACAGAAGTTAGAACTGACGAGATGCCATCAAAATTACAAATACTCTGAAATTATGTCAGCGTTTTAAGTCCATCTTGGTTCAAAGTCTGCAAGTTTAAAGACGATCAGAATGGTGGAACTCTTCAAGATCTTGGACTTGGTCCCGAGGGCTTTCTACGACTCTCGATCCTCACACCCCAACCCGCATTCATGTCGCGGGTAACCCAACAACGGGAACCACAAAGACTCCCTCTGTCGGGAACCACGGGCGTAGCGAGGGGTGGTGGAGGCGTCAAAATCGGGGTTTTAGTTACTAGAATAAATAAACGATGACCTTTTTTGCCCCTCAGGGCTATTTGCAGGTTGAGGGCGTCATCGGCGGTATACTTTGCCCACGGGCCCGGATACCCTCGCTACGCCAATGCACTGTCCGCTAGTCTTAATTGTATCAGGCAGAGTTGATTTTGAATTTCGGAATATCTGATTATCACTGTATTTTCGCGTATTGGTGAGCATTGGCGTAGCCAGAGATGGCCTGGGGGCCCGACCCCCCTATTCGTACTGGACCGGTCGTTGATTCGCGTAAGACGGTTACGCAGTTTGGAGGGGCGGGTGGGTAGGTAGCAAGCGACTGGCAGGACAAGTTTTTACTCATCAAGATTTTTGTCCAAAAACGTCGATGTGCCTCCCCTATTCCGGAATATTGGCCACGCCACTGGCGGTGAGCTATATACCACGTTTAAAGTTGAGTGTAAAGGTGCGTCTGGTATAGGTCGGAGTTCAGAGGTGCGGCCAGACCGCAGTTGCCGGCGTTTACGGGACTCGAACGGGCGTTCCGTCTCGACGCCGAGGAAATCAGGTCCGCTATGAGTTCACGTATTTCGGAGCGCAGAGAGGATACCAGGTCCTTCTTGAACAAGTCCAGATCGTCGAAATCCGGTCTGGCGTCGAACCCGTTGGCCACCGCGCCGCCGCCGCCGCCGCCGGCGTCCTGGTCGAGGCAGGCGAAGCTGAAGCAGCCCGGCGGTCGGGTGCCGACCCCGTCGCCACCGGGCCCCACCACGCTGCGTCCTCCCGGGGGTAGACTGGACGTCATTCGTCTGATGTCGCGCTTGAGTTTTTCTGCGTTCGCTGAGTTTTGTAGATCGGTTCTTTCACGATCGACTCTCAACTCGTATCTACAAAATTCATTTGATAGCAAAATTATCATCAAAAACATCATAATAACATAATTATTATCATCACCATCGTCACCACCACCACCATCATCGCCATCATCATCATCATCATCATCGTCGTCGTCGTCGTCATAATCATAATCGAAATCATAATCGCGGGGTCGTCTCGAGGGTCTCTTCCAGTTAATTGCGGCAATAACTAGACATGAGATGTTCTCCATGTTTCCTTGTCTTTCAGTTCCTGCGATGTTAATTTGTTTAGCTTCTATTGTGTAGAGGTTTTCCTTGGCGTTGTCTTTATGTTTACTTGGTTGTTTCAATTTTCATTGTTTCATATTAGCCCTTATCTGTTGGGTATTTGTTTTTTTTCTATATGACCATCAAAATGATTTCTCTATTTCCAGACGTTGGGGATGACTGCGATGCATAATCTCACCGGCCCACCAAAAATGCGCCATCAATGGAAGATGATCGTCTAAACGGATTAGCCTTGATGCATATCCATAAAGATATGGACACATCCATAGGCAATGTTATCGACAAATTCGCTTCCAGCAATAGAAAACTCGATTTTGCAGTTTGACTATGATTTTGTTCAGCCAGACTAAAATGACTTTTATACATTGTCAATTCTGAAACATCATATTTTATAAATCAAATCTACAGATTTCTTTTAGACCGCTGACATCTAATTCTGTTGACAATTTGCGGCATCTTCCTAGAAATTCATTGCATCCCCCACCAAGAGTTCTTCGAACCGCCACTGTTTATTTCGTCGTTCTCCACATTTTCCCGTAAAAGGCTGACGAACCAAATAAAAGAAATCCAAACAGGCGCTGGTCCCCCCTCTATACCTACTCTATGTACATGTGACGAAAATAACAAAAAGCGCAGATAAAACTGCCGCATATATATATATATATATACACACAGGGTGTAAAAGTGAAAAGGGCACCCCTTTATGATATTTAATATCTCGGCTGCGTGTATAGCGATTTCAATCAAATTTATAGACCATATACCTGAGAATGTTTCTGATGTAATTGCCAAATTTCATGCTGATAGCTGTAGAGTTTGCTAAAATATGGCCAAAAAACTAAAGAGACCTAAATTTTAAAATTGACAAACAGAAGATAACGTCATAGTAATTTGTATCGTTTTTTAAGTCTAAAATTGCGTCGTTGTCATTGCGCCAGACAAGGTCAAGGGTTTTACAGCCAACAGATAAACACAGCAGCATTATGAAGGACTGTCATGATATGCTTGGAGAAGATTTCATATTCCAGCAAGACGGAACACCTGCACACTCTGCTCTCAGGACCCAGAATTTTCTGTAGCAAAATTGTCCAGATTTCATCAAGAAAGATGACTGGCCACCCAACTCCCTAGATATCAATCCACTTGACTTCCACGTCTGGGGAATCATGCTCGACAGATATCAAAAGTATTAGCCAAAGCTACAAAACATCACGGCGTTGAAGACGGTGCTGAAGAATATCTGGGAGAGTTTGCCTGAGAACCAGATCAAGAAGTCGATAGTGTCAATGAAGAAGCGCTTGTCGGCATGTGTGAAGGCTGAGAGGGGGCATTTTGAGCATCTGCTCCCGTAGCAAATCATCTGAAATCCCCTTTAAAACGGCCCTTTTCAGGGCCAAATAAATAAATAAAATAATTTTGTTATCACTTTATTATGACGTTATATTCCAATGTCAATTTTAAAATGTGGGTCTCTTTAGTTTTTTGGCCATATTTCAGCAAAAACTAAAGATATCAGCATGAAATTTGGCAATTGCATCAAAAACATTCCCAGGTATATGGCATATAAATTTCATTGAAATCGCTATACACGCAGCCGAGATATTAAATATCATAAAAGGGTGCCCTTTTCACTTTTACACCCTGTATATATAAAAGCGGAAATCGCAATGGAAAAAGAAACGGAAGAAAGTTCGGCGCAATAAATTTTTTGTTAGATATGCGATCGCAATTTCGAACTAAACCGTATGACTAACCAAGCCCCTGTCATTATTACTATTGCTTTTATTATTATTATTATTATTATTATTATTATTATTATTATTATTATTATTATTATCATTATTATTATAATTCGATCCAAACCTTCGGTGAGAACCTCTAGAAAACTCATATCTGAAATTAGACGATTGTCAAGGTTGTTCATTATTCAATTATTATTATTATTATTATTATTATTATTATTACTATTATTATTATTATGTATTGAAAGTTCCGCGGAAGGCGACAGCGTTAAATCTCTGGAGTGACACTGATATTCGCTGTAGCAGAAAGGATGTTTCTCTTTCGTCACCGGATTGTCGCTTAAGAAGACCGCCGATTTCCTTTAAGAAGCGGAGACCTTCTTCGTTGATTGGCCCCATCGTCTCCAGAGCCAGAGGGATGAAGCGGTACGACCCAGATAGTTGAATGTATTTGGCCGTTTTCCTTTCGGCTGCACGTTCGGCTGCAGCACCGCAGTTGATGCTGTCCGATGACAGTAGGAAGCGGCGAAAGTGTCTGCGACCGTAACGTCCCAGATAACGCATTTTCCTGTCCTCCATGGGATGAGAGTGCCATCCGGTCGTTTTCCGTCGGATCTTGAAAGACCTGAAGGTTCCTTTGACGACGGGAAACCGGCCTATTATTATTATTATTATTATTATTATTATTATTATTATTATTATTATTATTATTATATTATTATTATTATATATATTATTATATTTATTATTATTATTATTAGTAGTAGTATTATTGTTATTATTATAATATTTATTATTATTATTATTATTATTATTATTATTATTATTATTATTATTATTATTATTATTATTATTATTATTATTGAATCCATTCTTGCTGCATCAATGCTAAGAAAGAAAGATATAATTCTGTGATTTTAAAAAAATATTTTCATGACATCGTCGATCAGGTCGAGGTCGTTCTTTGCGCAAAAAGAAATCGAGACAGCGGCTAATCTCTCTTGATTCTCTGTCTAGACTGTCCCTCTACGGCTCTACGGCTCTAATACCGCAGTCTTAGAATCACGCGTAAAACTGACAGATCCCTTCCAGTAAGAAAGAATAATTACTCGCCGAATCAATAGTGACACTACAACTACACACGTCCAGCCCTATATATATATATATGCATTTTTATATATATGCTTTTATAATTATATATATATATGCTTTTACTATGATCGGAGACGTACCGTAGACTAGATATGTCTTGTTTGATCTCCAAAAGGTCATCTTCGCTGACTCCATCTTGGTGCATCTGCTTTTTCCACTGGTGAATGTAACGACTAACAAGGCGCCTCATAACGTCCTGTTATCAGTCACCATCATTATCATCATCATCATCATCATCATCATCATCATCATCATCATCACCAACACCAACAACATTATCATTATCGTCGTCGTCGTTAATGTGGTTGCTGTCGTAGTCGTTATCACAGTATCCCAGTTGATATCAGTACCGATGTCGCTGTGGAAGTCAGTATAAAGCAGAGATGTTCATGGGTCCATTTTTAGAGCCCAATCCAACCCAACCCATCAAATCTCCAACCCAACCCAACCCAACCCATGCCGATAATAGGTTTACTTGACTCAACCCAACCCACTGTAATACATTACAGTTTCTTAAACTATGACTTATTTTCTGACCCAACCCATCATTAATTTGGAAACGTCTGAACCAATCCAACCCAATCCCACCCAACCCAACCCATGGGTTAACCCAACCCATGGACATCTCTGGTATAAAGCTCGGCAGATAAGATGCCAGCAGTAGAGATTCTCTAATAGATAATTATGAATTAAACTTAAATTAAACTTAAAGAATTAAAAGAAATTCATTATCGTCGGATGACATTTGAATTGTAAATTTAACTTTTTTCCGTTTCATATTCCAATTTGAATCTTCAACTTTTCCAATAGACGTCGAAATTTTAAAACTCTTCCTTTTAGTGCAATTTCCTTCAAATCTTCCCCCTTTTGTCTCTGTGTGCAGTAACCTCATATAATGTGTCTTGTATACTGGGTTCTTCCATTATGAATTTTTTTCTAATAATATAAAAAAATAGGAATGGAAAATTTAGCCTTGAAATTGCATGCATTTTGTCAAGACAGTCGCTTCAAAATCGGTTTCGTCTTATTAAAGTCCTCCTTGCCCGTGAAAGGTCGTTTTGGAATTTTGTTTTAGCATCGAAATCGACAGCAAAATCATTGCTGTTGTTGTTATTATGTTGACGTTATGTAAGTCTCTATACCTTGTATTTGTTTTTCGGTTCTGACGAACAAGGCAGGCTGCCTACGTCACCGTTTCGATTCGGTTTCTGAAAAACAAACGACGTATACAGTATCTGTAAACGCAGTGGAGTCGCTAGGGGCGTTTATCGTACCGGTGACACACCGATTACAACTTACAGCATCACAAGGTGTGACACCAAAACCTTTGGTGTTTGTAAATTGAATAGGTTAAGCGAGATTCCGTTTGCACGCATGAGCTGGTACAGGAGGACTCAAGGAAGTCCATGGCGCAATTCTGTTGTTTTTTGTGGGGGGTAACACTATGGCTTTACCGCACCGGATGGTGGCCAACTCTAGTCTAAGAATCAGGTAAATTTCTCCGAATAAAAATGGCTCGATTGAGAACGTTAAAAGTTCGGGCATGGCACAATCCCTATGCCCTGAGAAAATAGGATATGAAAATCTTAGCCTATTTAGCTAATCTGCGAAAGTTTATTAGCGGAAATTAACGAAAATTGATCCCGCATTTGATAGGAAAAAACAATAGATTATAGTTTACTATAGCGCTGCACAGAATTTCCTCGGTGAGGAAATACGAGTATCTACCATAATATTTGAAATTTCCCTCACCAAATTAATTGAGAGAGAAATCATTTCAGGATAATAAACTTGGAGAATAAACTATCGGTGGAATAAAACTATCGCTATTATAAGACAGTGCATCCATTCAAAAATACAAGTCGTTGAAATTTTCCAGAAATGCAGTGATGAATATTTTTCATCGCCACAAATGAAAAAGCGTGCTGTTGCCTCTCAGAATTTCGAAATTTAAAAAAAATCTCAAAATTTAATTGCCAGTTTCTATGAAATCCCCTCAAATTGAAGGGACTTTGTGCAACACTAACGCTCCACTGTCGTATAAATAACACTAAACAAGTGGAAAACATTTTCTTGCTTTAAGACTCAATTCTTACTTACCGTTCTCTGACAATTCTTGTTCGAATCAACAGACAGAAGCTGTTAAGAAACAAGAAAATATATAGGCCTATTCCATTGCATTACGAGAAAATCCACGACAATATTAGTTCCTATTCCATTAATTGCAATTTAGGGGGAGGGGGAAAAAATGACAGGGGGTCGGCAATTTTTCAAATAATAAAAATAGGTTGAAAACTACTTATTACAATGGGTCATCACCACCACATTTTTCGATGAGGAAAAAGGGAAAAAGTCATCACCACAAAAATAATAACCTTGTTATTGGGAGTTGATGCCGATTATGGGGGGGGGAGTTAAGCGAAAGTTGACAGTTGTTGACAAGGAGGAGGAGGGGGTCAAAAATTGCCGATAATTAATCTATAGACAGCTTGCCCAGACACGGCGATTCGCCGACGTGACTCGTTAAAACGCTTCATCGTTTTAATAAAATCGCGAATGTTTTGCAAATTGATGCGCAGAGACCGTGCACGCAGCTGTTCGCTCGTCTACCTGTGCGTATCAATCAGAGAAAGGAAGCGAAATATTTGCTTCGTTTTGACCATTGATACCTTTCGTATTAGAATAGGTGCTATAGAAGTACATTATACTGTAATAATAGTTTTTTAAACTGCCTTTTAAACTACACTCTTTCAAGCGGATCGTTTTTCGTTGGAAAAGGTGAAAAAATGTAAACCTTATTGAAACGAGACAAGACTGCCTGATTGCCTGACTGCCGGACTGGCTGACTGCCTGCCTGCCTGACTGACTGACTGGCTGGCTGGCTGACTGACTGACTGACTGACTGACTGACTGACTGACTGAGTGACTGAGTGACTGCCTGCCTGCCTGCCTGCCTGCCTGACTGACTGGCTGACTGACTGACTGACTGCCTGGCTGGCTGGCTGACTGACTGACTGGCTGACTGACTGACTGGCCTTAGTTGTGCTGTTGGACGAATGCCGTTTCTTTTCGTTTCGTTTCTTTGGTGTCTGTCTTTCGCAGAAACATCTGATAATCGTTCGATGAATTCTGCGGAGACCGTAAAACACCGACTTGGGGCTGATGAGGAGGTTGAAAGGCGGGGAGCGTCGCTCCGTCGTCGAAATACCCCATCCAGAGCTTCGAACGGGCGAATTTCCATTCTCTGTCCGCGTGATCCTTCGTCGCAAGAAAAGATGAACTGGTGAATGCATTGGTCGCTGCTAATTGGGTGTCAGCTTAATCTGCCGAGTTAACCAAGTTTTATGGCGCTGTCGGAGTTTCGCTATTCAGGGTTATATACGAAAAGAAATACAGAAGGTCAAACAAGAGAACCGTAAAAATAATGGCTGTCGCTGTTTTTATGTTTTTATGTTTTTTTTATTTTACTATAGGATACTAGATTGGAATGCTAGGTGCTAGGCCTACAACAGTGGTTCTCACACAGGGCAAACCCACCTGAACCACTTTAAACCTTGTTATTATTATTATTATTATTATTATTATTATTATTATTATTATTATTATTATTATTATTGCACGTTCAGAGAATGGTGATTGCCTTGTGCCTATTTGATGGAATTTCATCACCATGCATCATCATCATCATCAACCCCCGAGCCCCTGATATTATGGTATAGCCTAAGCGCTTTGGATTAACAAAATCAAACGCTCGTAAATCGGTTCTAACCAGCAGACTCAGCTGCCTCTACAAACAGTGCCTAATACTTGTATGTTTTCCCATGCTTCACGGAAATCTCTGAGCCCTCGGAGGCCCTGGGACACCGCCCCGGTAGCTCCGGCCTAGTTACGGGCCTGTTTCAGGGAGAATTTACACTTACACAAACATGTGTTTTATTATAGCCTTGGATTTCACTTATAACAGACATATTGTCGAATTAATAATTATCAACCTCATCTTATATCGACTATCGATTTAATTTACTAGACATTACAACAACATAGATCCAACTCGCATGAGATCTACAGTTGGGAATTTCAAATAAACAACAAATGGTTGGCCCCCCGATTGACTCTATTGGCATAAAATCTGACTCTATTGGCATAAAACAATGGCGTAGCCTAAGGGGTTGGGGTTAAACCCCCCTTGGCTGCCGATGAAATTTTTTTAAATGTGTTTCCATGCATTTATTATTTTCTGACGCGATTTTGGGGGTCAAAACCCCCTTTGGCTGCCGGCTCAAAATAATTTCTAAGAGCTATAGAATGTAAAGATGTAAAAGATGTAAGGTGACGACCATTTTTTGATGGTCACCACTTCTGCAAAGGAAAAGGAAAAATGTACAAGAGGAAAGATGAGTATGACCTTTTTTGCTTGTCAAGATTTTTCGAAGTTTTTATGATCAAAACCAAAACCCAGCTTTCCGAAAATCCTGGCTACGCCACTGTACGGGGATGGCCTCGTTTAATTAACGTAACAATGAAACTAGTTTAAATCAGTGTTTAAATCAGTTGTAGAGGGGCAACGCACGATAAAGCGCACACAAGCAAGTATCTTCGAATGATTGATAATGTTATAATTAATCGAGCTTTTCGAGGAGAGCGCTTACCACCGTGATATTGAAGGATTTTGACATCATAGCAATGAGCATATTCAAAAACAGAATCCTAGCGGCAACATTGTAGAGACCAAAGAGCAGCTTTCCGAAGCCTTCGATATAGCGCAGTTTAACCTCGAGCACGGTCAGCGAGATGACCCCGAAGAGCGTCCAAAACAACGTTATGAACGACGTGTCTAGTCTGCAAGAAAAAGAAAACAGTCCCTTTGAAGAATTTTCACTCTCTTCCCATCCCATCGCACAGACGAATAAATTTTCCCAACTTCGAGGTAAATGTGGTCAGTGACTCATGAGGTTTGCTCGCGCCACGGGATGATAAATTTTGGCCGAAATGTCTTTTTGATAATAAATGAATAATATATAATCGAAGGCTTCAGAAGGCATTCCTTTGTTTACGGTCTCTTGCAGAATTTTCACGGCTCGCGTACGTGTAAAAAAATGAGACTTTTATTGATTACTATATAGAAGTCTTGCCTGACACAATACTTATATTTTTGCTCAAATAATTGTTGATAGTATGTCTGTTTTCTCACTAAACTGTTTGCAAACAATGTTTTGCTACTATTAGATTAGTCTTTTGATATTAATGTATTTTTACTGACACCAGTCACCAATTAGAGTTATATCAATATACTTGCATTCATGTGGTAAAACAAAAAAGTTAATTGAATGTGTACGCGTAAAAACTATTTCAACTGAAAGACAGAATTTCCAGTTAGCATCAGTTTCCAAGTAAAAAAATATATTTTGTGAATTTGTAAATGCAAAGTGAGAAATAAATTAGATCATGAATCGTGCGCCAGCGTTTTCCCGCCGAATTTGACACTCGTCTGACGGTCATCACTTCTGACGTCATCAGTATTGACGTCATCACTCTTGACGTCATCTCTCCTGACGTCACTAGACGTGATGCAACGCAGGGACTTAATAAATTCTCAACGAATGTATTACGGTATTTGATTAATTTAATAGTGCTGCCGCATTCGTGCGTTGCAGGACAGTGTTAAAATTCCAAGGAAAAGTCGCTCTTAAAGATTCATGAACGTCTGATGGGAGATCGGGTTTCCTGGACCCCGCGTGAATAATAAACGCGCTGGAATAGAGCGGATCGTCGGATTAAGGGCGAGACCCCGGCTTTTACTTGTCCCTCGAGTGACCGATCGAGCGGATAGCAGAGGTTCCGATGTATTCTGACATTTGGTCGCAGCTTGCGGTTTTCATGCACTGTGCCTCGTAATTCGTTCTTTGAATAAATCGCAAAAGTTCGCACGCATACACGCATTTGATCGGAATAACGATGCTGCAATCTTAAAGATCTTGCAGCAACATTGATAAAAGTAAAAAGATTGAATATTTATAGGATGATTTTTTTATATATATATATATATATAAAATATATATATATATATATATATATATATATATTATATATATATACATATATATATACAACCATTTAAAATGGCTTGCTTGCTCAAATTAAACCCAGTAATGGGGTAAAGAAATATCCGTCCATTTTACATTGAGTTTACAATACGGTTAAGGGGTTAAAGAAAAGAGGAAAATACAATACACTGGACACATCATGCGAGGTTCTTGCACAGAACAGGCCAAACTATTCTTGGAGGGCAAATACGAGGAAGTCCAACCAAAGGAAGGCCACGTAAAGAACGGCTGGAAGAGGTTAAAGAACAAACAAAAAAATAAAACTATGGAAAAATAAAAGATGCGCCGAAGACAGGAATCGATGGAGACAATTCTTAACTGTCAACCTTCAAAATGAAGACGACACATAAAGAAGAAGATAGGAGGAAAAAGACGAATTTAAAATATTAAGGCTCTAGGGGACATCCATGAGCATTACCGATGAGGATTATATGCAGTAATATCACTTTAACGTGGATTTTAGGGACCGGATAAGAACGTCCGTGCTATCCGTGTTCATTTAAACATTAACGGGTTTTATTGTAGACTAATTGTTATCAATATTTTTTAAAACTGGGATTTATTGTCAATAAAATTATCTTAGTTATTGTGGAGGTCGTGTACGATTTGCAATAGAGCCTTAGTCGCCATTTTGACGCCGGTGTAGCATAGTATATTAACTCCCATATAATAATAACTCCCCAGTCATTATAATAATATATATATATATCATAATAACTTTCCCCGTCATTATATATATATATATATATAATAACTCTATATATAATAATAACTTCCCCCGTCATTATATATATAATAATAATAACTCCCCAGTCATTATTAAGTATATAATAGTGGCTCCCCAGTCATTATTATAATATATAATAATAATAATGACTGGGGAGTCATTATTATATGGTAGTTAATATAATATGCTACACCAGTCTAATAGCATCGTCGTGTTTAGTGACAAAAAAACGCGAGCAAACGACATCCTCCTCCTCCGACCGCAGTTACCTCGATATCCTGAAAGGAGTTGGACATCATAGCTATCAACATGTTAATGAGCACAATGATGGCCATGGCATGGTAGACCATCAGCATGTACTCCCCGATCAGCTTGGTCAGAGGCTGTGTCCGGGTGTCACCCTCTCGCACGGTATTCAGCTGAGTCAGGCCGAACAGTGACCAGAAAAGAGTGACGTAGCTCTTGAAAATGCTGCAAAATGCACGCCAAGCGGCAATGCACAATTAATCGGCATAATCACCACCACCACCACCACCACCCATCATCATCATCATCATCATCATCATCATCATCATCATCATAATAATAATAATCATCATCCATTGGCGGATTTGATTAAAGGCTAGGGTAGGCTTAAGCCTACCCACTAATCCCACGGATGGCACGCATGATGGACGGCACGCGTACTGAATGGCACGCGTGCTGGATGGCACCCCCAGACCTCCATGCTAGCCTACCCAAATATTAAACTCTAAATCCGCCTATGTCATCATCATCATCATCATCATCATTAACATCATCATTGCCACTACCTTCATCCTCATCGCCGTTACTGTCGAATCATCAGCATGATCTCATCATAATAGTCGACGATGACATCAGTAATATAAAGCAATGTCGTAGGCCTCAACACAGTGTACGGCGCTATAGAAGTTGTCTTGAAATAAATAAAATGATTAACCCCTTAACTGGGGATCCCAGATATATCCGTCCATTTTACATTGAGTTGCAGTTAAATACACGGTTAAGGGGTTAAACGAAGAAACTGAATCTGGTATAGGCCTAAAGTTAACGTCATGGTTTTACAGCAATTGGCCATCTATTACAGGGAATCGGTAACCTTTCGGACAGCGAGGGAGGCCCAAATTGTTATGGCAGTATCTGTTCGAGGGCCATGTGATAAAATAACGTTTCGACGCCCCCGCCCAAAAAAATTTTTAACGTCTATGTTTTTTAGAAAGTTTGTGCCGGAAAAAGTTCAAAATTCTCCAAAAATATATATCCCCTCAATTGCGAAAAATTAGTGATGACTTTTTTGCTTGTCAGACTTTAAAAAGAGTGATGACTATTTTACAAAAAATGCCGTGGGGGCCAGAGGACCGGATTAAACTCACTAGTGGGCCGAATGTGGCACCCGCGGGACGTAGGTTGACGACCCTGATCTATACCAACATTTACCTCATTACTGTGCACTGCATATTAACAAAGTTAAGTATACGCAATTCATCAATCAGCCAGCCAGTCAGTCGGTCAATCAGTCAATCAAAGACTTTTCTTAGCGTCATTGCTTATTGCATTTAACAAATACAATGGTCGCTTCAGGGCGAAAAGCGTAGTAAGAGACCGTCTCATCTGCGTCTTCAGTTCTTGATTCATGAACAAGGAGAAGATGACTAATTTAGTCTAACGAAGCGATGAAAAATTCGTCCCTTTTGCTGACAAATAGGTCGGAAGTGTCAAATAGGTCGGAATGCTCTGTTCCCATAGAATCACAGAGTGATCGACTTACGGATCGAAGGCGTTGACGAAGTCCGGATCGGAGTCCGGACTGTCCGTCGTGCTCCGGACCGTCGTTCCTCTGTTTCCGGTCGACAGCAGCAGCGAATCGGCGACGGTCGACAGAGGAATGGCCGACGACGTCGACGGGGCTACCTCCAGGCTTCCTCCTCCTCCTCCTCCTCCTCCTCCGGTGGAAGAGTAGAAGTAGTAGAGCTGGTTGAGTCCGCAGGCGAACGACGTAATGACGAGAAAGAAGATGAAGAAGAACTTTCCGATGTCGATCAGCATGCAACCGAGGGAGATCTGGAGGGGTCCGAGCTGCGGATTCGCCTGGAACAGGTAGATGATCCGCGCGAAGCTGAAGACGTTCGCGATGGCGAAGACTCCCTCGGAGACGAGGGTGGGGTCCGCCTCCGGCCACATGTTCCGCGGAAGAGTGTTCGGCCAGTACTTGGCGGGGTTCTTCGAGTGGAAGAACGCCGCCAGACGGAGGGAAAACGTGCAGAGGTAGAGAGACAGCATGATGAAGTCCAACCAGTTCCACCACTCGCGGATGTACGCCTTGAAGCCCTCCCCCCACAGCTGCTTACACTCGGCCCAGACGAATCCTGGAGAGAGGAGAAATAAAGGCAACGAAGCTGTTTGCGTTGCAGGTTCCATATTATAGAGATATCCCCAAACCCAAGGGGCCGTCCATAAATGACGTCACTCGATTTTGGCAGTTTTTTACTCCCCTTCTCCTCGTCACACGTAGTCACAAAAGTCAGACCCCATCAAATATGACGTCACAAAGCGTTAAAATTCCCCGTCATTTTGTCATCTTTCTAATGTCAAGATTAATGTTTCGTTTGAAGACATTCATTATAGTAATGTTATTATAGTTGAAACGGTATTCAGAAACTTTTCAATTTCTTTTTTTAAATGGAGTATAATAATTATAAGTGTAAAATACGGTCAAGTTTGCGGCAACATAACATTATAGGTATTAATAGAAATATTTAGCATTATGTGACGTCACATTTCTGGAAACCCTCCCACCGTCGTCACACATCGTCACAAATGTTTGAACCCCTTTCCCCTAAGTGCGTGACGTCATTTATGGACATATGGACAGCCCCAAGCCGCCAACTGGTTATCGTCTGTATCTTATCAAATCATTGTTTTTTTACAGAGCTGCTGGTAGAAGATCGCACTAATAATAATTTCCCATGTTTTGTTTGACGTTCAATATTCGAATCGAAGTGAGTTTCTATTAATCTAATCAATGGCGCTATTTTAAGTAAGATTTGATTTGAATGTTTGAGAAAATCTCATGAAACATTATAAGATGGGATTTTCTGACCATTTATTAGATTGTGGACTCAATCTCACTCATCCTATTCATAACAATGGCGCACTCTATTCAGTGGCGTAGCCAGAGGGTTGGGGTTAAACTCCTCCTTGGGCGGCGAGGAAAAATCTTGTTTATCGTTTCCATGCATTTTTTAAATTTTCGGACGCGGTTTTGAGGGCCAAGCCCCCCCCTTGGCGCTGCTAACCAAACTTTTTTAAGCGCGCGTAATAGTAGGTGACGACATTTGTTTGCTTGTCGAGATTTTTCGAAAGTTGGTGACGGTCAAAAGTCAAAACCAAACCTCCCTTTCCGGAAATCCTGGCTACGCCACTGACTCTATTCATTATGCATTTTTATTTATTCTGCTTTTTATTCATTCTGCTTTCCCATTCATTCTTTTTTTCGTTCTGCTTCATGTTCGCTCTGTAAACTTATGTTATTCAACTCACATAAAGATTGAGCCCATAAAAAATTGATGACGGTGTTACTGTGTAATAGAAAGGCGATCTTGCGACGGTGTCTTGTTCAGTTTTTTATTTCGGTGTCTTGCGTTGGCAAGTGGGAGGGCCGTTGGGGGAGGGCAACTTCTAAGCCAACCATTTGTTGTTTTTTGATGCTAGACTTATATTACATCTCACTCCCGGCCCCGGTGGAGCCGCCACTGGTCTGCGATGATAGATCTCTTTTAATCTTCCACAGCTGACAGCGATGTTCCTACTGAAATTCATAATAGTAGGATGTCACTTTACAGCCAAACGCTGCCTGTGAACAACAGCAACTGAATATTTTATTTCTTAGCGTTCGTGATATTTCAGTGTTTTTCGCTGAAGCGCTTTTTGCAACGCAATGTAACCAACGAACAACCACGCACACACGTCTCTAGCCAAAGACTTCACCATCGAACGACCATCGACTGATGTCCAGTGCATTGTTATAAATGCGCTATAGAAGTTATTTACAGGCCGGTCGAAAGCCGTGACTGGGCCCCGAGAAGAAAGTGCTTTGAACGTGCATTAGTTTGCACAAATATTTGACATGCATACGGCTGTGTGTGGCCCATCGCGTTCCTGGGGGTCTTCGCGCACCTGGGGCCCATCATGTTCCTGGAGCCCATCATGTTCCTGGGGCCCTTCACGCTCCTGGGTCCCTTGGAAATTGTCCTCTCTCTCTCTCTCTCTCTCTCTCTCTCTCTCTCTCTCTCTCTCTCTGTCTGTCTGTCTGTCTCTCTATCTATCTATCTATCTATCTATCTATCTATATCTATCTATCTATATATATATATATATCTATCTATATATCTATCTATCTATATATATATCTATATATCTATCTATCTATCTATCTATCTATCTATCTATCTATCTATCTGTCTGTCTGTCTGTCTGTCTGTCTGTCTGTCTGTCTGTCTATCTGTCTGCCTATCTATCTATCTATCTATCTATCTATCTTTTTTCTCTCGACGTCCCAGGTTCTTTGATTTGTTTTTGATAAGACACTTCCAGCGATAGACGTCAGCCACTCGATTGCAATGTTTCACACAGAGTCGTATATAGGCCTAAGCACGTCTTGCTTACCTAGAGAACCCGTATGTAGAGAGTGCACACTGTACAGTGTCTACTTCATATTGAACATATCGTCTTTTTGTTTAACGCATCGATCGTCTTTTTTAGTTTACCCACTGGATATATATACATATATATACATAGAGAGAGAGAGAGAGAGAGAGAGAGAGAGAGGCTGTCAGTCACCTCTGTCAGAAGTAATGTTGACTCAACCAGACAAGACGTCAGCTGCAGACCACATGGCCTTCTGCATACTGGAAAGCGCACACTGACCGATTACAAAATCGATTAAACTGACGTCATAGGCTAGATGGAGTATGCAATAGCGCCTCTCATTCTCTCTCTCTCTCTCTCTCTCTCTTTCCCTATCCATTTCTCTTTCTCGTTTCTCGTTCTCTATCTCTGTATCTGTATCTGTATCTATGTATACCTCAGTATCTCTGTATACCTCTGTATCTCTGTATCTCTGTCTCTCTTTGTCTCTGTCTGTCTGTCTGTCTGTCTGTCTGTCTATCTGTCTGTCCACCACAGACACTGGGCGATGATGACGTATTTACCCATGACGTAGCAGACGATCAGCCATTCGAGCTTCGAGGGAGGAGGTCCCCGCTGCTGTTGACGGATCTTGTGATCGCCGTCTTCGGTTCCGACGTTCGTCGATGCGAGGATGAGTAGGAAGAGGAAGACGCCGAAGGAGGCGCTGTGGTACATGAACTTCATGAACGGCGTTCGTATGAGTCGCCCCACCCGACTGCGCGGCAGAAGCAGGTAGACGACGGCCATGACGGGCAGGAGGCAGATGAGGCTGACGATGATCAGCACCTTCGTGGGGAAGCTGCGGCGACGCCACCCGGGTATCCCCTCGTACCAGACGGACGACAGCAGCTGTTGGCAGTGAGGGTGCGCCACGAACTGAAAAGGTCATTTTGCACTCCATTTTGCACCCTATACGTCCATGGGGCGTCCGAAGGGGATGCAGTTATTGCTGCACCCCCATGGCAAAATTGTGAAGTTATGAAAAAAGTAAAATTAATTACTTTTAAAAGTAACCTATAGTCAAAAAAGTCAAAGTCCTTCCCACGAGCCTCACTGGCTCATAAGGCGGCGCTGATCTCCGTTGCTATAGCCCTCAGGCAGGCGTGCAATGCCACGGATACGGGGCTAGTGTATCGCGTAGCGTACCTGTTTGACTTATCGCATGGATTTTTACCACTGTTCCTCATTTTACCAGCCTCTAGTACTAAGTTAAAATATGAATTCATACAAGAATCCGACGAATTTGCGACCCCTGGAAAAATTGTTCATTTCCTTCGTTACAAGACCCTGTTTTGCAGGGCCCTGGAAAAATTTCTGCGGACGCCTATGCCTACGTCTGCACATCCGCACTACTAAGAATCAACGAAAAGCATATTATTTATGCCTACTTACTCACTTGACTTATCCGTGGCTGCCAGATTCGACAGAACTAGATCGACACAATTACATTTGCACCTGCACCGCATGTAGAATTCCGTACAGAGAGCGAATATTTTCCTATTTTAACTTTCACATCGCATTTGCATCATACAACAGTCACTCGCATTTTATCTAAGTGGCGACTATATTACGATGAATGCCAACATTTGTGACATTGTGATAAATTGCATTTGTAGATTCTGTTATGTGATATTAAAATAAATTATTATTTTTTGTATTAATTGATATTAGGCCTACATTAGTGGCATTGAGATAAATTATATTTGTGATAGCAGAATAGATTTTATTTGTGATATTATTATAAATTCTATTCCTTACATTGAGATAGATTATAGGCCTAGTTACAAAAGTAAGAGCAGTTATATAATTGGAAACCGGAATATTTGCGATATCGTTTTATGCAGTGGCGGATTTACATTTTTAAGGCTCCGGTACACTTCCTTCTAAAAAATTACAGATGAAGCATGAAAAGTGGCGAGGTGACCTTTTCGTGCTTGTCAAGTTTTTAAGCTTTTTTCGGAAAACTTTCGGAAGAGCGATAACCTTTTCCCCTTGTTTCAGAACACGCTGCGTGACAAATGGTTGCAGTTCGTTAAAAGTTCGTTTAAAGTTCTTTAAACAAATGAATCATTAAAAATCATGATCAAATATTTGCCAATAGAAAGGTGGAGCCATACATTTTTGTTTTTTTGCTAGTGGGCCATTTGTACCGTGGTAAATCCGTCACTGGTTTTATATCGTGATAAACCTAATAATGCCTTTCTGTTTCTACTTACTTGCTTCTGTTCGTATTTAAGAGCGAGTCTGAATCGATCGAGCGTCAGTTTCTCTCTTTCGCTCCTGGCGCCACCGGAAGTGACTCCGTCGTCTTCGTCGTCGCCGTCGTCGTCGACAGATGTCGCTGCTGCTGCTGCTGCTGCGGAATGGCCGACTTCCGGTTCGGAACTGCGATTGAGAACGGCGATCACCTCGACGCTGCTGCGACACTGGTCGAGCAGACTGCACGCGTACTGCTTGCACTGTTCGCTCAGTTCGGCGTACGTGTCCTTGAACTCGTTCTCGCGCATCGCCAGATGGTCCAGCTCCCAGGACAGTTTGAACGCCGTCAGGACCGGGTCGGGACTCGTCAGCGAGATCCAGGCGGGACTCGACAGCGCCCGGTAGGTGTGGATCCGCAGCAGCGAGTGACGCAGGCTGTCCTTCGACGTCTCCTTGTTGCAGCGCTGACAGTTGCAGGACATCGAGTGCGGCTTGGAGATGGTCGCGCCGCGCGACAGGAGCAGCTGGAGGATCTCGAACTGGTTGCAGTGGGCGGCCAGGATGACCGGGGAGACGTCCGGGGAGTAGTCGGAGCTCTCCTCGGCGTCGGCCAGCTTGTGGTTGGCCCACTCGGACCCGAGCATCTCGGTCGTTATGCTCGGATGGTCGATGAGCATCTCGACGATGCGGTAGACTCCCTCCCTCACCGCGTACAGAAGAGCATCGCCGATCTTCACTCCGTCCTGTTTCAGCAGCAGCTCCACGATCTCGACGTTTTCGTTATCAACTGCAATCTACGATCGATGAGATCGATGGCTTTAATAATAATAATAATAATAATAATAATAATAATAATAATAATAATAATAACGATAATAAATAACGATAATAATAATAATAATAATAATAATAATAATAATAATAATAATAATAATAATAATAATAATAATAATAATAATAATAATAATAATAATAATAATAATAATAATGCGATATAAAGTGGTTTAGGAGGCTAACTAAGCTTGTTTGTAAACCACATAATAAAATTATAAATAATTAAAAACAATGATAAGAAAAGGATTTAAGATTTCGTCAAATGAACAAGATAAACTCTGTAAACGAGATTAAAGACTTTTAAAAATAATAATAATAATAATAATAATAATAATAATAATAATAATAATAATAATAATAATAATAATAAATAAATAAATAAAATAAATATAATAATAACGATAGTATTAATCAGTGGCGGTTCCACTTGGGGATGAGTGGGATGCATCCCCACCGGACTTCCGGACTTTTTCCTTTTGAAACCTATTTTTGGGTAAATGTCTAGTAAAACTACGGGGAAACTGCGGATGACCTTTTTTGCTCGTCAACTCATTTTTCGGAAAATGTGTAGTAAAATTAGGGAAAAATTCCCTTTTGTCAGCCTTTTTCGGCAAAGTTTATTGAATTTTTTCCCTTGTCTTTTCATCCCCGCCAACTTCCTATGAATTCATGTCATCCCCCACCACGAAATCCTGGAACCACAACTGGTATTAACAATAATAATTCTCGTTCTTAACATCTTAACCATGTATTTAACTGTAACTCAATGTAAAATGGACGGATATATATACGGATCCCCAGTTAAGGGGTTAATTAATGTCTACTCGATCAAGTATTTAAAGAATCACCCCCGCCGCCGAAAGGAAAGACGGGGGCAAATGCCCAGAGGTCCGGCGATCAATAAGCACGTATCCGCCATAGGCAGGCATTGGTTCGTTGTCGGTCGACCGCGCAAATATTGCAGCCGCAAGAAAACCGCATTCAGAAGTCGCAAAGCTCCTATAAATCGTCAATTCCGCTACAAGGAAACTGAATCTGTGATTATAATGCGAAAAAACGCCAGATTCCGCGCTTGGCCAGATAATCCGAGCGATTCCAAACCATTTGCGTAACTATGAAAAATTTCCCACCAGAGTAAAACACCAGTCCATTCCTTTTCCGCGCTCTCTCTCTCTCTCTCTCTCTCCCCTCTCCTTACTTTCCCATCTCCTCCTGCCTATCTCTTTCATTTTAAAGAGGGCTCCGGGACATAACTTCCGGAAAATGCTTAAAAATCAAAATTGCGTAGATGAATTTTAGCGAATTTTAGACACACACACAAAAAGACACTTGGGATGTACGACTTTCTTCCCTGTAGACGTTAAAAATTTCAGGGCATAGCAACACTTCTCGAGAAGTGAAGTTCAGTGGCGTAGCGTGACTTTTCCGGAGCCTGGGCATCTTTGCCATGGGGAATTTATAAGTATCGAGCTGACGAGCAAAAAAAGTTTTTTATCCTGACGAGCAAAAAAAGGTCGTCAGCACATCATTTCTAGGGTTCGTCGGGTTTAGTTAGGGTTGCCCAAGTGACCAACCTAGGTCCGACCCCTCAACTGGGCCTTTGCGCCCTTAGCTGCGGGGCTGTCATCAAAGTGCCCCGGGAAGGGCCCCACGTTACGCCACTTGTGAAGTTTTATAATAATATTATGCAGCACGTTATATACACACTTCCGGACTCCTGACACATCACTTATAATGCTGAGTAGAATTTATAATGCGCCAAAAGTTATAACCAACCAGTTGCAGAACCTACTATACCTGGCCTACTCTCACCCCACCAACCCACCCCAACAATTTTCTCGTCGGGTTTACACGGGTTGCCCAAGTGACCATGGGCGGTCCGACCGGAGCAACTGCTCCACTTTGCTCCACTTAGCTGCGCCACTGATCGAAGCAGCCGGGAAGGGCGTTGCCAAATGACGCTCAATGGCTTGCACAGAACACATTTATTGAATAAATTCTGTAAAAAGAATCTCTCTCTCTCAAATCTTGATCTCTCTCTCTCTCTCTCTCTCTCTCTCTCTCTCTCTCTCTCTCTCTCTCTCTCTCTCTCTCTCGCCTTGCAATGGTTGAACCTCACGCACGAGCACCAGATGGCAGCAATAATAGAATTCGTCCCGCGGTCGACTCTCAGTCAGAGTCAGTCTAATCGAGCTGCGACACGTTGGGAGGAAATAAAATGCGCTAGAGAAATTTGCCGTAACCCTTCTCTTAATTCTCCAAGACGTGACGCGTCACCCAGCTCCAGCTGCGGTGAATAACAACATCACGAACGTCCATTAGAGACGCTCAATAAATTCTGCACAGAGACACACTAAGGTGAACTAAAACGTAAAAGAATAATTCGCCCAAATCTTGATGCACAGACAGAGGAAGCTCGACCATGCAGCAGTGGGATGTAAATCTCCTCTGGGTGACGGTTAATGCTCTGAACCAAAGCAGACATCGCTTAAGATCGAGGAGGATAAAGGCAGTTCTGTGATAGATGACTCGTGAATGTAATAGCCATGGTTGAATCAAGATACTTGTCATATAACGCATTCTGTCCATGCTCATAACTAATTGAGGGTAGGGAGGGGGGCTACCTCTGCTGCGAAAAGAACGATAAGAACTACTGAAGCTGTTTCGATTCCTCATATGAGAAATAATTCCATCTGAGCATTCATAACGAGAAATTCTATTCAGCATTATGAAATGTCATTACGATTATACTCATAGTTATCGCAGAGCAGAGGACGGCAAAAATTAAGCTATGTTGATGGTGAAGGTGATGCTGATGATGATGATGATAAAGAAGATGATGATGATGAAGATGATGATGAAGATGAAGAAGAAGAAGAAGATAATGAAGAAGAAGAAGATGATGATGATGATGATGAAGAAGATAATGATGATGATGATGATGATGATGATGAAGATGAAGAAGAAGAAGAAGAAGAAGATGATGATGATGATGATGATGATGATGATGATGATGACAGTGGTGATTATTCTTACTCTTTAGACATCATCGTCATCGTCGTCGTTATCATCATTAT
Organism: Metaphire vulgaris; assembly: GCA_018105865.1. Classification (NCBI taxonomy): domain Eukaryota; kingdom Metazoa; phylum Annelida; class Clitellata; order Crassiclitellata; family Megascolecidae; genus Metaphire; species Metaphire vulgaris. Next base: position 12,907,714 of record CM030838.1, on the reverse strand, counting down.
CATCATCATCATCATCATCATCATCATCATTCAGCGTACCTGGATGGCCGTTCTTCCAAGAATATCCGTGCAGTTGACGTTGACGGGTGGCAGTCGATGGTCGTGAAGACAGCGGACGATGGTGTGCTTGTCTCCGCGCACGGCCGCCTCGAGGAAGACCCTCTCCTGCGGGTCCATGAGGTGGCCGTCTTTGATCGGTTCGAGGGGCGCCGATGACCGCGGAGTCACCCTGGCGCCGCCGGCGGTCGACGCCGTTCCGTGTCGCCGCAGACTCCGTCTCATCGTTCGAATGCTTCTCGAGGGAGGCAGAGTTTGCTACGGACGCCTTTATCCGCCCCTGAACTCGACTGATACAAAAACACACCCAAAATTTCAGTGGAACGGAAGTCCTATCATGCTATTGATCAGAGGCGGTGGCGTAGCCAAGGGTTTTTTGAGTTAACCCCCTTTGGCTGCCGATGAATATTTTTTAATGTGTTCCCATACATTTTATTTTTGGACGCGGTTTTGGGGGTCAAAACCCTCCTTGTCTGCAGACCCAAAATAATTTCTAGGCGCTGTAGAATGGCAGAATGTAAAGGTGCAAGGCGACGACATTTTTTGTTTGTCAAGATTTTTCGAAGTTGGTCATGATCAAAACCAAAAACCCCTTCCGGAAATCCTGGCTACGCCACTGATCAGAGGTGACCAAACTGCGGCTCGCGAGCGGCATGTGGCTCCTGTAGCAGAATCTGCGGCACGCGACAAGTTTTTAAAAATGTGTAAAACTTCTAATACAAGCTCCTATTAATAGGCTATCATGACAAATGACTGTTTGAGACAGGACTTCCATTAGGAGTGTTAAGGTAATGTGATCGCACTTAACAAAACGGTGGAAAACTGGCGTCACTTTCAGACACCATAGACTCGTTCTAGTTATAATTAAATTCTATGCTTGAGACATGGTAGAATAACGTCTCTGGTCAACTTCCCCCCTCGTCCCCCATTTCTCTCCATATCTCCCTCCTCCTCTTTTCCTTCAGACCTTTGTATACTTCCAGATGATACCCAGGGCAATTGAAATGTGACCGTGTTCTTTGTCGAGGGCAGGACAGAATCGCTTAATCGAATAAGCGACGCAGATATGTCAATGGCACGATTCTGTAGACGCTGCAGTGAAAGCCGTCTTCGACCGCCCATGGCATGTGTTGTTGTCACTGCACTCTGTCGTCTAATTTGTCCGTCGAAATTGAGCGAGACTTTGCGGAGACCGAAATAAAAAGATGTACAGAAGACATTATCGTAGGTCTAATAGACATACACTTCAAAAAACAAGTCTGTAGTTGTCTCGCATCATTACGTTCAAAAATTGAAAATGCCACGTCTCTAACTGTATCGTTTGCTGTCTCTCTTTCCAATTGATTTTGATACAGTTTATTTCTAGATATGGATCATGCGTAACCGTTTCGAATTCTAATTCTATTACTGTCGTCGCATCAAATATTATATAAACGTTTACATAATATTGTGTACGGGAAAGTATTTTTTCCAGAAAAGCGCTATATATATATATATCTATATAAGCGCTATAATGCTCTATATATAATGCTATATATATATAATGCTATATATATAATGCTATATATATAATGCTATATATAAAATGCTATATATAAAATGCTATATATAAAATGCTATATATAAAATGCTATATATAAAATGCTATATAAAATGCTATATATATATATATATATATATATATATATATATATATATATATATATTGTACTCTTTGTGCTCAAGTTTCGCTGTCTGCGTGTAGCTGTGAACGTGTTTTGACGTCATAAACTGAAGCTCGTGTTAAGCTCGGCTAGTGTCAGCAGTGAAGCCGTCCATCTCTTAACCCGAGAGAGAGAGAGAGAGAGAGAGAGAGAGAGAGAGAGACAAGAGACAGACAAGACAGACAGAGAAAGAGAGAGAGAGAGAGAGAGAGAGAGAGAGAGAGAGAGAGAGATAGAAGAGAGAGAGAGAAAGAGAGAGAGAGAGAGAGAGAGAGTGCGTCTGGTGGCAGAGGCAGGAGGCAGGAGGCAGCAGCAGCAGCAGAGGACGATAAACCGCATGATGGGCGTATTGATTTGTTGCATTGTGAGCGGTGGGCAGAGCAGTCCGTCTTCCTATTCTAAGTAAGGTATTAAGAATTCAAGCAAATTACCTTTGTCTAAATAAGCAATAATTACGCGGCCCCGAGAGCACGTTCTGCTACAACAGAGGACAACGCCGTTGGCGCTAGATAAATTTAATTATATTTCGCTTCGGTATGATGACGTTGGGTGACGAGAAACCGAAAGCGGTTATTTGGATATCATTTTCTCTGTTAGAGATTTAGTTAACAACCGTAGCCTACATTCACTGCTTGTCTTCTTGATTTAATAAAAGGCGTGCTATTTAATAGGATTCTTTATTTTCTACGACGTTATTTTATTCATCTATATAATGTTATAACAAAGATCGTTAATCAGCACCATCGAAAAAGACAGAGGAACTGGATTGGACACGTACTAAGGGGAGAAACATTGCTTAGGACAGTAATTGAGGGAAGTATATCAGGAAGAAAGACAAATGAAAGACCGAGGAAGATGCTATTGGACTGGATGATGAAAACAGATGCACAGCGTCACAAGACCTATGCAGAAATCAAAGAAGAAGCAAGACGCAGAGAGGAATGGAACCAATGAAGCCCTGAACCTGTCCCAAGACAGAGAACATGATGATGATAGGCTTAATGTTGTTAGGCTTAATTATTAGTCACTTCTTGCTTTAGTAAAAGGCGTGCTACTTCCTAACATTAGTTCAGTTTCTACGTTGCTATAACAGTCATACTAAGATGGGCATGCCTTGAAATGACGCGTCTACAAACCAAATGTAAGATCCTGCCATCTACACTTTATGCTTCGGTTAAACCGGCTCCAAAAAGCACCATTAATCACTGCACGTGAACTGCCTAATGCTTAGAATTTCCTCCAAAGAAGATCGAGTCGACGACTTCCGTTCGGTAACTTTATGAACACGGGAAGCGGTATCTTTGCGGCGTTAATAATTTATGCCAAAGCCAGATACTCGTAGTCTCTGCAGCATTCGTTTGCTTCATGGCAACAGGAAAAGTGATCAATGGATGGGAAGGAACAGAAGCGGATGGCGAAGAAGAGCAACAACAGAAAATTGGACTTTTATTTCGGAGGAAATTGATTCATTTTCTTTATAGCTTTGCATATAACAAGTATAGGTCTCTATTACAAGGGCATCAGCTTTATTTCTTCCACATTAAGAGCAAGTCTAAGTAAGTAAGTAAGTAAGTAAGTCTGACTGTTATTTGCGGAAATCTAATGCGACATTAACGCAAAGAATTATGGCAAAGGCCTATTCAAAACTCTTCCATATTCTGATCAGAGATGTCCATGGGTCCATTTTTAGAATCCAACCCAACCCATCAAATCTCCAACCCAACCCAACCCATGCCGACAATAGGGTTACTTGACCCAACCCAGTCCACCGTAATACATCGCAATTTCTTTAACCATGACTTATTTTCTGGCCCGACCCGACCCACCATTAATATGGAAAAGTCTGATCCAACCCAACCCAATTCAACCCAACCCAACCCATGGGTTAACCCAACCCATGGTCACCTCTGACATTGGCGTCGTTATTTGAGAGGAACCACATCGGGAGCGATCCAAAGCCTTTAAATTTGGCGAATGCCTATGGTCGAATAAGCGTTACATTTCTGTAGAAAAACCACTAAACGCCACTTTGTTTTCTATGACAGATGACCATCACATAGTCAATTGCTATGGAAATCTACGCCAGTCCAGCGAGACAAAGTGCTGCTGTAATATAGTCCGATCTAAGGTCGCACACGTCCAACTGTTTTCTCTGCAAATCCATGAAAAATTTCTATTCTGGACAGGAACTGGAAGGCACATGCATTTGAGCCAAACCGCAGGGCTCTTTCAAACTGTCTTGTGCAAATGTTTCCAGAAAGACGCTCTTGCCAAACTATACGTTCGAATTGTGTTTTAATTAACCCCTTAACCGTATATTTAACTGTAACTCAATGTAAAATGAACGGATACATCCGGGATCCCCAGTTAAGGGGTTAAATGGTTTTTTTAGTCCCAGTGTTTGTCTTTCAGTCGCTCGTCTATAAGAGAAGGTCATCAGGTGATCTGAAACTTTTACTGGCAAAGATTTCGTCAACACGATTGTTTTTTAATGGCGTTTTTGCCTCTTCTATAGCGACATCTCCATGAATAGCTACTTCCTAAATCTGTCTTTCGTAGGATTTCAGATAACCGATCAGATACATGTAATGCGTTTTGTCGACTGCATCCTATGAAAACTCCTTCGATTTCGTCGGATCTAGATGAACGGCAAGAAATTGCGAAAATCGCGTGGGTGATATAGAGACGGTTCCAGTGGCGGTTCCACGTGGGGGATGGGTGGGGGTGCATCCCCCATCGGACTTCCGGAGTTTTTTCGCTTGTGAAACACCTATTTTTGGTGAAAGTCTAGTAAAACTATGGTGAAAAAACTGGGGATGACATTTTTGATGTCAACCTATTTTTCGGTAAAAGTGTAGTAAAATTAGGGAAAGAATTCCCTTTTGTCAGCTTTTTTCCGACAAAGTTTATTGTTTTTTCCCTCTTTTTATCCCCCCTTCACCAACTTCCTATGAATTCATTTCATCCCCCCACCAAGAAATCCTGGAACCGCCACTGGACGGTTCCACATTGAGTTTAGATTTTGAAAATTCTAAGCTCCAACTTGTATAGACGGCCACGTAGCTGGGTTGGCCAAAGGTTTTATCCCCCCCTGTGAGCCGTGAATACGTAGACTCTGGCTTACTACAGAGTTAAACCTCCTACTCCTGGAAGAACAGGCCTACCGATGTAAGCTGATTCTCTGCAGCTATTTTTATAACGCCAATTTTCAGTTCCCTTTAAAATCGACTGTAACGCAAATAGCTTTGACTTGCGACTATCTGTGCCTCTGAAAGAACATTGACTGTTAGCATCTAGGTTTGAGGTCTCTAGTTCAGCTGCTTGTTACTTTGTCACTATTATCAAACATTAATACGCCATTAAATAAGAAATGGAATTCACTTGTGAGCTGACGGTTCCTACAATTACTACAACAGCAGCAACAACGACAACAATGCTTTAGATATATGAATCAGTTCAGAGAGAAATGCAGGCGCACTGCCAAGCAGAGAAATATTATATATATATATATATATATAAATCATAGTTGCTTTCTGCCAACTTATTAGCGGCAATAGCTAGACACAACACTTTTCCATTTATCTTTTTCCGTTGTTACTTTCATTCCATCCATTATTGTCATTTGATATCTTTCGAAATCTTCTTTGATGTTATCTATCCACTTTTCCTGGGTCTTCCTCTTCCTCTTTTGCCTTCTTTGCATGTGTAGACTGTAGAGTGCTTTATATGGGAGTCTGTTGCTTTTCATTCTATTTACGTGTCCATACCATCTAAGTCTTTTTGTTCTGATTTTATCTATTATTGTCTCTTTCATTCCCAGTCTTTTCCTGATGTCTTCATTTCTTATTCTTTGTAATCTACGTGTGTGTGTGTGTGTGTGTGTGTGTGTTAAGCCGATGATTCCGTTTAATTTTGTTGCCTCTTATTTGCATCCCGCAATCAAGCTGTGATAATAAATGGTTTATACCCCGAATTCCCAACGACCTGCCCTGTGGTGTCTCATAATGTTCTGGTCTTGGTCCTCTGTTACTCGCCCCTTGCGTAGGCCTATTGTATGTCATTCCCGTGGGATTACTTCGAGCTTAACGGCATGTGGACTGTCCGATTGACGCCGACAAAAATGCAAATGTTCGCCTCTTTTTACGACTTTTCCACAGACTAATTATTTTCTGGATACTTTATCGCCTCTTTTGTTTGATTATATCATTATAGGAGTATCCAGAACAATCTCTATGGTCACTGATCTATGCCCACCAGCAAGAAATCTGCTACTGTCATTGGCGTCTATTAATAGACGACAATGGTTTCTATGGTTTCTGCCCACCAGTGGGCGGAGCAACCGGACTTTGTTGGTAAACAATGGATATTTGATATTCGTTCGTCAAAGGAATCGGGCAAGTCTCTCAATCCATCCGACACCGAGTTCCTGCTTTGACTCTATGAGGATCTCCTGCTGTTTCTAAGAGCATAATGGCGTCATTACAGCCCAGTGGCGCAGCCAAGAGGGGTTTGGGGGTCAAACCCCCTTGGCTGCCTACGAAAAAATTTTTAAAATGTGTTTCCATACTTTTTTATGTTCGGACGCGGTTTCGGGGTCAACCTCCATTTGGCTGCCGACTCAAAATAATTTGTAAGCGCTACAGAATGTAAGGTTGCAAGGTGGCGCCCTTTTTTGCTTGTCAGCACATCTGCAAAGGAGAAGGGCAGAAGAGGAAAGATGAGTACGACCTTTTTCGGTTATGATCAAAACCAAAGTTACCAAACCCCCTTCCGGAAATCCTGACTACGCCACTGTTACAGCCAGGGCGCGATTTGTAGGAGGAAGGGGAATCCTCCCACTGCCCAACTGCATTCCCCCTACTGCTACATCCCCACAGCTACACTTCCCCAACAACTACATCCCCAAGCTCGACATATCCCCCTACTGCTCCAAGTCACAAATCGCACCCTGGTTACAGCCTATCTGGCCATCATATTCGGGACCTTAATCGCATGACACATTTCCTCCTCAAACCCATCCCTATGCTGCCGACAGATCAGTGATATCTACTCATCCTCTGACTACTGCAATTCTCTATTCTTTTTAATTATTAAAAATCAAATTGATTGACGAAATCAACAACGAATTCAACATATCTTAGCAAGAACTGTCTCTAGAACTTGCAGAATTATTTGAACAAATCAGATCCATTAAGAATGCTCTGTCATTATTTCCAAATGAGGAGCCAATAATAGACATAGAATCTGTTTTTGGTCTATAAGGATGTCCTGTAAATATATGCTATACAGTCAGTTTAGGTTTCGTAAAGAACGGTGCTAAACGACCCACAAAATCACACCACTAGATTTAGCATAGGGGCCTTCCACAAATGACGTAACGCGCCTAGGTGTGAGGGTCCGGACATTTGCTACGAAGTGTGACGAGGGGGATTCCGTGAGTGTGACGTAACGCAATGCAAAAATTTTAAGATGATGGCTTCTTTTTGCTTGTCAGGACTTTTCGGGATTCGGGAAACCGAAAGGTGGAGGGTCGGCCCGTTGTTACGTCATATTTTAGGAGGTCCGACTTTTTGTTACCTCGCGTTACGATGGGTGTCAAAAAGTTGAAAAATCGCGTTACGTAATTTATGGACGACCCCATAAGCCTACTGTATATATAAATGTTATCTTTTTTACATCACAAGCATTGTGAAATACGCCAAGTGAAGCTACAATTCAGATAAATATATTCAGCAATTGGTCAATGATCATTAGCGTTGCCATGGGGATGGACAGAGGATCCATACCCTGTAGACCTACTGAATCCCAGATGTAATACATAGAATGGCATAAGGGGCGTAGTAACGGGAGGTATATCGGTATATATACCCCCCCCCCCCCCCAAAAAAAAATCAGTATACCTTAAAGTTTTTTATGTGACTTATATGTGATTTTTATGGTTTATAGTTAAGATTTATACCCCCTCCTAAATATTTATACCCCACCTCCCAATCAAATTCCTGGCTACGCCCTTGAATGGCATGTGTCGTCTGATTGTAGGTTACCGTGTCTATCCGGATGTCCAGTTTATGCACGTGAAGAATCGATAGGACGGCGAATCGGACTGTTAACACCAGACGACCGGTCAGTCAGTCAGTCAGTCGTCAGCGCTTGATACGGAACCTGCCCAACTCCTAAGACAACACGCAGCAGAGCCGCGTTTAGCACTCGCGCCCAGATGGCACGCGTCACGTGACGACATTTCCGGACGGCAGAGGGACGGCGGGTGTCGCTCGCCTTGTGGCAGGCACTCGTCTCCAACCATCCCGTCTCCATACCTGACCGCGGTCGGTGGTCGATTGGTGGGACTGAGCTGACTGCCGATAACAGACCACTGCTGCTGCGGCTGCTGCTGCTCGTGCCTCAAGCGAGCGGGGACTTGGTCGTTTCATCGCTATTAGAAGACGTGGCTGCTGCTGCTTTTTATGGTTTTGCTGCTGCTGCTGGCAAAGGCAACGTGTCCATGCGTCAACTGTCGCCTATAACTTCCGCTCTGCTTTCATTCGTTCGTTGCATCTTTTGCTCGCCAGACGGCGTCTTTGCCTCCAAAACGAGATTAATAATAATTTCCTGTCTCCAGAGAATTCCGTTCTTTTAGTCCGATGGAGATGATAATATCTCTGTTGAAAATCGCGTCTTTTGAAACCATTCGTTGCATTGATGCGCAGCGGAGTATAAAGCATAACATGACTAAAGGAGACCATTATTTAGATATTGAATTAACAGGAAAAAAGAAAAGTATTAACACAGACCAAAGTCACCATCCCATCCTAAGGGCCATTTTGAGAAATGACCAGTTTGGCCTAATGATAGAGAGAGAGAGAGAGAGAGAGAGAGAGAGAGAGAGAGAGAGAGAGAGAGAGTAATGAGAGAAGTCTTAGCGTTACTTAGGCCTAAATTTTCAAATTTCAAAAATTTCAAAATTCTTGAATTTTCAAATTTTGACCACGCGACATTTTGTCGGGTAGCGGTGTTTCTCTTTGCGTCTATCTGGTCTGGAAGACTAATTACTAATTACATGTAATCTTTAACGTCTACATACAGTATATAGGCCTAGCCCCGAATCATAATGTTCAGAACCACCAGCCGATGGCTCACTCAAATCAAAATCATTCAAAATCCATTTTATCCTTTAAGAGCTATGTGTTGTTCGTTGTCTTACTCGATTTGCGAAGTAGTAATATTTCATTGTAATCAATATCGATCATTAGCGACCTGAATCATCAAGAGTTTATCAAAAATGTTCATAGGGCCGTTCATCAGTGTTTAATCTAGACTCCTGGACTCCGGGGGAACTGACAAAGCCGGGGGGAAACTGACAAAGCCGGGGAAAATTCTGATAGGGGGCTGCTGTTAATCCATGTAGTATGCCAAAATTTCCGGGAGGAATTTGAAATTTCCGGGGGAAGGGCAATTCTTTCCCGGAAACGGCCTAGATTTAACATTGCCGTTCATAAAGTACGTCACTCTATTTTTGACAGTTTGTGACCTCTTCTCCTGTCACAACCTGTCGCAAGTTCGGATCCCCTTAAAGTACGTCAAAAATGTCGGACCCTCCTTAAAGCGTCGTTCATAAATAACGTTATGCAGGTTTTCTATTTAATATTCGAGTTTCTCGTTCAATTTTCAGCAACGAGCAGATATTCAAACTCTGGCAATACTAATAAATATAATATTGAGTCGATTGGTGGGAGTGTTGAGCAAGAAGAGTCTTCTCAAACGCTTTTACTATACCTCCTCTCAGGTATATTAAATATTTTCAGATGCTGCTGTCACGTTGGTTCTAACGTCTGCTCTTCTGTCACAAACTGTCATACTTTCTTAGACCCCTCCCCATCGAGCGTGACGTACTTTATGGACGGCCCCATATGTGAAAGTGTTCCACCATTACACGACGATCAAAGGAGAATACACTCTGGTTTCAAACTTTCGCGTTTAAGTACATCTTTAGGGTATATATATATATATATATATAATATATATATATATATATATATATATATATACGTGGCTGCAGACATGGACATGTGTTGATCCACCCATGGGTTGGGGTGGGTTGGGTTGGCTTTGAACAGCGATGGTCGGGTCTTTAAAAATGGACCCGTGTCCATGTCTGTTCAACTATAGCCTACAAACCGACCGTCAATGCTGGAACATCATCATTCATCTTAATAATAACACTGACACCATTGCCGACCGGGCAACATCAGACAGCTTCATCCGTTTATGTAAGACTCGGCTAAGGCTGACGTAAAGTCAATCTCTTGCGAAAACACGTATGTTTTGTTTTACAGAAAATGTTTTCCCGGGATCGAGAGCTTTTCTCCAGAACCGGAAAAAGTTAATGCTTAGTTCTAATATGATCGAGTATGTCAAGTGAACCTCAACTCCTTCTAGCGCTTTAGGCTGACGTGAAATGCAATAAATATAATCAAAGCGCTATATAAGTTAAATATTTCCATGTTATATTTCATATGATATTTTTATGATATTTTTAGTTTTTAGTTCTTCAGAACTTCTTCTACACCAAAGTTTCCCAAACTGTGGGTCGCGACCCAAAGTGGGTCACAGGGCTCAGACTAGTGGGTCGCCGGGTAGCGCAAACTTATTTTCAAAAGTGTCATTTTCTAACCGATACCACAATGTCACAAGCCTTGAAATTTGCAAATTGGCTAAGGTTTTAAGACATTTATCACCTATGTCTGCAATCCTTCATACACGGCTTTTATTAAAATAATTAGTGTTTTTTCAATTTTAGTCGACAATAAGTTTGCAGGGTCGCGGCTTGTTACAAAGCCGCTGAAGTGAGTCGCGCAGTTCCAAAAAGTTTGGGAAACCTTGGCCTGTAGTACTTTTTAAAATTAATCTTTCCTTTCGCAATAACGCAAGGAAAGCGTATTCGGACCATTTTGCTCTAAAACTCCACTAATACACTAATAGCGAATCTCCATTTCAGTCTTAGTATCTCGTATACTTAACGGTTAAGCGATTTTGCCATACTCAGGGTTTTGTCTTTTTTGAAGTTTAAAGAAGATAATTTTCAAGAAATTTAAATATCTATTTCTCTCATTTTGTCTTATTTGACAAAAATATCAATAAATATGCCTAATATATTTGCCATATTTTCATTAGAATCGAATAAGAGCTTTTGCTTTGCCATTTATTCAAAACTCAGAAGATTCCTTTCAACCAACGTTCGCCAGATGGCCTAATGCATTTTTAAAATATTACATGCTACGAGTACGATTAGGGTCGCGGCATGTTACACAACCGCTGAAGTGGGCCGCTGTTTCCGAATGTTTGTGAAACCCTGTTCTACACTGTGTCCGGATAAAAAGTAAGCCAACTCTCCTTTCACTATAACTTTAACAGAACACACGTATCCATATACTAGAGAAGAAGTAGCTACTTGCCAGTTCAAACCAGCGGGAGCTTTAGTTACGAGCACCTTTTCAAGAAATTAATGCAAATACGATGCGATCTTATACCCTCATTGAGTTCTTGAACTCATCGGGAAACGGTGAAACCTGCATTTAGACGGTGCGACGGTCTCCTAAGCGAGGTACGAACTGATAAATTTTCAATGCTTATTTCAGTGCTTCCTAAAAAACCTAGGGAGGAAATCCCCCGGAATTTTGGTATCACGTACGTTAGAGTAGCATATTAATTCGATAGGCCCTAAATTCCTGTGCAATTACTGGCTTTACTGCAGTGCAATTTTGTAACTTTATATACTGTAAGCTTACCGGTACTCCTCAATTCAAGTTCAAATTCATTATTATCATATATCATATATCATATATCATATATCATATATCATATATCATATCATATCATATCACTTTTACGTATAGTCATTCTAATGATGCAGAATGTAAACTTCCTGTGAAATATAAATAATTTATAACAAACCAATAGACTCACATGAAGTTTACATTCAAAATTAGACTATACTGCAGCTCCCTCCACTATATAGCCTTCCAAAGATCTCCATCAACAAATTACAATCCATTCAAAACTGTGAAACGGTACAACTAGATACTGTTAATAATTTGCTTGTTTCAGTCAGCTGCCTTAAGTTTAGTTATCCCTTTTGCAGATGTTGCAGCTTTAATGCCTCTATAAAAATGATGTAGGTGTGGTTGTTAGAGAAATCTAATTTTTAAACTAGATACTAAAAGTAACTTTTATTTTATTTGCATTTGGATGTGGTCAAATTGTCAATAGATAATTTGCAGGTAATTTTGAATAGTTTGCCAGCGCAATTACTGCGATATCTCTCTTTAGTTTCAACTTACATTTAATAGTGCTTTGTGGCTGTTGGAATTTTTTAGAAATTAAGAATTAGAAGTTAGACCTACTGGTATGAGACCAATCCTATCGATGAATAGTACTGTAGCAGTAGTAGCAGCAAGAGCAGCTGTAGTAGTAGCTATAACAATAATAGTAGTAGCGGTATCGAGACAATAATTTTCAGTGTTGTGGCAATGACTCGTGGTAGTGGCGAACGTTAGTTTCATGTACGCTTTAGCAGACGCACAAATATTGTAGTCATCTCGAATAGTCAACGACTCAACAGTCATCGAACAGTCGTGTAGCCATGGTCCTCTGACTTCACGAGCATTTAATTATTGATTGTCGAATAAATTCCGCAGCGGTACTTGAAAGCTTGAAGGCTCGAAGTCAACCTGAAGTCAACGATATGTGAAATTCAAATGTTCGTTTATGTCATCGACCTCCACGCGTGCATATTATTTAAAGCGTGACTCGGGATCTCATGCATAGTCTACACTTGAATCGTGATCGAGCCGAGTTTTGGTTAGCGGTGGGTCGTGCTTTCTTTGGGACTGCGATGTGGTTGTTCGTGTGCCGTCGACCATGTCCATGACCCAACAGCGCTTGTGAAAGACGAAAAATCCGGAATTGAGAACAACCGTTCTAAATTTTTTAAAGTCATGGTTAAATCCAGTGCTGAAAGTCTGTGAAAAAGTGCAGGAGCTCACCAAAAGCCTTGACAAGCAAAAAAAGGATTCAAACCCCGTTAGCGCCCCATAGTGTCCCCTAAGCCAATTTAAATCATAGCAAGTTCTGATGAATTATAGTCCACATGAGTCATGGTGAGAAACTGAAAGAAAATTCGTAGATATGCTGATCGAAAGCAAATCAGCAATGCAGCATTAGCATACAGTAAGTCATGAACACATGATCATGAACTCAGATGCTCTGTAGGCCTACACCAACTATGCTGATAGAAGCGACCCAACTGCAGAAAGTGATAAGCGTTGCTATTGATAGGCCTATCAAACATAACGGAAGATCCTGAAATGTAAATAAACAATCATTAGTGGCAGATTCAATAGGCCTATGGATCAAACAACAAAGACTACAGAATATATAGGTAGATTCCATCATTCCACACGACGCTTCGATTGTAACAAAGTCCAGCCTTCACTTTGATTTGTCATTTCGACACATATAGCCTACTTACTAATTACAATTGTACAATCATTATGATTTTTCTTAACGATCGAGAGATCGATTGAGAGATCTCTCGACAGATCTCTAATTAAATTGAACACCATTTTACTCTACTGTCTTACTGTACAACTGGATTGATCAATCAATGTGCGGGACTTTTCCCTTACATCAACCTATTTCTCATATATAATGTCTGTTTGTAAGTCAGAAAATGAGTTAGCCAGGTCAGATTATCCTCGTTAATTTTCTTATGTATAAGTCTAGGCCAACTATGCGATTGTAAGATCTGTATGTATAAGATATCTGTCTGTATCTTTACATTACTGACGGATAAACTGTTTTTGATTTGATTTGAAAAAGAAAGGGAAACGGACAGCAATGCAGTTGTTGTGAATGAGGAACCCAGACTTTCCTGGTGATGAAGAATGCACATAAAAGCACGTCTTAAATATAAGCTGCTTGTTTAATTTTTAGTAAACGCAGCCACGGGATCTGACTATTCACCTCCCTCCGCCCACACACACACACACACACAAAAAAGTCAGCTTCCACAGTGGGAATTGTCCTCAGCGAATAGGGGGTCGATGACTTCCCAAACCCACCCCAACAATCAAACACTGCTGAGAATTCAATTAAAGAAACGGAGTTTAAAGATTATTATTATAATTAATAATAATAATAACGATAATAATAATAGCATTATTATTATCGTTATTATTATTATGTTTAATAGCAAATTATATTATTACAATGAGATTCTGGTAAGTTAATTAGTGATTTTAAAGTTTCAACACAGGAGAAATCCTACTAAACCGCTTACAATCCAGTTATTATTATTATTATTATTATTATTATTACTACTTATTATTATTATTATTATTATTATTATTATTATTATTATTATTATTATTATTATTATTATTAGGCTATTATTATATGCATCACGTCGTATTCATAATGGATAACTATATGTATTTGCCTTTGCTGCGAAGCATTAGCCCACGCGTTACTTCTTGAACTTGATTATTTTAGCAACAGTCAACAGAGTCGAAGAAGTGATCATCACTCTATAGCACTTCTTGTGTTTTTGTGTTGCATTGTCTTCTATAGCGCCGACTTCCTCTCGTCAGACACAGGTAGTTTCTGTTCGCCGCCGCCGCCGATCGACTCCGAGTTAGTGTTCCTGACACAGAACCAAAAACACGCTGTGTTAAAATTCTTCTTAACGTTTTATGCCTAAATAGACTTACTTACTGTAAGTAACCAGGGGCGTGGCGACGGGGAATAGATATATCAGTATATATACCCCTCAAAAATTCCCAGACTACCTTACAGTTTTTAATGTGTTTTTAAGATTTTAAAAATTTTAAAGATTTATACTCCCCACATCGCATTATATCCCCAGAGGCGTAGCCAGGAATTTGATTTGGGAAGGGTATAAATATTTTGGTGGGTATAAATATTAACTATAAACCACAAAAACCATGTAAACCACATATAACCACATGTAAATCACATAAAAAACTTTAAGCTAGACTGATTTTAGGGGGTATATATATACCCCTATCGCTACGCCCCTGCCCCCAAGTCCTGGCTACGCCCTGTAAGTAACCTGCGAAAGCTAACAAAAGACTACATTCGGTTACGCAATACCAAGTCCAGCTGATAACTTGTATGGACAATGGGCACACACACACACAAACACTAGCGCACACACACATACACACACACTAACACACACACACACATACTGAGCTTCCTCTATTGGAGTTTTTGTAAGGCTACTACTGTAAGCGTGCCTGAACATTTGAAGAAAGTTCATGTTCGAATTCGTCGAAGAGCCGAGTCCTTGCATATTATTGAAAGCAAATCGATTTGAAATCCGTTCCAGTGGTGTTTGATTTCTGAGCGTCGCTGTTATGCCCGTGCATGTTATTTACAGTAGCCTATACATGTATGGCAGTGCAAATTGTACTTCGTGTATGAAATTGTGTATGAAATTCGTGTATCCTGTTGCTAAACCTGGTGATCGTTGAAAAAGACTGGAAAATCCCTTCAAAATCTGACAACGCGGCGTCCTCGGTTCAGAAGCACAAATGGTGTAACATTTTCTGAGCGATTGATAACAAATGTCGTCTCTTGGATTTCTCCCTCCCCCTCCAGAAAAAAAGCTGACAATCTCTTTTGCTCGTTAAAACACTAATACACAGAAATACCAGTAATAATAATAATAATAATAATAATAATAATAATAATAATAATAATAATAATAATAATAATAATAATAATAATAATAATATTATAGTAATAATAATAATAATAATAATAAATAGTAGTATAATAATAATGATAATAATAATAATAATAATAATAATATAGTAGTAGTAGTAGTAGTAGTATAATAATAATAATAATAATAATAATAATAATAATAATAATAATAATAATAATAATAATAATAATAATAATAATAATAATAATAATAATAACAACAATACAGTAATAATAATAATAATAATAATAATAATAATAATAATAATAATAATAATAATAGCAAGTGGTTCAGTAGGGTGTCTGCCCTGTGTGTGAGAACCACTATAAGTTATTGAAACGTTGTTCCGATTCTCTGTATATATATATATATATATATATATATATATATATATATATATATATATATATATATATGCCTATATATATACAGTGTCTTCCACTGCATCCTAGTAGAGGCCTACGGTGCGTAAAATCACATTCCACGAAACGAAGGCAGTTCAGAAACCAGCCAAAGACTGGCTGTAGCGTGTTCGCTGCGCGTTGGCCGCTTTAACTTTTAGCTCCGACATAGTCTCGAAGCAACAAGAAGTTTGCAAGCAATCATGTTAAACGTCGTGAAGGTCCTATCCAGGCAGTGCCGGATTAAGGTCCGAGTGGGCCGGGGGCTGAGAAAAAAAAGGCCGTCGCCTATAACAAAATCTCTGACAAGCAAAACAAGGTTATCTCCCTTACAAATCGTGCTGACAAGCAAAAAAAAGGTTATCTCGAAAATCGGTGGGCCTATTTTCATGATGGGCCGGGGGGCTACAGCCCATCACTCAGCCCCCGCCTTAATATGGCCCTGTATCCAGGGCAGTATCGTGGTACGGAAAGAAATCAGTCTCCCTTTGCCTGATAAGCGCAATCTATTGCCACGGTTATTAGGCCTAATTAATTAACTAACCGCCGCTTGTATCATCATTGCACTTGTCAGCGTACAGTATACTTGTCTGCTTACTGTATTTACATACATGTACTTGTCTTTTTATACTTTTCTTTAGGCCTATTTAAAGTCGTGACAATGACATTTGATAATATGCGGGTGAAAGGGCAACACATTTTGCATTATTAGTCACTGAGCGAGGCTTGCTGTATTGACGGTACAGCTCCCTTTGGCTGTATTTACAATCAGCACTTGAATTGACATCGATTGCATCACGATGACCACGACCTGCGCTTTTGCCGCATTTAGGCGCTTAAGCTGAAAAGGGAAGACTTTAAAATGTACACATTGTTTTCGTTTCCGGCTTTTTTACAAGTTTATAGCAGATTTATAAGCAGGCAAATTTATCTAAGATTATGGGGAACTTATTGTTCACTTATTTATTATACACAATTAAGAGTATTTATATATAGAATACTAAGGCAGATATTTTACTAATATATATTAAGATCAATAAGATATAATCACACTTTCGGAATTTAGCTCGCCAAGGTACCTTTTCTGCTTCTCTGATTTATACCCCAAGAAACTCAGCAACTAACGGCCCAGGTAAAAAATGTTTGTAGTATTTAAAGATTTATTCGGACCGTGCATTCCCTCAGTGTCAGACTTTATGTGAGCTGGATCTGATTACTCGATTTATAAATTCTTTATATGGGATACCAGCAGAGGCGTAGCGTCCCAATGGCTACTATATGGCTTTAACCATGGGCGGCACGCACAGATGATGGGGACGGCAAATTTTGGAAGCGACTTTCCTTTTTTTGCTTGCCCGGGTCGTCGAGGAGTTTTGGCGATGGGGCGGCAAAATTTAGAAGGGGCGGCAAATTTACAAATTTAGCGGCGACGACCTTTTTGCTTGTCAGATGTATTAAGAGTGAAATTGGGGCGGCATTTTTGCCAGGAGCCATAGGCGACACGAGTGCACGCTATACGGATATGGATACCAGGATTCCCTCCTTCGTATATAGATTCAGGACGAGAATGCTAAGAATTAGCCTATGGCATTAGCAACGAAAACATTTAGCATTAATTACATTAATTAATTAATTAATTAATTAATTAATAATTACATTAAGCATTAAACTGAATTTCACGAAACGCGCTGCAAACAAAGCTCGTATATTGTGGCAAGTTTAGTTCCTCTGAAAATTTAGTTGATTTTATCGGTTTTTCACGACCTAATTCTAGGTGATCAGCTCACTGGTTTTGATTTGCCAGCGTATATGAAAAATTTCTGATATTTATTGAAAATTCTGACGTTAATGGTCATGTGTCATGACTGCATGCGTCAACCATAAGACGCTAGTCTTAAACTGACGACGCTCCTCACAAGCCCCCCCCACCCTACTAGCACCAAGCGCCAACGGAATTCGCCTGTATAAGTGATGGCGTCCCTCACTCTAAAATAACCTGGCTGCGCCACCGTTCGTCCTATTGATTAGCATCGATCTGGATGGGTTTCTCGCCGAGAAACAAAACCATATAATGATCAATAATTAATTATAATCGAAACGATGGTGCAACAACACGACGCTATAGAGTGTCGTTGTTGATAGGCTTCAACGCAAGGGTATCTATAGCTGTCATTAACTTGTCACTAAGAGGAAACTTGTGGCCAATGAACATCCTCTAAATTCAAATTCAGGACGTTTAATCTCAGGACGATTCATTGCGGGCGATTCATATCAAGGACTATTCATCTCAGGACGTTTCATCTCAGGGACGTTTCATCTCGGATAACCATCTAGGAATTCATCTCAAGGACTAACCAGGAAGTTTCATCTCAGGAACAAGGACTATTCATACATCTAACGATTCATCTCAAGGACTATTCATCTAATCTCAGGAACTCAGGACGATTCATTATAATTTATCTATTCATCTAACTCAGGACGTTTCATCTCGGATAACCCTTAACCCTAATAACCCTTACACTAACCCTAACCTTAACCAAGACCGACGATAAGCTTCTAAACTTTTATGGAGGGGAGAGTAATGGTGAATGCCGATAAGCTCGACTTACACTGTACAGTTTTGCCAATCGTTTCAGAGCCAATGGCACTAGATATGTTCTGTCGACAAATTTGTAAGACTTAGGGGGTGGAAGAGGGCAGAGTGGATTACGCACTGGATCGGTGGGCTGACGGAACGGGGTTCAAGTCGCGTTAGCGCCCCTGGTGGTTTTCACACAGACAGACAGTAATGCCTCCTAAGCCACTATAAATCACGCTATGCTTATGTATGCTTCTTAAACCTGAGAGAAAGCTCTGGCAGAATCGTGATATTGTATAGCCTAATCCAGAGTTTCACAAACGTTTTGGAACTGTGCGACTCACTTCAGCGGCTTTGCAGACTTATTGTGAACTAAAATCGGATAAAACACTAATCATTTTAATATAAGCCGTTTATGGAGGAGACGCAGGCACATAAACTTCTTAAAACCTGAGCCTACTTGCAACTTTCAAGGCTTGCGACATTGTGGTATTGGTTAGAAAATATGACACTTTTGAGTCTAATTTCGCGCTACCCCGCGAACCTCTAGGCTGAGCCCTGCGACCCACTCTTGGGTCGCAACCTACAGTTTGGGGAAACACTGGTCTAATCGATCCCATGATGAAACCGAAATTTCACTCTCGAGATCGCTGGAGCCTACCTTTATTCTCGCGTTTTTCGTCATTCGTCCGGGAAAGTGAGAAGAAGATTCGATTGTAAGGCTCGTTTGATTCTGCTCCGATTCCGTTCTTCGTTTCTTCTTCTCCTTCGAGATCCTCCAACTCCTGAGAATCGTCGAATATTATCATCTCCATCTCCTCCAAAGAGTATTCGTAGTAGTGCAGTTTGGGAGATGAACTGCCTGAAAGTCTGCGACGTTCTCGCTAAGACTCGTGTCAACGGCTGCCAATGTACTTAATCGATTCGCACTAATTGCCTCGCCGCTATTGCGAGTGTCTGGAAAGGGGTGCGGCGATTCGGGAGGGCGGCACTTATCGACGATTGCAGTACCGCTAATCCGTGAGTGAGAAGATTTCGTCGAAGAGGAGCGTTTTGCAGCATCGTCGTCGACCGTCAGCATTTCACACTCAATGGACTCATTCGAACTAAAATTCGATTCTTCGGTCCCGTTTACGGTTTCGATTATTGGAACCGTGGATTTCAATTCGCTGCCTGGCGCCAGATCTGCCGGACTTTTGTTGGCCTTACCGAGATCAGCTTTCGAATAAAAAGTCGATCCGCCAGCAATGAAAAATCGAAAGCCGTCCGATGACGACGCGTCGGGCAGAGATCCCACTTCCATTGTAATCTGACTTTCCGGGTTGTAGTAATTCCGATTCGCCAGACCCAACTTCTTCTCAGCACTTCCGTTCGAATCTATCCGAGTTTGCGCGTCGTCGAGACTTTCGCTCGCCTCTTTAAGGTTTTGGATTTGTGAAAGTCTGACGCCATTTTGATTGGTGTGCCCCAAGACTGAATTTCTGGTCGACGACAGCTGTAGGCCTAGCTGCACTTTGTTGAAAAAGTGTTTGTCTTCGTGGAGGTTCAAGGCGGAGCGCAGGTATTCGACCCAGGATTTCAGCTGGTCCTCGCCTTCGGCCGCCAAGTAGTAGGTTCGTTGGTGTCTACGGTGAGTGGTCCTAAGCAGAAAGATGTAACGATAGTACGAAGACTCGACGCTGTCCACTATTTCTTCGCAGTGTTCCAGGTCGATGGTGCCTTTCCTCTTCTGGAGTTTCTCGTCCTCGTAGTAGTTGAGTACGACCTTAGAAGAAGTGGCAAAGAGAACGAAATAGCGATGCCTCCAGTGTTGCCACTACAGTTACAAAGTAAACAAGAGACTGAAGGTTATTCTCATAACGACCAATCAATTAGGCCCTACAACCAGTTACAGAATTTCGACGGAGGCAAGGCAAGGATAACGATGATGATTAAAATATTCAAATGTTTAAAACTTCCACTGTGTCCGAAAAAGTAACCCTTTGATAATTATGAAATTCTTATGTACACTGTAAGACTAAATTGAGTGTGACTTTCACCAGGGGCGTAGTTAGCCCTGAGTGCTCGGGAAGGATTTTACTTTTACTTTGCACCATTCTGACTTATGTGCTATGAGCCAAACATTGTATCATCTTCTAAATTGAACAAAACTGACCAAATAAGAACAAAATCATATGTATGCTACAGTGCTGCAGTTTAACTATTACTGCAGAACAGTGGCGTCGCCAGGAATTTTTGGTTGGGGGGGCAAAAGGGGTCTGGCGTGTCAGATTCCTTACCCACCCCTACCCCCCCTCCACAAAAAATGTTCTCACCGGATTTGCGCGAATCTGGTAGGTGGTCTGGGGCAGGTTGGGGGGGCAGTTGCCCCCATTTGCCCCCCCGTGGCGACGCTAA
Source organism: Metaphire vulgaris (assembly GCA_018105865.1). Taxonomy (NCBI): domain Eukaryota; kingdom Metazoa; phylum Annelida; class Clitellata; order Crassiclitellata; family Megascolecidae; genus Metaphire; species Metaphire vulgaris. The sequence goes on along the minus strand of CM030838.1, from coordinate 12,886,789 downwards.
TGCTGCAGAAAATGTGATTTGCTTTCTATAGTTGGCAACTCTGATCTTGATTTCTTCATTTGAAATATAACTCCAAGGCGTGAATCATGTCCGTAAACTTTGTGGAAGGCTACAGAAACATCCTTGATATGTCTGTCCACATCTTGTGCATGACATGGATAATATGGCATACTTATTTCTGCATGATTTTCAATGGCTCCTGAAGTGATGTCATGCACGAGTGGATGGATGTCAAATTTCACCCGTTCCCAATCAATGTTGATGTAAGAGTCTGAAGTGAAGTTGATTGTATTATTGTGTTCTTGTCAAAACAACGAATTCTACCACTGTGTTGATGATTACTCCGAACTAGTGAAATTTTGCATAAGCAAATTTTCTTATATTTTCGTCCTCATCACCAACAGCAGCTAGATACTGATGTTTATTCTGCGGACCTCTGCTAGAACAGCATTGATTGTCACTATCTTCCTCTTCTGTCTCCTCATTGTCCGTGTAACTGACATCACTGCAAAGGTCATTTGGACCGTTTTCTGATTTGTAATTTATTTCAAACTCTTCTAAAGCAGTACTACTTTCGCCCAGTTCTCTTTTTGTTTTGGCTTCAAATGTTGTTAATTTTCATTTTCTGTCTTCCGGTTATTGCAGCCTACTTGATGTAACTGGGTAAAAGTTTTTAATAACCACGTTTCCAAGTAGTTTTTAATCAACCCAGAAATTCCACTCAATTGCAGAAATCTTACATTGAAGAGAACATTTACAATCTTTTCTGTCAATAATTCCAGCGTCAACATATTTACATGTACACATATCAGAGTTCAAAAACTTGTCAGGGCTTCTTGATATGTCTTAGACGTTCTTTTTGATTCAGTATATTTCTGCAGATCATTCCATTTCTCAAATAGCCTTTTCACTTTTTTCACCATGCTGTCAAATAGTAGCAATAGTAGGTATGCTCGTCTTATTAAATATCTCAATCACTTCAGATGCAACAGTTTTACAACATCATTAACAGTCTTATGTCTCTCTTTTTGCTGTTAAAAATAGCACGCTCTTAGAATACCTTCACACGTTGGCAGCACATTTTGGGGGAATTTTGGCTAATTCCTTTGGAAACCCAAATACTGAATGTCAACTTTTATTTACTTCGTGTTCTAGAGCAGTGGTTCTCAACCCTCTTTGCCTCGCGGACCTCTTTTGACTTTTGAAGTTCACAAATTTCTCGCGGACCACCTGCTAAATTGAGCAGTCATCTGCTCCTAAAGGGCGGTGATGACCTTTTGTTCTTTTTTGCTTGTCAGGCTTTTTCACGTTGAAAATGCACAGAATACACACAAAATGTGCCGATAATCTTTTTGTGCTGATGACCTTGTTTTGCTCGTCTCACTTTTCAGATTTTTCACATGTCTAATTTTAATTTACGTTTTTTCAGACTTCGCCGCGGACCTCTAGACCCCCTCTTGCCGCGCTCGGACCAAGGGTTGAGAACCACTGTTCTATAGAGCTTGCCATAATTTAACTACAATTCACCTCTAAAACCACGTAATGATCATCATTATAAATCATAAATACAATGGTTGCTATAGGCATGAAAGGAAAGCAGAACCCACTAGCGTGCCAAAAAGTGGATCACTTTGAGAAGGATATTGTAGAAAAGCTTGTATTATTTTAATAGTAAACACCTATGTTTACCAAATTTAATCACAAACTATCAAAATATTCAACAGAACAGTTTATAATATCCCAGAAACTATGTTAATGCAGTTATTGTTAATATGCAATATACATATTATTCATAAAGCAATTGTTTCAAAGTTGGGAACCCTAGACATAAAAATAATATATTGAAATAGGGTTTTTCTTGATCAGCAGATCAAAGAGCATCTTTTTAGTATTGCCTCGCTATAGCAACGACCGTTTGTCACATATATATATATATATATATATATATATATATATATATATATAAAATAAGCAGTCCATTGAAATCGATGCTGACAGATCGCCTGTGAGTCCATAAATGATCTATGACTAGAGTCAGTTAAAATTCATATGTGGGTGCGCATATGGCTATATAGTCCAATTTTTGCTTCACACGCTTTTCCACAGTGGTTACATATTTAATCCGTTGTAGAGGCGGAGTCTAAGTTTGCACGGTCCTTCCACTCCTGACGCTTTCTTTCAAGTTAAACAATCCGATTAGCCTCCAAAACCATCGCACCATCGTTGATGACGTTGCACCAATGAGTGCGATTGGAGGCCTCTTCTTCCCACTTGTTAATGTTGATTTTGCATTTCTGCATGGTTGCCTTTATCTGGTCCTTTATCGCTTATACTGACCACCTCGTGTCCTTTGTCCATGGACAAGCTCACCATACATAATAATTTTTGGCAAACGAGCATCCTCCATTCGAGAAACGTGTCCAGTCCATCTTAACCATATCCTCGACAATGTCGCTTCCACACTCGTGCAGTTCGCTCTTTTCAACACCTCAGTGCTTGGCACTTTGTCCTGCCACTTTATAGATAGGATGGATCGTAAACAGCGATTGTGAAAGGCCTCGAGGGCTCTGATATGACGTCGATAGAGAGTCCAGCATTCGCTACCATATAGTATATATATATATATTATATATATATATATATATATCTACCGATATACCCCCGCCTCTAAGTTGATATTTTCTAACACCGAAGCGCGTCTATGGCTCTATGCCTAACCTTGCATCATTTTGCATAGACGAACTTACCGTCGCAAACAAGCCGAGCAGTCCTTTCTTGTTTCGAGGAGACTTCGTCAGCCAACCCTCGTAGACAGACTCCATCGTCGACGAGTTTTTTTTCCGCATGGAGTCATTTAACACCGGCTTAGTCCTATGCTTGATCATCAGCGACGGTGTCGGATCAGATCGAGTTCCTACTATCGTTTACTCCTGTAGACCAGTCTAGATGTTACGATAGCCGTTTTATCATCTGACTCCGCCTTCCTGTGCGATGTGTGCTAGATTTGGCCGCCTAATGTAACAACTTCTTATACGACAGTCCACTGGGGCGACCTTGCAATACAAAATCAGATCGTGGAAAAGACCGAGGCTGTCGTAACTCAGAATCAGATTCTCCTTTCAGCATCCAATCAACCTTCATATCTGCCTAAGCCACGTCTCGACGTTTTCGACGCCTATCTCAATCACGTCGTATAAGCCAAAGTTAACATATGAGCTTACATATTAATGTGACTATACCGTGTAGACTTCTACTGTATGTGTGTGTACACCTGCATGTGCAGCGAGGCATTAAAACGCCTAACAAGCAACGACAACAGCGCAAGAATAGGCGACAGACGACTTGGAGACAAAGATACAGAAAAGCTGACAGACAGACAGGCAGACAGAGACGTAAACGAAGAGTTTCACGGTAAACATTTGCTGAGTAAAAGCAGGACTAAGGTAAAACCCCTGTAACTATTTTAAGTCTACAGAGAAGTCGATCAGCAGCATGCAGCAGTCTATGCTATGAAAGGCGCTCCAAACACGATTATTATAGGGCTTTGTCAACTAGTTTTAACTGTTAGTTCCGCTTTTGAAATTCAAGTCGAACTGTAGCAGGAAATCAGAGGCTATAAAGCAACAGAAAGTCAATAGGCCTAGGGCTATTATGCCTGGTAGGCCTAGCTTAGGCCTAGGCCGCCGCCGACTGCGTTGAACTTAACACCACAAATCAAACTACAGTGTACAATCAGCAGAAAAAACTATTTCACTATCAGATACATTTAATTTTGGTGCTGCTACTGCGTGTTTAGGTTATCGTAAAAGGTCTGGACTTAGACAGGTCATATGATTAAGACCGCCTTCAGTTGCATGAATTCGAGTTATTATAGTTATTTAGGACTTAATTCAGGGTTGACCAACTGGCGGCCTGCGGGCCGTATCCGGCCCGCCGGACAGATTCATCCGGTCCGCCACCGAGTTAGGGAAAATAACAATTATAGCTATAGGACCGGTTATTACCGTTATTTCTAAGACTAGGAGGTTACCAAATTGCTTACTTAGCCACAAGGACACGGATGAAAGAGTAAATAACAATGTGTAATGCAATGTTTCATCGTGTTTTTAACCTACATTTACACTTTACACAGTTAATTACTGAGAGTCTTAGACTTATAGACTTAGTCTTAGACCAAGGTATTATCGGTACTTGTAATCATGTGCGGCCCGAGACGTTGGGTTTATGGTCCAATGCGGCCCGCCATCTGATTTGAGTTACGAACCCCTGACTTAATTTATGTTAATTAAGCACTTGACTTCAAACGCTGTATTATTAACTGCGTCGGCTGAATTCATTAGCGATCGCGTTGTGACCTTGCTTCTCCGCAATTATACAGCACGTCTTATGTGTAAGTAGGTCAATTTATAGACGTGTCCGTAGAAAAAACGATGGACGTCTGGCGCCTCCTTTCTCGACCAGTCTCGGCACCGGCTACGGTGGAGTTTGTAGCACTTCAGTATGTTAAGGATGTTTGATTATAATTTCTATCGCTGATTGAGTCAGAAAACGCTGAAAAACAAACAGAAATGCGTGAGCCGATATTAGTAAGCGCAAACTATTCTGACTATAGGCTTATTAACATTGTCAGAATGAAATATGGTTATTCTTTTCTATGATTTAGGATTCATAGCGACCATCAAATCTTATTATTTGAATTAACGTGCTTATGTTTTAGAGATGATTAATATAGCCTACTCCTTCATGCTACTGTATAGCAATCTGTAGCAATAGCCTATATTCAAATTATTTTTCTCCGCGATCACTATGCTTGTGATTTTATATTCTATGATATTTTGAGTTGGAAATAGACTTCTTCGTCTTCTTCTTTTAATAATAATAATAATAATAATAATAATAATAATAATAATAATAATAGTAGTAGTAGTAGTAGTAGTAGTAGTAGTAGTAGTAGTAGTAGTAGTAGTAGTAGTAGTAGTAGTAGTAGTAGTAGTAGTAGTAGTAGTAGTATGTGTAACTTTTAGGACTTCTGTCTAAAGACAGTGCTATCCTATTTATTATTCTGGACGTAATACTGCAGATGATTGTTCTATGAACATCAGGTGTCATCTACTGATTACTTTTTGCAATTGATTATGCAGCGAGTTCTTGACTTTAATGACTTATGCAAGATCCGTGGACGCAGAAACACGAACTCTGATCTCCGGTTTCAGATAAGCAACGACGCTAAAGGGTTCACGACATTCGTCGAACGTAGTTTGTGTCGTTTTAATTTATCCGGGGTCCGCAAAACAAAAAGAACCCTACAGTATATACTAGTCTGACCGTCACGAGAAAACTTCTATCAACTTCTATCAAGCTCATACATCGATATAATCTATCACTTTTGTTAATCGCTTAGAACAGGCGTAGACCAGTTCTTCTATTTTGTAGAGCTGTTACGTTTCACCTCGTGCAATTTCGTTCGGTTTCGGTTTGGTTTTAACCGAAAAAATCGCGGTTTCGGTTCGTTTTTTCTTTGAACGTCACTAGAATGCCCAGCTTTTAAGCGTTAAAATAGAGAAGGCGTCGTTTTGGTGTCATGTCTATGATGAGTCAGCAGCACTTCCTACGAGAAAGTGATGTAAATTTTATGCAGATTTACTTGTATGTGGCAATTATTGGCAATTGCATTAACTGAGAAGAGAAGGTGACTTAAAGTCACGCATAATCATGCATTGTATTTGCTATTCTCTACGAAAAATAACCGTACAAATTTGCATGGTCAAAACCGCGCTTTCGGTTCGGTTCGGTTCGGTTAACCGTAACAGCACTACTATTTTGTTGTCCACGTAACAAGTAAAATTGCCAACAGTATAACGCCTGTAGAATTTCATTTTGATAATTTGGGCAGCCGCGTCCATCGAGCCGCGGCAACAAACGTTTGTCTAGATGTTCGAAATTGGCTTCCGGATAATAGGGTCTACAGTACGCCAAACGCTATGGCAGAGGTATTCAACTGGCGGGCCAGATGCGGCCGCGGGCCAGATCTGGCCCGCCAGGGACTACCAAATGGCCCGCGAAGATACTGGCACGATCAATTACTTTTCTCTAATACATAGACCTACTGAATATATTTAAATGTCTTGTTTCAACTTTTCTGTTTTCTATTACTTATGAGCTGTATTTTTTGACTTAAAACGTTACGCCCTAATTTCCCTAGGGTACCAGTCATAAAAAATTTAGTCTTTCGTGAAATTTAACTGAATACCTCTGCGCTATGGCTTTCTGTTGCCCAGCATCTAGAGCGGCTACTTCTTCTGTTAGTAAGATTTCTGTTTGTAAGTCTTGATAGAGCGTTCAGAGTCCTTAGTTTCTTTTTCAAATTACGATATGATTCGCGACGACAACTATCGACAGTTCGTCGTAATACCGTCGACATTGATGACCGCAATGGATCAGATGAATTCGAACTTTTTGGTCCACCTACCTTTTTCAAGTCCAAAACTTTTGGGAGCTCACAGCCGCGTCATCTTTTGAAATTTGATGCTCACAATAATTTTAACAATGATTTTCAATTTACGGACATTTTGCGCGCGATTTTCTGTGCGTCAATGTTGCCTTCTAGACACAGAGGGAGATCATGAAGCACAAGGGAACGTTGGATTTGTAGAAATTATCAGACATGAATCACTATTAAAGAGATATTGTCAAAGTAGTCCTCTGCTCCTGAAAGGTTCATTGGCTTCGCTAAAGTTCTGCAATGATATTTGAAGGCTGTGATTTCTCGAAACACAGCTTTAATTCTCTATCACCAGCAGTGGCGCAGCCAGGAATTTGATTGGGGGTGGTATAATGTGATTGGAGGATATAAATCTTTTAAAACGTTGAAAATCTTAAAAATCACATTAAAAATTTTAAGATAGTCTGATTTTTTTGGGAGGAGGGGCTATATTTATCAATATGCCTCCGTCGCTACGCCCTGATAATCCGGTGTTTACTGGAAGAAAAGGTGCTTTTTGTTAGCGACAGTATAGCGTGAAGGTGCATCAAATGAATGATTGAACTAATCAGCCAAGATATAAAAAACGTTAGACTAAATATTTCGGACAGTGAGAACATAGATGGAAGATAGAGAGAATTTGAGGAAAATGACTGTCAACTATCTGATGAAGTACGATACATAAAGAAGAAAAATTCACTTTAATTGACATTGTTTGCGTCAGTGTCATTCAATGATGTTCCTGTTAGAATTGACGAGGATTCCTGATAAAATGACGCGGAATTACACAATGAAAGACAAATATTGTTGTATATTCAATCTTACCAATTACAATTTGAATAACATTATACTTATATTCTTTAGTTTTAGTTCTTAACGTTTCGCGTTATTTTTGAATTGTATGTTTCGGGTTCTAATTTTGACGTTATTGTTCTTTTTTGCCTGAAAGTTTTAAATGTAATGGTTGATTGGCACACAAACTGTTTCATAATAGCTCAAAAATAATTGCTTACTATAATGCAACAGACTTCGCTATTTCAGAACACTGAGTTGATCTATTTCTAAACACACTCATATGCATGCAGTCTTCACGTGTTTCATATAAATCTACCAGAAAGCGCAGTTTCCCCACTATTAAATCAGTTACAGACTATAGGCTATAGCTGTATTGGCGTTAGAAAAGATAAGACGAAATCGGAACACGGGAACATTTTTTATGGAACAACAATGAACGTTTGTGCCTGCAAATACGCGTGTTTTGGCCAGTCGTTTTTTGTTCTGTGGGGATTCGTGGCAATGACTTGAGATATAGTATCACCTGATATCCTTTTCTTCAACGTCATTTTAGTGCTTCGCCACGGTGTAGCAAGTAACTCGAATAAAGTACAGTATATCGGCAGTACGTCACAGAGGGAATTCGTAACGCTGCCTTCCTGTTTCGAAAGAGACGCCTCTATCTGCCCCACATTGCCATGTTCTTTGATTTCCATTTTCGTTTCACGTCCGGATATAGCCGTCGGTTCGTACGCAGTCGTGCGATCAGAAACAGCCCCGGATCACGGAGCGATCTCTTGTCGTCGACACCGTTTCCGTTCCCCAGCGTATCCGTCGAAGACTCTTCTCCTACCCTTCCGTCGCCAATGTAACCTCTGCGATCGACTCTCGGATTCCGGCTGATAAAACGGTCACCGTAGGGCGGTGACTCCAAGTTGAAGACATCGTCCGGACGGACCAGAATCTCGTCCGAAGGTCCTTTCGAATTGCCGAGATAGGCTTCGTCTTCTTCCTCTTCTTCGTTGACGTCGCCGCGAAGGAGCGTTCGCCTCTTCGCTCGTGCGACTCTCGTGGACAGGTGGTCTTTGTTGCTCCGGTGGTGGTCCTCCTCCTCCTCCTCCTCAGGTGTGCCATTCGGCGACCGAGCGGATTTCTTGCCGACCTCAGGTGAGCCGTAGTTACGTAGAGAAGCGGGTAAATTGAAATCGGTCTTTATCTGGAGTGATGATGATGATGATGATGATGAAAATGAGGATGCTGGGAACGAAAGAGGATAATCGGACGACGATGGTCTTCCTCCTCCTCCTCCTCCTCCTCCTCCTCCTCCTCCTCCTGCGGCGACGAAGACAGTCCGGGTAGCTATTCTGGACAATTCACTCGAAGACAGGATCAAGAGGAACCCGAGCATCGATCTTCTCGTCATCGTGATCGCCGCTTTCGATCCGATCCAAACTCTCTCAAAGTCTGCGAGAATGAAGTCAGCAACTGTACAGTGTAGCCTACAGGTCATCTGGAGCAGATTAGGCTATTCTAATTCGTCACCGGTGACACAATACGGACAGGTATTTTAAATAAGGAAAAGGAAGAACAAAAACTTACGAAAATGTTTGGCAATAACTATAATAAGCCCCCATATGTTTTAGAGAATTTCAGGTCAGTCCCATAAGGGCCAGAATAGAAAATCATCATGATTTTATGAAAGCGGATTAACATTTTTATCACAGAGAATTTTTAACGTTTTTGATGATTTTTAAGGGTTTGTATTCACACAATGTTGACAAACATGCCCAATAGACGTTGAAATACGTTCTTTAATTCAACTACCTGGTCAACTGAATACATTAATTTGTAGTCTCGGTTGACGTTGTTTGATTTCATAATTTAAGCACATTTAAAACATATAAACCATATACTGTACAGTAAATCAACTTTATTAAGCAAACTCTACTATAACCATTACTGCAACCGAGACTGCTAACAGTAGATTGGGTTTTATAAGTGATAAAATACATTTGTGATTAATTTCTAGCTGTTTTTTTAAGCTTAACATTTTTATTTCAGTGTCTATTTCGCAGTTATGCTGAGAATTCAATTTGAACAATTGAGACCATAAATTTCAGTTAATTAGGATTATAAGTAAACTTTTATATTTTATAATGGATTAATTATTATAATTAAAAATTGGTATACTGTAAGTGAATGAGAAATTTGTCGGAATTTAATTTTACTTTAACGCTTAATTTAAATAAAAAGATTGTTTAACTTTTAATTAAGAGATCATAGGAAGATGTTAGTTAATGTTTGTGCTCTACTGTACATGACCCGAATAACTCAATTTCCAGTAATTTCAACCAGCGATGAATAGCAGAATAATCAAGAAAAGAAATATTTAGCAATATAAAATATCCGTCATTCTAATCCAATTGACTGTTTCGACAAACATTTGTAGACAGCCTATCGCCTCACTTTAGAGTCACAAACAACACTCACCAGTGGCGGTTCCAGGATTTCTGGGGGGATGAAATGATTTCATAGGAAGTTGGTGGGGATGAAAAGAGAGTGGATGAAAAGAGAAGGAAAAAATCAACAAACTTTGCCGAAAAAGACTGACAAAAGGTAATTTTTCTACAAGTTTGCTACACTTTTACCGAAAAATAGGCTGACAAGCAAAAAAAGAAAAATAGGTTGGCAAGCAAAAATAGGTCATCCGCGGTTTTTCTCCGTAGTTTTACTATAGACCTTTACCCAAGAATAGGTTTGACAGGTAAAAAAAGAAGTCCGGTGGAGGATGCATCCCCATTCATCCCCCACGTGGAACCACCACTGGCACTCACTCGATTCAACAAGGGCAGGTTTCCTCAGCAGCAGCAGCAGCAGCAGCACCAGCAGAACTTCAACTCTGAAACATCCACTAAGATGCCGACGAGCCAATCGCACAGGTTGCAAGCCCCGGCGCTTAAATACCGGGCGGCGTGTCGTTATTGTGCCGACGTCATCGACTCGTCGAAGCAGACGACCGAAGAAGAATGCGCATTGGACGAGGGTTCTTCGTCATCGCCCGACGGCCACTGACCGACGGACCAATTAACGGCGCCAAGACGGCGTAAATAACTGAAACAAGTGGGCGCTTCTGGGCTATATGCGTGGCATGTGCGCACCATCATCATCACCTGTTGGCTGCGCAAAGGTAGAGAGATGCCAGATGGCGCTGCGCGTGTATTAACAAATGGCGCTTCGAATCTCGCCGACGGTTACTTTAAGAGATGAGACCCAAGACAGGATTGTCGTTAGAGATCAGCCATTAATATTGTAATCGAGAAGTGTTCAGATCATATCCTGACTAAGAGATTGCCTTCGGCGCTTGGATTAAGCGCGTTGACGCTGGAAAATTCGGTTTCTTTTTTGTTTGGGAAACATAAATCATAAACAAAAGTAAATGAATTTAAAAAGCAGATTCTTGCCAAGTATTTGCCATAGAACTATATAGCTCAGTATTCTGAGGTTAGGCCTGTAAGTACAGTAAATGGGTTTGTGCAAGGCGGAGAGATCATGCATGGGCGCCCACACATTGGGACAAGAGCGGTGGGCAATTGCCCCTTGGAAAATGCAAATCCATTTTTGTAACTAACAATATATTATGCTAAACTAAATACTACTGATACACGGAGTGTCATCGTGAAACGTAGCTTTAACTAAGTTAACCTTAACTAAGAACTGCGCAATTGAATAAGTTATCTTGAAAAACTATAGGGGCCTATTACTTGTATACTTATATATTATATGACCACTATGCTTCTTCCTGGAAAAATTTTTGAGGGCGCCACTGGGAGGGATGTAAATGGAAGACGTCATTTCACTGTTTTTCAGAGGGTGGGGCAAAACACTTTCGACCTGACAAGTTACAAGAAAAAGCTGCGACCTTTTTTTGCTTGTCAGCCAATTTTCACGGTTAGTTAAAGTAGTTACTTCAAATTACTCGACATCATCAAGCACTCCTTTAGGGCGTGTAAAATCTAAATAACACAAACATTGGCAAAAAATTTTTCCCCTCAAAATCAGGGGGCAAATGCCCCCCTGCTCCCCAAATGACGTCCCTGTTATTAAGAAGAAGTTTGTCGTATAAAGTGCTGTTTAAGTAAACGACTTTGCTTTGTAGTCTATAGTTCATCGCAAGTAGATCGTTGGATTAGGCCTATACCTCAGTGGACGAATATAGGTCTATACGTATACAGAGGCTGTCTCGTCTTTGACGAAATCCTTGCCCCAATTGTACACTTCTGCTGCACCAACGAATCTTTCTTCTACAATAATCGTGAGAAAATTCGAGCAGCGCCGCTCCTCAAACCCTTGAAAAATTCTTCTGTGTTTGTGTTTCGCAATGAATTTATCCCCCGCGGCGATGAATCAAAGAGCCAGGTAGGTTTTAATTGGGGGCCGGCGGCCGTTTTGAGCCGCGAAGGAGGCGATGAAGGCGGTTCAGCTCCTTGAAGACGAGAGGAGAAATGGTCTCTCCGGGTGACGACGACGACGACGACGACGACGACGACAGGAGAAATTCGTGTCGGGGGATTTGAAAAGGTTCATCACGGCCTCCGTCGGATACGTGTTCAGAGTGGCAAAATAAGCAATTTCTCTTCCCCCGCCGGGCGGCGGCACGAGTGGGAAGCGAGTCGTCGATCCACGAAGCCGATGGCACGGGGACATTAATCGTGAGAAAATGCTGCGCGGTTTGGTGTCCTGTAGAGTCGTTACATTACTTAACGATCACGGCTCATTACTGATGAGTCACTGATGCGCTATCGTCTAGAATTTCGCTACTGCGACTTTATTACAACTCCCTCGACAGTATAGGAGATTGGATGAAAATCTACATGCACAACAGGCTATTATAATTAACGTATCATCACAGCGAATGCGCATGAAAGTCGCCGTTTGCAGCTGAGAAGTGCCGCTGAATAGAATGACATTTTAGTCGATAAAAAGACTTGAAGTAGCCTAATTTTAAGGCGATATCATATCGGCAATGGCCAAACGTAAATAGGTACGTTCATATTCATAGCTACGTGATTTTCTATTTCTATATGTACAGTATATAGGTTATATAGTCAGTGGCGCAGCCAGAATTCCAGAATAGGGGCACTCCACATTTTCGGCAGAAAAAACAAGCAAAAAGCAAGCAAAAATGGTCGTTGCCTCAAATGCTTAGTCTGCCATCTGTCGCGTTTTCCTCGATCTAAAACTACTCCCCATCGTCCCCCCCCACTACTACCGGTTCTGAACGAATCTCATGACCGGTCTAGATCCGAATAGGGGTTGGGCCCCTCGTTTCTCCTCGTGGCTACGCAAATGGTTATAGGCCTACTTCCTTGTATAGAATGCACTGAGCAAGTGCTAAAGCAGGAACTGCACAAAATGACTTCGAGGACCGCATTCGGCCCGCCAGTGGGCGCACTTTGGGGCCCATCCTGTTCTAATACATACGAAATGTTTTGAAATGTCGAGCAATAATATAATATAACAATTTTTAAAGTGGAGCAAAGGGACTGCCCGACATGTGTGAGAACCACTTTTGTTCCTGTCGAATCTAATATCCTAAACTACTGAGGTTTATTTTGAACTCGTTTACAGTTGTAGGTTTACTATCCCCTCATCCAGTTTATTCCATCTGTCCACCACTCTTGCACTAAAAATGCTGTTTATGTCTCCCAACCCGTTTCTTGAACAGTTTCATGCTGTGTCCTCTGGTTCGATCATACTGCTTCATTTTGAAAGAATATTTCGCTTGTCATTTCCACTTTGTTTTTAGTGTTTTGTATGTTTCGATCAAATGCCCCCTCTGAGAACTTCTTTTTCCAAGGTTGTCAATCTAAGTGATTTAAACTTTCCTCATAGTTTATTTTATAATCATCTTTATTGTAGACAATTACATCATCCTCATCCAGTACACAACCAGTAGTACACAACCTTGGAAAAAAAAAATCAACTGAACAAAACTAAATAATAATAATAATAAAATAATAATAATAAAATAAACCTAATAATAAACAAATAAACTAAGAACAAACTTTGGCATTTACAGCCTCTGTTCAGACAAATTTTTGTAATGCACTGATCAATCCCCCAGTCTCTTCTTTTTCAGGGTTATCAATTAACAAAGGATTTAAAATTCCTCAAAGTTTATGATATCCCTTGATCATCTTGTTTTAAAGTTGTATGTTTCCATTATTTACAAACTGTATTTATTAGCTAAAAAATTTTGCATCTGACCCTTGGACACCAATCATAAAAATTTGGTCCTTTATAAAATTTAGTTGAATAGGCCTACCTTTGACTTTTGGTGTAATTGCTGTGATCGGCTTATAATTTCAAAAGCCTCAGCGGCAACACCGGTGTTCACTGTTGTCAACTTGGCAGGAAGCTCAGTGAAATGGAGAGAATTTTTATCGTTAATTTCTTTTTCTTTGTACTTTGTCTATATATTTCGTCTAAAAGGACGCTTTTGGTGTGCCCGTAGAACGTAAGTAGTTCAAAACTATTAAGTGTTCTTTGGTTAGATGTCGAATGCAATTGGCATGTAGCAGGGCATGTTTTAAGAAAAATTTATCACAGCACAAAATTCTTTCCCCTTCCCCTTCCTCATTCCTCTCCCCCCATTTTCCTCTTTCTCTTATTTCGCAGCAGAGGCGTAGCCAGGATTTTAGTTTTTTTAGGCTGAAGCCCGAGCTCCCCTCTCCCATTTTCCTGCGTTAGACGCTCCCTTCCCCGGCCGCGTTAGACGCGGCCCCCTTGGAATGGGGGTCCAGGGGTTTCTCCCCCGCAAAAATTTCTGAAATCGTAGATGCTCGTACGTGTGTTTTAGAGCATTTTGGACACAAAATCTCAGGTCTGGTATCACCAGGTTCTATGTTTGTAATTTCTTATGTATTAAGTAAATTTCAAATAATTCTGCTTCGATTGTGTGCGTGTTAAGTCAAAAAGTAATATACATTGCTTGGAAAATACAGTTTATTGGCTCGCTGCCCACAGCAGTACAGCACCATAGCGAATTAATTGCATCACGAAATCATTACCATTAGGCCGTAAAATTATTAGTTTTATGGGTGCTGTATCTGCTGATCCCTCAAGACTGCACTAACTGCACCAACAAAAGTTTTGAGCCCGCAATGCCATTTGGGCTTTAATTCATTTGGGGGTAGCTTCAGGTTTGTGGGGCTTGAGCCCATGGGCGTCTGCAGAAATTTTTGAGGGGGCTGCAAAACAAGGTCTTGTGACAAAAGAAACAAGTAATTTTCCTTTTTTCATAACTCCACAATTTTTCCAGGGAGTGCAAGTGCACCCCCTTGCACTCCCTTCTGGACGACCATGCTTGAGCCCCCAAACCCATGCCTAGCTACATCGCTGCCTCCCAGCCCATCCACTCCCTACACTTCTTAATAGTGCCCATGGGTATAACCCGCGGTCAAATTTTAAAATAATTATGGTTGCTTGAAGATGAGTTTTAGCTCATCTCGAACGGAGAATTACACAGCGATGGGTCGTGTTTTTAAGTTGATTTTTAGTGGCAATATATTTTATATGTGTAATAGTGATGTTAGTAAATAGGTACAGTAAATTACAGTAAATTACATTACACTTATAGTATAGTCAAATCTCTGCTACAATCATGTCAGAAAAATCATTTCTTTGCTTCCTTTTGCTTGTTATCTGCCGACTGAAATGCCAAAAATTGCAATTTGCCACAATTTTGCCAAAAATTGCCAAAAGTTTGCTAAAAAAATTATCTCGCCCCCAAGAAAAGTGTGAAATGATGCTACTGGACTGGACTCCTCCACTTTGTGCTTGTGTCTGTCCACAGTCATTTTTGGGTTCATACTCTTTGTGGAGGCTAGCCTCATTGAAAACATGGCGAAAATGAGACTGAGATCTAACTTTTTGGCACATATTTTCACGATGATGATGTGCCAATGGCCATTGAATTACTGTTGATCTAGGATCCCACGACGCCGTAGTAGGAAAATTGTGATGGATGAATAGGTATGCATTTTCAGTGTGTACACTCAAACATGAACATAGATACGTTTTAAGAAAGTTCTTTGCACTAATGCACCTTTCAGTGTCAGCGTGGCTTAGCAGCAAGTATGCACAAAGAACTGTCAAAACATTGGGTTATGGTTAGGGCTATACATGTGAACTAGGCAGCAGAGTGTGTTACAGTGCCAGCCATCTCATCCCAAGCAGGCGCAGCTTCACGTGCACCAACATTCTTCGATGTCCCTGTTACTCTGCCATGGCTCTGGCACATATAATACATCACACATAATTTCACTTCTATGGTGAGCATAGAGTTTTACAGTTAGAACGTTGAAGAAGGGCCTGTTTTAAGTGCAGTGATGCACAAAATGTCAACATTTGAAAATGACTACTCATTTTATTACTGCACATTTTCATTTTATCACTGCACATTTTGTGTATCACTGCACATTAAAACAGGCCCTGGCATGTAGTTGTTAGTGCTTATCTTTTTCACGACGATGTATGGGCGGTGTTTAATAATAAAACTTTCTATTTTTTTCTGCAATTTAGTATTGTGTTATGACCTTTAAAGGTCTACAGATTTTATTGACCAAGTGTGAATAACTACATCGGCTGATATTTGGTCAAACCCTTATACAAACCTTTATACAGTCCTTGTTAAATTACGATGAGATACAAGTTGATAATTTAAAATTTTTTTTTTGAGTTGTAAAACAATTCAATGTTGTTTCCCAATCTATTTTTGAGAAACAAGTAGAAAGAATCTAAAGAATTTGAATGAAGCAAATATGTATTTTATGAATGCACAAGTCAGATCTTCTGACTTGCAACTCAGTAATGTGTTTGAAACCAGTCAAATGAATCAAATTTGTGTGATGTTTTTCTTTCTCTGAAAAGTATTATTGCTTAACTGTTTCAAATAGTCTCGTGTGATGTTGAATTCTTCCAGATGAAGTAACACTTGAAGATGGAACTGTGCTTAAGGTGTTCATCAATGATCCAAAGACACCGCCTCCTCCGCATTTTGACAGTGTAAAGCAGGACAACAAAAATGATAGCAGTGGTAAAGTCGAGGATGATGACAACAGTTCTCAAAATCAAGACATCATCATTCATGAGCTAAAGTATCCACCACCACCTAGAATGGAGAGCTTGACATATGGTAATGAAAGGAGCAAGGATAACAGCAGCAATAACAACGATGATACTCAAGATATCATTTTACCTGAAGCAGTATGGGCTCCACCACCTGTTATGAGTGAAAAACAGGATGGTAACAGTGATGATGGTGGATACAACAGAAATAGTAGTAATAAAGAAGAACCTCCAAATGTGGTCGTAGTGAAGGAAATACGTCCACCACCTCCTCGCATGGAAAGCAGTAGGCTGAGGCGTAATGCTGGAACAGGTGGTAATACTGGAGAACCGCCAAATGTGATCGTAGTGGAGGAAATACGTCCGCCACCTCCTCGCATGGAAAGCCGTAGGCGCAAACGTAATGCTGGAACAGGTGGTAATACTGGAGAACCGCCAAACGTGATCGTAGTGGAGGAAATACGTCCGCCACCTCCTCGCATGGAAAGCCGTAGGCGCAAACGTAATGCTGGAACAGGTGGTAATACTGGAGAACCGCCAAACGTGATCGTAGTGGAGGAAATACGTCCGCCACCTCCTCGCATGGAAAGCCGTAGGCGCAAACGTGATGCTGGAACAGGTGGTAATACTGGAGAACCGCCAAATGTGATCGTAGTGGAGGAAATACGTCCGCCACCTCCTCGCATGGAAAGCCGTAGGCGCAAACGTGATGCTGGAACAGGTGGTAATACTGGAGAACCGCCAAATGTGATCGTAGTGGAGGAAATACGTCCGCCACCTCCTCGCATGGAAAGCCGTAGGCGCAAACGTGATGCTGGAACAGGTGGTAATACTGGAGAACCGCCAAATGTGATCGTAGTGGAGGAAATACGTCCGCCACCTCCTCGCATGGAGAGCAGCAGACTTAAACGTGAAGATCAGCCTGGCATTAATGTTAATTTGGCGAATAATATGAGCGGTAAGTATGAAATAACAACAAATGGATCTCTTTTTACAGGTTCTCAAGGTTAACTTGTTGATGCTTAATTTTCATTACTTGGTAGCTTTGGTAGCTCTATTCTTTGTTACAGTATAACAGCCTGCTATCGTTATGGAAAGTAAAGAAAATAATAGCATAAAGTTGAATCATATTATGTGTGTGTGTATTTTAGAGGTGCACTGGTTATCAGCCGATAATCAACGTTGGCTGATTATTAACCAGAGACATTATTGGTGGATCTCTAATGGTGTGTGTGTGTGTGTGTGTGTGTGGCATTAAAGCAGTATGGCCCATATGTCTCTGAGCCAGAAGCCCTAGAGTAAGATCGAGCCCCGGATCCTGTAGTTTAATGTTGCAATATTATGCTACTGTATATGTATATATGCCTGTCTGTGTATATATTTGTTATAAGTGTACTATCACCTGTTAATGTATAATGTTTTGTAAATGTTCTAGCATTTTCTCTAATTTCTTCGTGACTTGAACGTGGCTTGATGAGCAGTTTGATATTTGCCGGGTTTCTTGCTCTTGATAGAGTTGGCCGTGGGAAAAGACTGGTTCGCTTAAATATATTCCTAATTGACCAAATATTTGCCGAGCTGCGACTTGTTGATGGTCGTTGAAAATACAGAGGGTGCTGGAAATTGGTGGCAAATAATTGCAAAGAATTGTGACAATGGATTCACATAGCGGTATTCTCGAGTGGGAAATACTATGAAAGGAATCAGGAGGATAGGGCAGAGGAGAGAGAGGATGGGAGAGAGTGGAGAGGGAAATGGCAGGTAGGGAAAAGGAGAGGGGAAGAGGAGAGGGTGGGGAAGAGGATGAGGAAGGTGAAGAGACAGAAGGTTAGGGTATGTTTTTTGTGTCGTTGTAGGGGGGTGGAGGGAACAGGAAATGCAGGAGAGAAGGGGAGGGAATGGGGAAGGGGAGTTAGTGGTAAATGTATTCCCATAGTAAAGATCTATAATGAACAAAATATGTTACGTTATATAGCATTATATACTTTAATGTTCTATTATGTGTATTGTGATTGTGAGCTGGAGAACAAGTCTTTCAGGATGTCATCTTGTGTGCCATGTTCCAAGAGACCAGGACTTATATCAGACTTGTTCTGATCTACTATTATAAAAGTGAAATAGAGGAATTAGAGGGGAGGAGTAGGGAAAAGAGAGAGTGTGGGTAATGGAAGAGATGGGAGGGAGTACAGAGAAAGGGGTGGAGTTGGGACTTGGGAGCATTTGAAAAAATGAGGGAACATACAACTGCTACTGCCTTTTTGTCCAAACTGTTCCATTTATCCATAACCCTTGTACTAAAAAAATTTTTCTTCCTTGGTCCCACCCTCATCTTCAAGAATTTGCATTTTGTGACCTCTTGTGCTCGTAGAGTGGGCTAACGTAAGGAATCGTTCATATGGCACATCTACTTTCCAAGTCATGATACTTAACTCTTAACTATTCATGGTCTCAAAGTTTATATATATTTTTCTAATAATAACGTGGGCATATTTTGTCTGATAATTCATTTTGCAAGATGTTTATTTGTGCAGTGTAATATAATGTCTATGTTCTATAGAGTTACATTTTAAACGTATTTATACAAATACAAAAAAGATGATATGATTCTTGGAAGACCATTACTTATGAATATCTATATTTAAATACTGAACTACTGTTATATATATGTGAACTTTAGGCATTGCTGGTGAAAATGAAGGCACGTTAGAAACGCACGGGGAAACCAACCGACTTTCCAAAGACCATGATGTGAATACCAGCACGATAAATGAATCAACTGGTAGTCAGGATGACCTGCAGAGTGCAGCAAATGAATTTACTACGCCTGACGCAGAGAATAGTATGCGTGCACAAATTTCCTTGAATGAAAGTAGTGCTGTTAAAAAAAATGATAGCACTGAAATGCATCAGACTTATGCTGGACACACAAACATCTCTGAAGGTGAGAGCGTTCTTGAAAGAAAAGGTAATGGAACTAATATTAGATCTGTTGTTGGCAACATCAATCCTGATCTGCCAATAACTGATAACAGCACCAACCCTGACATTACCAAGAAAGTTGTGAACACTCCCAATGCTGATGCTAGCAAAGGCCTTCAAATACCAAATGATGCAAACAATGCAGTAGACAAACCAGTTGATTCTGCTGGAAATAATAGCATCAATCCAAACATTGATGGGAAAGATGTCAACAATGATGATGCTAACAAAGGCCTTCAAATACCAAATGATGCAAACAATGCAGTAGACAAACCAGTTGATTCTGCTGGAAATAATAGCATCAACCCGGACATTGGCGGGAAAGATGTCAACAATGATGATGCTAACAAAGGCCTTCAAATACCAAATGATGCAAACAATGCAGTAGACAAACCAGTTGATTCTGCTGGAAATAATAGCATCAACCCTGACATTGGCGGGAAAGATGTCAACAATGATGATGCTAACAAAGGCCTTCAAATACCAAATCATGCAAACAATGACAAACCAGTTGATTCTACTGAAATAATAGCATCAACCCGACATTGGCGGAAAGATGTCAACAATGATGATGCTAACAAAGGCCTTCAAATACCAAATGATGTAAACAATGCAGTAGACAAACCAGTTGATTCTGCTGGAAATAATAGCATCAACCCGGACATTGGCGGGAAAGATGTCAACAATGATGATGCTAACAAAGGCCTTCAAATACCAAATGATGTAAACAATGCAGTAGACAAACCAGTTGATTCTGCTGGAGGTAATGGCATCAACCCTGACATTGGCGTGAAAGATGTCGATGATGCTGATGCTAGCAACGACCGTCAAATACCAAATGATGCAGACAACGTGGTGGAGAAGCCAGATAATTCTGCTGGAGATAGTAGGATCAACCTAGATTCAGCTGACAGCAAACCTTCTGGTGGCAACAAATATGTTGCGGACACTGGTGATGAAGACGACGATGCTTTTGATATAGGTGATGATGACGGCGATGACGATGACAATGGTTATGGAATCAATGGTCGCTTTAATGATGTCACAGGTGTTGGTGACTTTGATGATGATAAAGAACTGTCGGGTGAGTGATTTCATGAGTTAATTTCGTATGATTTGTGTAGCTTTCTGGCTCTTAGTGGTAATCGTCAGTCTGAAAGTGAACTGCAATTTAATTAATTAATTAATTAATTAATTAATTACTGGTTCTAGTAACATGTAAATATAAGCTCATCAGCATTGCCATCATGCTTATCATGAAATTGTTTTTTATTGGCTTGACATTTTTAAAGTTTCAATTTGCTGATGACTATAAAAGCACAAATAGATCTTTTTTAATGTATGCCAGCCCAGAACAGATAAATTAATTCATTGATGTGTGTACTTTTCTATTTCCATTTTGCTTGTTGTTTTATAGAATGGATTTAATGCATAATTATAGGTTCTCCTGCCCTCAGCAATGAGGATGGACCACCATACCATATAAGTCCTAGGGTTCAAAGTAATTTTATTTGTAGTTGATTGACAGATTTTTATGAGTGATTGATTTTTTGATTGATTTCATTTAAAAGCTTCTCATTTGTCAGTATTAATCAGTTGCAAAATGGAATGCAACCAAAGAATATGTAGAGAGGCACAGTAGCTAGCATTTGAATAATTATTGCTAAAGGTTCTCATTCTAGTTTATTAATGTTTCTTATGTAAGATCAAACTGAAGGACAAGAGGCAGGAAATGTCGATGATGACAATGCTGGTGAGATTTTTAATGCAAAAATCTGATATTATGGATAAAAATTAACTTGGTAGCCTTCAATGCATTGGATATTTGACTAAACTTGTAGAATTATTACCATTATGTTTGACTTTGACAGTTTAAAAATTATCTGAATTGAGTCAGTAGTAATGTTTTCTCATGGTATATCTCAATTTCCTTCATTTATATCAAGTGCTGTAGATTTTGGCTTATAATTTACTGAAGAACTTGAGTTTTAATATTTTTAGTTTCTATTTAAGCATATTGTCAAAAATTGCACTAAAAGCAGTAAGGGTAAATAATGCTGTCCCTCAAATTTTCATGTTCTTTGGTCTGTATTTCATATGTAGTCTGGAACATGAATATCATGATATCCCAGGGCAATTGGTTGCCTTTTAAACTTAAAGTCATGTGTTTCATTTTTTCATAATCAGTTTCACTTCCACTTGTTTTTATATAATTTATTTATATTTTCAGTGTTCATCTTGAGGTATTTGAATAGAATTTATATTTAGAAATAGGTTGTGCTTTTCATAATGTAAATAAAAGGAAAAAAGAAAATAATATGAAAACAAGATATTTAGTTTGCAAGTAACAGTGAGCTAAGTGGATTTAGAGCTAGAATCCAGGAGTGAAAGCCAGCTGGATGTAATATGGGGTCAAGTGATAGTCATTTTTTTGTTTAAACCTGTTAATTTTACTGTTATTATAACTTGGTTGACTAACTACGGGACCTATGGTTCCTTCAGTCAACCTTTTTTTCAACATATTTTGTAGCTCAAGACTATTTAATGGATGTCTGTTAAAATTTATTTATAATCTTTCTATACTAAAAGGTGCTGCAATCATTTTTTTCTTACCATGTTATACAACTTAGTTAAGTATTCAGTCTTGAGTTTAAATGTTTATACGACCATTATGTTGATTATTATGATCATGTTACACTGCTTAATGTTAACGGTAATTGAGTGTATATGAAGTTGGAAAAATAAACGACGTTTTAAATTTTTTTTAAAATCCACTTATGCCTGGTAGATGACATTTTTTGAAAACAGGTCAATGAGTGATTTTGAAATTGTTTTGACAAGCTCCAGCATAATGCAGTGCTCATTGTACGGTATGAACTGAGTTCGTGATGCGTGAAATTTTTCAGTTTTGTGTCCAATACAAAGGCCTGAAGAGTTAAATTAATTTTTTTTCACTGATGTCTCTGGAATTTATTCATAATTTTTTTTGAATCAGTGTTATTTTTTGTGATTGAGCTCTTGGACTGAGAAAATAAATGTCAGGTGAACTATATTATCCTTATGATTTAACTCATTTATTTTGTTTGATTTTATACAGGAGGGACCGACAGTGGTAAACCATACAGCAAAGGTTTGTTTTTGGGCTTGACGTCATAATTAATTTGTTGGTCTGACATTGAACCTGGCATAGGCAAAATGATGTACTGTGCTGCTCTAGCTTTGATTCTGGTCTGCTTACATAATATCAATTGAATATTTAGCAAAATAAGATATAACCAAATTTATGTAGTGAGTTCTGCCAAATGATTGGCCCTTTAGATTAGCTAGTGATAATCAGGCCAACTGTTCTTAGATGACATGTGATTAACCCTTTGAACCTGGGAGGCTGCTAAAGCTAAAGTGGCCTGTCGGATCGGTGTATATAGCCTAATCGCTGGTTAAACGACTCGGCATCGCCCACACCTTTCTTTGTCCTGATGCTCAAATGTTCTAAGACAGTAGTTCTCGAACTTTTTTAGGATTTCTTGCGTGGCGATCCCTTAGAAATTTTTGTGATGACTTGCGGATCTTATAAAATTTGAATTTTAAATTAACTGTAATTAACACATAGGCTACTTGTTTTGTTGATCAATTATTTAATCAGAAAATTGCAAATCTTGGTCATCAAATTTAAATTCAAAAAGAATCGGCACTCTTAGAGCCATCAGTGTGTTTTGTGTTCTGAGGCATCAATTGGTGAGATGTATTGAGAAGGTAATCCCCTTATGGTCCCCTGAAACTGCTTGGTGGTCCCCTATGGGACCGCGGACCCCAGTTTGAGAACTGCTGTTCTAAGATGTATCAAAAAGAGGACAGTTAAATCCGTACAAGGGAATTCTTGTACATTATATGTATGCTGCCGATTCTGCATAGGAGCCGAGTTGTTCATCTTGCAGAAGTGATCGTGTTGTAGGTGAGTTGTTGAGCTCAGGACGCAGTGATCTGCAGAGGAAACTTGTGGCAGAAGAATCACAATCGACGCACTTTATGTCGTATTTTCTTGTGGCCGTCGTGTTCGTGGCTTGCTTCTACCTTGTCTTTCACAACAGGCAAAAGGTATTGACTTATATTATGAGATTACCGGTACATTTCCTCAACAACATATTGTATTGTATTGCATGAAAAGATTGTATAGCACTACAGCTTATACTGCTGCATAATTAAACATGTCTGAATATTCCACATGGAGAGCTACATTTCCCAGCATATTACATTACTGCATGTCTGCAGGTGTTCGTGTTTAGTGTTACGGTTTGTGTATAATTGCATTTTTATTATAATACATATTTCATATTCATACTTGAAATGTGCATCAGTGGATATAATGCACAGCAAGCACATGAGATTGATAGCCATAACAGGCAATGTGCTTGCTTTGTTAGACAGCTTGTGATGTATGTAAAAATGCAGGTATGATTTATGGTGGATTATACAATATTTTTACTATTTGCTCATATGCTAAATCCTGATTTCATCAAAATCATTCTTAAA
Organism: Metaphire vulgaris; assembly: GCA_018105865.1. NCBI lineage: Eukaryota > Metazoa > Annelida > Clitellata > Crassiclitellata > Megascolecidae > Metaphire > Metaphire vulgaris. The sequence continues at coordinate 12,862,896 of CM030838.1, read as the reverse complement.
TCAAGTGAATGGGAACTGTCTTTAGGTTTTTCATTACTTGCATGTATGGCCAATTCATGTTTTTAGAGGCCTTGTCCAGTACCATATCTGTGCTTCAAGATAGGCATTTGATAAATTCTGTAGTGCTTACTTCTTGGCTGTGCTCACATGACCAGCGGTTGTTTGTCAAGTTTTACTTCTCAGCCGCTACTTTGACAGGCATCAGCAGTCGATCTGATGTGATGATCATAGAATCTGAGAATCGAAGTTTATCGCCAGGCGTGTATGTTTTGATGCAGATAAAAGCGTACGTACTAGAAGGAAGAAGCGGACTAAGAGGCCGACGAAGGAAAGTGGCCAGTGGAGAATATCGTCAGCTGAGTTCTACCGAAGATGTTCTGCCTGCTTCGGATAAGAAGCTGGATCCCAAAACAGATTATGCATATTAATCACATACTCATTGCATTCCAGAATCTATTTTTGTGATGTTCTTTCGGTTTGTTATTGAAATGTTTTCATTATATTCAAGTGTTACTTATGAAAGAAATTTTCAGCATAACATTTTCTTTCACAGATTAACCACTTTACGGAGAAGCTTTATAATTTATTTGTATAGACGTTGATATGCTGTATTTAAATGACATTGGTACAGGAATATTGGTGTATTGATTGCTTTGTGTATGAATTCAACCGTTGAATTTTCCTATTCGAATAATGTCTCAAATTGATTTTGAGATTTTGAGCAAATTAATTTGTCGTGTTTAGATCAAATTTTTACTCTTTTAACATTTTGATGGTTTCAGTTTCATTAGTTGTTACCTCAATCTGATTGTTCTGTTTGTTTGGAATTTTTGGAGGAAAAGTAGTACATTTGTCCACTTATGTTTGATGTTTAAATTGCTTGATTATTCTCAGTTTTGCATGAAAAGCACAGAACAAGTTTATAAAAATTAACATATTATTTTGCATTTTCTAATTTTCGTTTCTTATTCAGCTATAGATTTAGAATCATGGAAGAAGGACATTTTGGTGATGGTTTGATATCTGCCTATACAGACTTTATATATAATTATATTTGAGTTTAAGGATACCAGATTATCTAAGTTTTTAAAAATGAATCAAATACAGGTTTCAATATTATTTTTGTGAATATTCAGGAAGTTTTACATGTTCCTCAGTAATTTCTTCAAATAATTTTTGGCTAACAGCACATACATATATTGTGTTTTTGTTTAGAATCAAAGAATTCTGTAACATTTCAATTGTTGATAATTTCATTTTTGTCATTGATTTCTTAATGGGTTTTTTTAAAGAGTAGAGCATTGCTTATCAGATTTGCATACTGACATCCATTAGCTTAGTCTGGAATTTGTAACATTAATGTGTTGATAATTATTAGGCTTTTCAAAATTTATCAGCAGCTAATGATATGTTGGTATTGTTATCTAACTGTCACATGGTAACTGTCTCATCTGTCCAGAAAAGCTTCAATGCATTTAAAGGAGATTAGGTTTATGTAAAGTAAACGAATACAAACATTTATGCGTGTGCTGGGTTTTTTTCCAATAGTTTTATACTAATTGTATTAGAAGACTTGGCCATTTCTTATTAAAAATTTTAATTTTGCACTGCTTGTGAATGAGTGGCCTACTATTGGGAGGTTCATGTCTTCTATACAGTTTCTTCTCGGGGTAAATAAATACTGTGCAATGTATTTCTGCCCATTGTCATATTTGCAGACAAAATATTTCTGCTGAGGGGCTGTCCATTAATTACGTCAACAACCCCTATTTTGTTGACGTAATTAATGGACAGTCCCTGACAACTGCAATCACAATCCTGTCCACTCCTCCACATCATCTGCCCATCGTCTTTTTAGCTCACAATGGCTCACATTTGTGCAATTCATGATTTCATAGTGAATGGATGGCCAATGTCTCTTAGCAACTGCATTCACGTAATTCTTGTTTCAATTTCTTTCTTATAATTTAAAATAATAAGTCTGGTGGGAAAAAGATTTATGGTGTGGAGTATTTTCTACATCATTGAATAGCTTCGACACAGTTCTAGTCTCCTAGCTTTTTTGGTGGTACACTGATGAAGTATATATACAGCTTGTATGCAGCATACCCATACTCCATTCTCTTGTGTCAATTTGAAACGTAATGGAAAACTAAATGATCGACGAGTATCACATCTTGTCTATTGAGTATCTTTTAAGGGCAGAATTATTTGAAATCTGATGGGAAAATTCGCAATCATGATAATGACATTGCGTTAAAACTGCTGAACATGCACGAATCGTAAAATTCGCGTAAACCACAGACATTAGGTCTAAATAATTATTACATAATTATTACATATATTCAATAAAGTAGGACTAAATATTCCTTTCAGTATGGCCTTGATAAATAGCTAGTCGTGTAACAAGACCTCCAACGTATTATCAGATGTTCCGTATTTGCTTGTTCCTGTAAATGTTCCCACCAATCAGAAACTTATTCACGTTAATAGTTCTTCCTTTTTTTCTTTCGCGTGGTTTACAACGGGTTTATAGTCAGTGGCTATTCTAGCCACCTAGACATTGTGGGGAGTTTAAATTTTTTTGGGGAACAGGCATTGGGGAGGTCATACTACTTGCCAAAATGTCAAAAAATTGAGAGATTTCAAACTTTGGGGGTGATTCCCATTCAGAGAAGACCTAGAATAAACACTGGTTCATAATCATATGGTTTCGGCGTCGAATGAAACGTGCTTGACCCTAAATCTGAGCGCATAGGAATAAGAAGCTATTTCGGTGCATCTTTTGGGAGCGCTTTAGAAATTAACGAGATTTTACTTAAATCTACAGTCCACCTACGTGCAGTGTGCTTCCATGCATACATGTATGCAGTGGAGTAGCCGGGTTCTGGAATAAGCTTAGAGGAGACAACGGCTTCCACAGACCGATTTTCCAGTCCCGATCAGGGGGTCTGAGGGAGCGTGGTCAGCTCCATGAGAGAGGTTTTAGCAGGAAAATAGGGTAATTTTAAATGGAAATCTTGAGATTTGTTCATATTTTTCAGACTTAGCGGAAGTTAGGCCTATTTGACAACCAGTGACGTCATTTCACACTTTAGTTGGGGGCGAGAAAATTTTTGGCAAAATTTGGCAAAATTTAGGCATTTTTTTGGCAATTTTTTGGCAAATTTTGAGCAATTTTGGCAAATTTTAGGGCCAATGTTGGAAAATTTGCATTTTTTGATATTTTGGGGCAATTTTTGCAATTTTTTGCACATTAACACATTATAAATTAATATTTTCATTTCCTTGGGGAGGCACGGCCCCCAGCCCCCAAATGACGCCTCTGATGACAACATATTGGCAATCCGCAAACTGAAAACAGGTTTTCGATGTCATTAGTTCTCCTAGCGGGGTGTGGTGCAAAGCTCTACTCGCCCCCACCCCGATTTACCGTAGGGTATTTCTAGATTCAAGACTCGAACTTTTGAAGCAAATTTGCTGACTTTTTTATCACAGTTATGCGGCAGTCACCTTACCCCTCATTAGATAACATTTTCTTAATTTTTGCGCAAGAAGCGTCCCCGCTAGTGTCGGCCTGCTCAGAGGGTCCCCAGACTGCAAAGACAAACACGAACATCCCCGTTAGTCCGACTAGGGGTTGGGGGTGAGGGCGTCGTGAGCTCCACTGTCTAATCTAGACTCCTGGACTCCGGGGGAAACTGACAAAGCCGGGGGGAACTGACAAAGCCGGTGGGAATTCTGCTAGGGGCTGCTGTTAGTTGACGTACCGTAGTATGCCAAAATTTTCGGGGGAATTTGAAATTTCCGGGGAGGAAAGGGCAATCCCCCCCGGAAACGGCCTAGATTAAACCCTAGTGAGCTCCCAACTGTGCCTGGGCGCAGTGGCATCATTTCACACTTTTCTTGGGGGCGAGAAAATTTTTTGCCAATTTTTTTGCAAATTTTGGAAAATTTAAGGCAATTTTTGCAAATTTTAAGCTATTTTTGCAAATTTTAGGCAATTTTTAAAAAATGTTTGCAATAATTGCAAAAATTAACTTAAAATTATTTTGGCAATTAAATTAATTAAAATTAAATTAATTAAAATTATTTTGGCAATTTTTGGGTAATTTTTGGGCCAATTTTGGCAAATTTGCAATTTTTTTTTTTTTTTGGCAAATTTTTGGCAATTTTTGCGATATTTTGCACATTAATACATTATAAATTTTTTTGTAATTTCCTTGGGGGCCACGCCCCCCCCCCAGCACCCCCCAAATGACGCCCCTGCCTGGGCGGTGCTCCAGTCGCAGAAATCGTGAGTAGACCTAACATGGTGCATAGTCTATCTTAGAAGTTTATTTGCGATTTAATTATTGATTGGCCAAAGACTGTAACACAACTACTTATATCGATTCTGTCTAAAGTCACTCTTCCCCCTTCAAAAATTAATCGACGGTGATGCACAAATCCCACGACTGAATCCAACCCGAATAGGGGAGGGGTGGCCTCAGAGCTCCAGCGTAGCTACGCCAATATAAAGTGTATACTGTAGATGCATGTGAGATTAATGTCTACGGCTGGTTCAATGGCTTAAAATTAATGACTTCGCATCTGCCTAAGGCCTATATTGACTACAAGGGACCCACGGAAAATTCATTAAAATGAAATCCTTTTTGAGTCGATCATTGACAGAAAAAGGCATTTCGATATTTCTTTCGCCCGATTTAAAGCTGGATTTCCAATAGACCTTGCAGTAATGCTGTTCTTGGGGGCGGGAAGATAGATGAGTGGTAGAAATTTTGGGCCCCTAAGGTCGCCTAGAGTGTAACATCTACAGATGATGGTCGTTCACCTATGGGCTGCTGGCTACTAAATATGACCGCTCCTGAAAACCTTTACTTTTAATAAGATGAGCCAGAAATTATGCCGAGGTTATAAAAGTATACTTATTTTGTTGACTTATTCCACTTATTTCACTTATTACTATGTTGTAGAATTCGAAAAATGTCATAGATACAGTAGTAAGTAAGTAAGACGAAATTTCTATAGCGCTGCCCGAAAGCTTGGCGCAGTGCACCAGCTTATTCACGAGCGTTCAATCTGGGTGAAATCCACAGTACGTAATCCGGAGTTCGTGGTGATCAAGGTTGTAGATCCAGATAGGCCTGCAGTCGCAGCAACGTTAAAGTATTTTTATGGAGGCTGATAACAAGATTTGTGGTGGATAGAATACAGGCCTATAATGAGCTAAGGGACATGGTGGTACATATGTCTCCGGGCGCCGGGGTTGGGAAGGGGGGGAGTGCGCCAAAATAGGGCTTAAGGCAGCAAACAGGGGCGTATAGCCAGGATTTTGATTTGGGAGGGTATAAATATTTTGGGTGGGTATCAATCTTAACTATAAACCACGTAAACCATATAAACCACATATAACCACATGTAAATCACATAAAAAACTTTAAGGTAGACTGATTTTGGGGATATATATACCGATATACCGCACCCCGGGCCCCCCGTGGTAGCAAAAATAAAGAAAAAAGAAGCAAACAAAAAGATCCTTATAGTAATGTAGTTGCATAGGTCGGTCCGCGCTCATATAACTAAAACAAGCGATTGGAGTGACGATGTTTTTACTTGTCATGTAGGATCTTCGGAAGTTGATGTGACACCATCATTATGTTCTGACCTCGGGCGCGGACAACCTGGCTCCGCCTCTTGGTATCTTCCAAAAAGGGCCGCTATAATGAATACCTGATTAAGCAGCCGCACACAATTATCAAAGGACGTACAACACCCAGTTGGTCGTAGGAACACAGTGTTTTATCCAGGTCTGTTAGGGGAGATTTACGCTCCCCCTCCAAACATCGAAATCCCCCTCAAATCCCAGCATTTTCCCAAATTTTTGCATTGAACTCTGTCTCATCTCCGTCAGCCAAGTCAACCCCCCCTCCCCACAAAAAAGTCATGGAGTCTGGATAAAACACTGGGAGCACAGAAACAAAGACAGATAGATAAGGGGGTGGCTGTAATATACCAAATTTTGATTCAGTTGTATTCGAATTTATCGATTTTTGCAATATATAGGCCTTATTCTCAACATTTTTTCGATTTTGAAAGCAAAGCCCGCTGTCTGACTGTCTGACTGCCTGACTGTCTGACTGTCTGACTGTCTGACTGTCTGACTGTCTGACTGTCTGCAGTGTTTAATCTAGACTCCTGGAAGCCGGGGAACTGACAAAGCCGGGGAGATTCAAAGCCGGGGAGATTCTGCTAGGGGCCGCTGTTAGTCCATGTAGTATTCCAAAATTTCCGGGGGAATTTGAAATTTCCGGGGAAGGGCAATTTCCCCCCCCGGAAACGGCCTGGATTAAACACTGACTGTCCGTCTGTCCGTCTGTCGTGCCTCGTAACATGACGCCGTGGTGGGCGATCGGAGAATAAATGCAGACGGTCACGTCCGCCACTTGCAGTTCCCGCGTTGCTTATTTTGTCTGGCGCTTTCCTTTCGCGCTCGCAGCACGAGTTTGCCGTCTGTCTGCATGACTATAGCGGCGAACGATCGAACGAAGTCGTCATCTCTCTCTCTCTCTCTCTCTCTCTCTCTCTCTCTCTCTATCTATCTATCTATCTATCTATCTATCTATCTATCTATCTATCTATGTATCTATCTATCTATCTATCTATCTATCTATCTCTCTCCTGTTTGCGTTTGTCTGAGTCGGATTGTCGGATTCAACGGATCAGTTGGCGGACAATCTGCGCCTCTTGAGCCAACGGCATGAACGCATAATCGTAAGAATTTATCAGTCGTCGTATCTGTTGTTGTTGTTTTTGTCGTCATTATCGTCTATAGTAGGCCTATAGCGGTTTGATAGAATCGCTATTTTACACTTAATTTTTATCGACATTATAATAAGTTCTTCAGCCTGATGCATGTTCTTATATGCTCAGATGTTAAATCGTTAAGTTAACCAGGCGCAGATCGGGACCAATTACTGTGGTAGGCCTACATTTTCAGTTCTTTCGTGTTTTCCGCGTTAACTGTCAACATACTATCAGTGGCGTTGCCAGGATTGATTCCAGAATAGGGGTCCGTCGACATTTTCGGGCCATGTCTTGACCAGTAAAAAGGTCGTCGCCTCAAGCGCTTTAAAGTCTAATGAGTTCTCCTCGGTCTTATACCAGGGGCGTAGCCAGGAATTTGATTTGGGGGTATAATGTGATTCGGGGTATAAATCTTTAAAACTTTGAAAATCTTAAAAACCACATTAAAAATTTTAAGGTAGTCTGGTTTGGGGGTATAGGCCTAAATGTCGATATAAACCCCCGTCGCTACGCCCCTATCTGATACTACCCCTCAGCTACTCACTGGTTTTATACGACCGGTCCCGGTCCGAACAGAGGCCCGGAACCCCGACCCCGAGCCCCGGGCCTCCTTCCGTGGCTGGCCCATTGCATATTTATTCACTGTGTATGCGAATTCCGCCAAGTTCTGTCTTGAATGCACTAATTTTTCGTTGATTCTCCGATGGAGACACGATTTTTGAAAAATCTGAAACTGTATATTGACTTTCAAAACAGTTGGAAAACGATGGCAGCAGTGTTAAAACCAGGATCCCAAAAGCTAATAATATTACAACTGCAAAAACCACTATATATATTATATATATATATATATATATAACGTGTGTTTATGTGTGTATGATAATGTGTGTGCTATTTTTCTCGCGTTATTAGGCTAATCATTTTTCGCACTGTTTTAATCAACATCCAGGATGGTAAGCTTATCTGACTATCTGACAGTAAGACCAGGGGAGAAAATTAATAACTTTATTATTGCTAGCTAAGTTAGTTAAATGATGTAATGACGCCCGGTGGCGGATTAAAAATTTTAAGGCCCGGTACACATATTTCAGGGAGTAAGTGAGTAAGTAAACACGTGCATAAACACGAGGATAAAAATTACGTGATACCAAAAGTCTACAGTGTCGATGAAACTTTAGATTTTTCCAAAATCTCGGAAAACTTACGGATAAGTTTACAGATTTGCAGATCAAGCATGAAAACGTGGCGATGACCTGTTTTCAGTCAAGTGTTTCATGACGTTGCGTAACAAATACGGTTGTGTGTACACGAAATTGTTTTTCAATTTTTTAAAACGAAAGTTTACCCGGGTATATTCCGAAAATAAAGTTATTTAAAGAAAGAAATCATTTTAAAAAATCATTAAAATATATTTTAATAGATAAGGATGGCCTCTAAATTTTAATTTTACAGGTGGGTTCGGTCAGTGGCGTAGCTAGGCAAAGTGCCGCCTGGAGCGAAAATAAAAAGTGCCGCCTTTTCGCGACGGAAAAATTTCAACATTTCCTGGAAAAAACCTTACCAATCAAGTCTCTAAAAAAGTCTGACAAGTAAAAAAATTTAAACAGTTATCGAGTCTCTAAAAAAAGTCTGACAAGCAAAAAAAACCTAATAATTATTCAAAAAATTTAGGAAATCTCGAAAATGCCGCCCCTAGGGCAAGTGCCGCCTGGGGCGCTTCGCCCCCTCTGCCTCCTCCTCGCTACGCCACTGGGTTCGGTAACGGTGTACTATTGTACGGCAGTAAATCCGCCACTGATGACACCACGAGGCCGTAACCAGCAATGTTTTCCTCCTCTCTATAAAAAAAAACCATAAATACCGCTCCGTCAATATACCGCTAGTTACAGTATAAGAGCAAATGCGATAATTTTACAGAGAGAGACACACTGTTTAATCTAGACTCCTGGAATCCGGGGGGGGGAGCTGAAAAAGCCGAGGGGAAAACTGACAAAGCCGGGGGGAATTCTGCTAGGGGCCGCTGTTAGTCCATGTAGTATTCCAAAATTTCCGGGGAATTTGAAATTTCGAGGGGGAAAGGGCAATTCCCCCCGGAAACGGCCTAGATTAAACACTGGAGAGACAGAGACAGAGAGACAGACAGAGACAGACAGAGACAGACAGAGACAGACAGAGACAGACAGAGACAGACAGAGACAGACAGAGACAGACAGAGACAGACAGAGACAGACAGAGACAGACAGAGACAGACAGAGACAGACAGAGACAGACAGAGACAGACAGAGACAGACAGAGACAGACAGAGACAGACAGAGACAGAGACAGACAGAGACAGACAGAGACAGACAGAGACAGACAGAGACAGACAGAGACAGACAGACAGAGACAGACAGACAGAGACAGGGACAGAGACAGAGACAAGGACAGAGACAGGGACAGAGACAGGGACAGAGACAGGACAGAGACAGGGACAGAGACAGAGACAGGGACAGAGACAGGGACGGAGACAGGGACAGAGACAGAGAGGGACGGAGACAGGGACAGAGACAGAGACAGAGACAGAGAGAGGGACTGATAGGCGTTGAATCCGTTGTCCGTTGATACAATTGAACTAAAGGGATTGATTGGTCTGTTTGCTTAGAGCTGATCGCTGCTGTGTTTTGCGCAACGAGTATTCACTGATGTCTTGCATTTTAATGCCTGCCTGTTCTAATCTTCGGCTAAGACGCTGTTTGATTTTACGCCAAAAACTAAAGACGAAACACGGCACGAAGGAAGGCAGGAAAGCATCCGCCGCGTGTTTCGTCTTTAGTTTCTGGCGTTTTAGAGATCATGTTCGTTTGCAACTGACGTCTCTTGGCACTTTCGTTCATCATTTGGTAGTCAGATTCATCGAATTGCAACCAGAATAATCATTAGTTCTGTAGGTTAAAGTTCGAACAATATTTTTGCTTTATAATGTTTCCTGTTGTCATAACTGACAGCAATTAATTATGGAAAACTTGAAGAAATAAACCCGCGGCTAGGATAAGGCAGAGAAGTAATAAGGAGATTAAAAATTGTATGGAAAGCCAGCGACATCTAAAAGTGGAGGCGGCACGAGTTTAGAGGCCTAATAGAAGTTTACGCCTACGCTATAATCAATAATAAATCACCGTTAAATCAGTTACTGTTTTCACACAGACTTACCTACTTGTTTACTTACTTACACAGACCTCCTCTTAGCCTCCTAAGCCACTTTAAATAACATTATTATTATTATTATTATTATTATTAGTAGTAGTAGTAGTAGTAGTAGTAGTAGTAGTAGTAGTAGTAGTAGTAGTAGTAGTAGTAGTAGTAGTAGTAGTAGTCGTAGTAGTCGTAGTAGTAGTAGTAGTATTACTGCAAATGTCGAAGAAACAAAGCTTGCTTTTAGCCCTACATCTCTTGTAGAGCAGAACTGTCCGGATTTTGGATGGAGAGAAGAAGCTGGTCTGTCTTCAACCCCGCTTAGTTATTCTTCGCTTTCAACGATTCCGCAGGTCTATTCGATTCACTCCAAAGTTCATTACTTTCCTTGGGACAATATTTGTAAGTCGTATACGTCTGTGCTAGTGTGGTATTATACGGTGCGTATAATATAGGTCCGAATCTGGCGTTGTCTAGACCTATTCCTTCTCCTCGGCGGGTCCATTATTCGGAATCGTTGGCTGGGAACATGTTACATGTTTGCCGGCCGATGAACTAAGACTTGTTTATTGCTTCAATGCGTCGCTGTTTGTCGCATGAGATCAATTTCCGTAAGGTCGTCTTCCATTACTAGTACCGACGTCGGCTACGACACGCGGCCCACGTTGCAATTCTATAGCTTCTCAGAATGCAGGGCTGTGTTTACAGCAAGACTTTTTTCTACGGTACAGACAGTACGTTTTTATGGGGTGTACCAGAAAACCTTCTAATAATAATGGTGTACCAGAAAACCTTCTAATAATAATAATAATAATAATAATAATAATAATAATATCTTATTATTATTATTATTATTATTATTAGTAGTAGTAGTAGTAGTAGTAGTAGTAGTAGTAGTAGTAGTAGTAGTAGTAGTAGTAGTAGTAGTACAGTAGTAGTAGTAGTAGTAGGCTTAGTAGTTTTGCGGTCTGCGTCTATAGTACTGGCATTGTCCAGACACAAGATCTATTCTGTATTCTGAGAGATGACGCGACGGGCAAGAGATACAGCGATGAGCGTTCGTTTATTCGCGGCGGGAAGAAATCCTTTCCCCCGACGGCAAATAAAGAGGGCTGCGACGGATCCCGTGAGATTCTCCAGAAGCAACGTCGTCGGCCAACCGATGCAGCGTTGCATGGTGGCCAACTGAAATCTCGAACCTCTGCGTCGTAAACAGAATCACGATGCAGAATGGTTGAACACTTGAGTCATGAGCAACAACAGATCGGTCGTCTTAATCGGATTTTGCGGAAGATGTGTTTGGCCAAGAACACTGAATGAATATGACTTGAGCTCGCGGTTATTAGACGCTGGTATAGGAAACGCTGGTCGGATTTTCCATAAAATTCTCTTTCTGAATTAATACAATATAACAAGGTTTAAAGTGGTTCAGTAGGGACTGCCCTGTGTGAGAACCACTGTAAGGCATGAAAATTAGGCATGAAATATTATAAATGACCTCGATGCTTGCAACGAATAATAATAATAATAATAATAATAATAATAATAAAGGTTGAAGTATTTCATGAGGGTATGCCCTGTGTGAGAATCACGATACCACTATGTTTGACCAATCCATTCATCCATTCATTCACACTATTTTCTTGCTGTGTAATCTCATTCTTTACCTTCATGTCTTCTGGTTGTTTTTTTCGTTGTTCTCCAGCCTTATATTTTTATCTTGACATCTATAAACAGCAAAGCTTGAAGTATAGAATGTTATACATGTTGATGGCTCATTCAGTTACTGTGTTAGATGCATGTTTTATCAGAACAACGTAAACTCAGATTATTCAGGGGCTGAGTCAGTCAACAACTGTGTAATCAGGGGCGTAGCCAGGAATCTGATTTGGAGAGGGGCATAAATTTGGGGAGGGATATATATTGTTAGGCCTGTATATAATATATATAATAGGTCTATATTAAATATATTATATAATATATTATATATTATAAAATTCTAATGTTATATATATATTGTTATATATATATATCGGTTATATACTGTATTATATGTACTGATTTTGGGGTATATGTATATACCGATATCCGATATACCCTCCCTTTGCTACGCCCCTTTATTTTGTTTATAAGATAGGCAAAATGTCAGCATGCACTGCGACAGAGTCTCCAAGATCTTGACTGTCACAGGATCTTGGCTGTCACCGTGTTTCTAAGTCGACGAACGAGTAGAAGAAGATTGACTGTGCTTAAGACGAAGTTGATAAAATATTAACAAGGCGTTCCCAGTCTCTCTCTCTACGTGAGTGCCGATTGCGAAGCTGCTTTCGAATTCCGCACAGCACACGCACGGATAACCGTCAACAGCTACGATCGTCGTTTCCAGGGACGCGGTCACGTGACTCTGTGGCGCTGAGTCATTGGCTGGTCACGCGGGAATCTGTCGGGGGGGAACGATTGGCGAATAGCGGTAAAGAGCCGTTTATGGGGAAACAGGAAAGATTCTCTGTGTGTGCGTGTGTCTTATTTCAGGCTTGTCCGTGGGACTTAGACCTATTTTTCTGTCCCATCCCATCCCATGGCAATTTATGCCTGTCCCATCCCTCCCATCCCATTAGATTTCCATTATAATATTGATATGGAATTTTAATATGGAATCCAGTTCAAATAAACTTGTGAATTATGAAATTTATGAAAGTCTATGCTTAGTGTCTACTAAATAATATTATATAGATGTAAATATGTGAAGAAAAAAAGGATACCAACTTCAAAAAGGTAAATAAATAAATAAAAAGAGCAGCTCTGTCCCATGAGTCCAATGGGATGGGATGGAACAGTGCTGTTCCATCCCATCCCGTCCCATGGGACAATTCCCATGGGATTCCCATGGGAATGCCATTCCCATGGACCATCTTGCCATTTCTACGTTGCTTAAATGTTTTGATTTAAAGTATAAATAAGCAATTAAGCAAAATCTCGCGTATATATGTAGGCAAAATTTCGTGGATTTATATAGCGCTTTTCGATTAGTAGCCAACCACAGTAGCTATTTATTCTTAGGCGCTTAAAGCATAGATTTAAATCAGTCATTTTCTAGCAAAATGAACTACAGTGTATATCATATTAGTTATAGTAGTTGATATATTCAGAAGCACTTAATGCCATAATTGCTATTTTAATCAGTCAGTGAACGGCTTTAGGCACTTTCTCATTGATTCGTCGAATGCCAGCTTATTAAAATAATATTTCTCGTGTAACAGACACCTGAACAAAGTAAGCATGCAGCAAAAATGATGTCAACTTTAATTAGTCATAAACTGCCCATTTGCTCTTAGTAACGCCTGTCACTCAGAGTGGAAGTCGAGTGCGTTTTCTCTGTAAAGTATAGTTTATGCAAACATCACAGTGCGTGGGCGCGTTTTCCGCATGCATTGGATCAAACCAATTAAGTACGTAATGCACTGAAGTTAGCAAATTGAATCGCAGTCCATTAGAATAATTTAGAACCATAATATAGACGACAACTTCAGAAAGTAACATTAATTTAAAGTCATTAGTACAAAATCTGTTACTGTTACTTCAAAAAAGTAACTATTACTGTTACTTTATTACAAGATCTAATATGTAACAATTCCCGTTACTTGTTACTCAAAAAACAGTAATTGTTACAGTAATTTTGTTACTTGTAAATTGTTACCACCCAACTCTGATTATCTGATGCCAGAGCGCATTAATTAAAATGTACGTTGGCAGCGGGCAGCCGTAATCGATATTACTTGATGATTGATAATGCACAGGTAAACCAGTCAGCTTATCGTGAACAATCGAGCCTCTAGAATTCTAAATTGTGTCCGCTATTGGACCTAACTACAGATGATTTCGTGGGAGAGTTAACCCCTCTAACCTCACCATAGGTAAACCATTATATATATATATATATATATATATATATATATATATATATATATATATATATATATATATACTCTGGTGATTATCGCGCCGCTATTTACATTAGAACATTTTAAAGTCAAATAAAAATTATACGCAAGGAAATACTATACTGTAGTATGGAACAGTGGAGTAGCCAGGATTTCCGGAAGGGGGTTGGTTTTCATCGTAACCAACTTGAAAAATCTTGACAACCGAAAAAAGGTCGTCACCTTACACCTTTACATTCTATAGCACTTAGAAATTTGGTTGACAGCCAAGGGGGGTTTTAACCCCAACGCCCCCCCTTGCCTACGCCACTGTTATGGAAGATTATCGTATCATTGCCTTGTAGTTTTTTTATGTTACTTATAACGTCAACAGATTCTTAAAATAAATAAAACTGTTCGCGTCTGAATATATGAATTGCACAAAAAGGCTCTGTTTCAACCATTGACCCACAAGGTTATTGGAAGAACTATTGACGATCGATGCACGAATATCTTCGTTTATTTTCCTGTAAGCCTAATTCCACATGATAGATGTTCGTTGTTTATATTGACTCTATTAATAATTAGAGACACGGCATTTATTTTTCAGATGACTCTAGACTACAGGAAATCGAACGAGGTCAACGCAACTGCCGCGGAAAAACAATCGGTCGATATAGGGAGAATTCAGCTTCCGAAAAATCATTCGACCGAGACTGTTCCCTTAATTGGAAACATTGCTCGTTAGTAGAGAGTCATATCCTGTAAACCGTCATTATGATCTGTTCTCTTAGTGTTCTGTATCTGCTCTTCAATGTGCCGTTGTTTCGTTCTATTGCGTTCCAAAAGTTTTTACTCAAATGAGTCACGTCTTTAAGAAAAGGGACTAAGGCTGTACATACAGATTGTGGCGGACTTCTACAGGGCGGTTCCACGTTGGGGATGACTGGGGATGCATCCCCCCACCGAGCTGGTTTTCTTCTTTTGTAGTTTGCTTGTTTGTCAGCCTTTATCGGGAAGTTTTATTCACATTTGCTGGGCTAAGCACTGTTAATGACCTTTTTGCTTGTCAAGTTTTTGCGTGATTTCATTTCATCCCCCCACCAGCCTCCTAAAAATTCATTGCATCCCCCATCAAGAATTCTTGGAACCGCCACTGGACTTCTATTATGCTATCTAATTTGTTTGAATTGGCGTGCTTAGACAATTCATTCGAACGCAGCTCCTTATCATACTGTATATTCGAGTCAAATTCAACCGATCATTTTGCTGCGTTGACAAATAACCCGGAAAAGACAAAAACACGAGACAAATTTTCTACATGGAGGGGGGAATCTGGTACACGTACTGTAGGTACTATCGAATGTTGTTCATCTTGGAAAGTTCGGCTTTTCAGGTAGCAATTTATGGTTCAACCGGTGATTAGCGTAGAATTGTTAACTTAATCTAGACAGATAGCTTCCTTCCTTTCTTCGCTTAGCGAACATTCGCAGAGAACTAATCAGGCATCGGTTTAGGATGAAAGTGACCGCTGTAAAAATCCAGGTATTGGCTGCAGTTAATTGGTTTTCAACTATGATCGGCTCTAGGGTCGTTACAACAGACTTTACAATGCGTTGCGCTAAAATTGCATCGAAGTAAATGATCGTAGAAAATCATTTTTTATAAATTACCAACCAGAAGATTTTGTTTACGCTTTTTAATTTCAGCAATAACAGTAGTTACTGCGGTCGACGACATATCTTTCACACTTGAAATTGGCGTCAAGTGCATTTCAGAATCCAGTGAAAAATATAATATACGAATTATAATCGAATTAAATTGATATTAAACAACAAACAACGATAAATCTCTGACGATCTGCCTTCATTCGCACATAGCACCCAAAATTCTGAACAATGGGAAACTTTGACGAGTACCATGTGTGTTATATCCAGACGAGGAGATATCCGGTCTTTTCCTACATGGTCGAATCCTCCTGTATGCTGTGTCGCCTTTAGTCTACGGAAGATGGCTCGCCGTTTGGACCTGCAAAATGCTGTGCTTGTTCTGAGGGACGACGCAGTTGCAAAAGTCAATGCGAATGTCAGCAAAAGAAACGCCACAATCTATCAAAGCACCATTCAACTGGTGTTATCTGCACTGCCCTGAATTTGGACATCCTACACACACACACACACACACACACACACAAACACACACACAAACACACATATATATATATATATTATATAGATATATAGATATATATTATATATATTATATATTATTTATATAGTATATCAGAAGGTTCCACTGCAGGCGCCTTGCTTGTAACAGGAACGTTTAAATTATTCATCTGTTTTCTTTGTTGCCCAACATATGCAGCGTTAGGCCTACTTACTGTAGCTGTCGATAAGCTAATAACGTCTGTGCATTATTATTATTATTATTATTATTATTTTATTATTATTATTATTATTAGTAGTAGTAGTATTATTATTAGTAGTAGTAGTAGTAGTAGCAGCAGCAGCAGCAGTAGTAGCAGCAGTAGCAGTAGTAGTAGCAGCAGCAGCAGCAGCAGCAGCAGCAGCAGCAGCAGCAGCAGCAGCAGCAGCAGCAGCAGCAGCAGCAGTAGCAGCAGCAGCAGCAGTAGCAGTAGTAGCAGTAGTAGTAGCAGTAGTAGTAGTAGTAGTAGTAGTAGTAGTAGTAGTAGTAGTAGTAGTAGTAGTAGTAGTATTTACCACAATTTATATAGAGCAGTAAAAGCTGGGACTAAAGTCAAGAGCGCTTTACCTATAGGAGTCACTCATAAGATATGCTAAATGAGGGTGTTTTAGGATGTGGTCAAATAAATAATGAGAGCAGTGAAATTTTGTTGCACAACTTTGACCAATCTGTGACGTCGGTATAACAGTCGCTTGAAAGACGAACATATCTTAGTAGCGACTCACGTGACTCAGTGTCGGCCAACTACTGCTACTGTTGGCTGGGTTCGGATGAGTAATAAACCGTTATCGTTACGGGAATATATATATATATATATATATATATATATATATATATATATATATCTCTCTCTCTATTGAAACAATTTGCAGACGAACGGTGATCACGATGATTTACAGATCGTTTATTTTCACTCAATTTGTCCCCAAATGATTTCCGTGTCACCCGCAGCAAGCAGCAGCAGCAGCAGCGGCTAATCGCCGGTCTCGCTTTCCAATCAATGCCGGTATTTGACGAACAAATGTGATGTGACATCGGATCCTTCGTTGCACGGCAAAACGAGAACTGACTAACTGACTACGCACAAGAATCTTCCTTGACAATTTGACTCAAAATGAAAATCACGATAATTATATATAAACGCACACACATATATAAAAATTATATACAGGGTGTCTACGAAAAAAAACCCCAGCAGGAAAACTTTGATTTCTTAAAAGTTCTTAAATATATTTCTATCAAAATTGCCATACTTCTACAGCACATATTTGCCCACCTTTCTGCCAATTTTCATCTCATTCGCATGTAAGACGACCATTTTGTGAGATATCAAAGTCAAACTTCGATTTTTACTACTCAGTCGCAGCATGACAGGCCTAAATATCTATAGCTTCACATAAATTAGGCTTCGTGTCAATTTTGGTGAGTATTAGTAGCAGTTGTTGTTGTTGTTCCAGTAGTAGTAGTAAAGTTTAAATCGAATGCAATTTGGTAAACATGTTTTTAAACTCACAGAATTCGACATAACAATAAAAGTTTGATTTAAACTTTCAAAATGGGTAAAATATCGAATGAAGATAAGATGCGAATTCAGACATTACGGGAGCTTGGCTTTGGATACCAAACAAAATTTTTGCAATTAGGTTAGGGTTAGGGTTAGGGTTTGCAATTATGTCCGATAATATCTTGAACAATTGTGGTTTTAAGCTGAAATTTCTAGACAATCAATACAATTTTGTCTGTTGATTCGTAAAAATCGAATTTTGACTTTGATATCTCACAAAATGGCCATCTTACACAAATGATATGAAAATCGGCAGAAAGGTGGGGTCAAAGTCTGGCAATTTTGATAGAAATAAATTTAGAACTTTTAAGAAATCAAAGTTTTCCTGATGGGGATGAGTCAGTATATATATATATATATATATATATATATATATTATATGATGATGATGATGATGATGTATGATGATGATTGATTGATGCGCTGAGTCCATGGTTATTGATGATGATGATGAGGATGATGATGATGATGATGATGATGATGATGATGATGATGACACAGGATCGATGAGCACAGCAGAAAAGACGCTATTAACGCTGTTCAGCGAATGTCCAGTCAGATGCAGTCTTGGTTATGCGGTCAATCGTGGAATTTTGGGAAACAAAAGCCTATTTAACAATAGCAATAATCGTCTTCTCTTTTCGCCCTTTACGTGCCGTCGATACATTGAGCAACCCATTTCCGCTTCAATGTTCCGTTGATTCCTGTATTTTCCGCACTTCTTCCGCAGTGAGACCAATTCGTTCCAGGTCATTTTGAGGGTTTCAGAGCCCCGTAGCTAGGGTTTTTGGCGCCCGGTGCAAGATTTATATTTTGCGCCCTAAATTTCGCTGATGACCTTTTTTTAGTCGTCACAGAGTTTACTTGTCCATTTTCTCCATTTTCGGGCTGATGGCCGTTTTTAGTCGTCACAATGTCGCAAGAGACCTTTTTATTTATTTTTTATTATTCCGCAACAGCTTTTTAATATTTTTCTCATCGAAAATGCGCCCCCCACCGGTCGGCGCCCGGGCGGCTTCCACCCGCCCCCTAGCTACGGCTCTGGTGGGTTTGTATCCATTTTAGCCTCGATATTTCCGGTTCTCTTCTCCTGTTTTTTTTTTTGAAACCAGTTCAGCGCTTGTCTTGTCAACACGCCTTTTATTAAAACGTTATTATCTTTTGTGCATTTTTTTAAAATTCTGGGCTAATTTTTGAACCTGCAATGATAAAACCAGTCAACCAGTTTGAACGGCAGAGATAATGACTTAAGCTTGCATTGGGCTGTGATTTCAGTCGATTCAAACTCTTGCTCTCCAAGTGGTCAATCTACTTGACAACAAATTACCTGACCAGCAGCGGTCATCAGTGGACGATTATCATCCGCGTCAGCTTAATCGCCAGTCCATGATATTCATCCGTTTATTTATTGCTTTCGCTTTCGTCTTTGGATGTCGAATTATGACGTTTCGTCTTAAATTTGAGTAAAATGATTAGTATAAGGTCGCATTTTTTCAGTTTGTCAGACAGCATGCGGCCACTGAAAACATCCGAAAGCTTTAAATGATGCATCGTTAATAAATCTATAATCATAATTCTTCTTCTTGACTCCTCCAAGGGAGATAAAGTTTCTGGTAAAGTTTTGGCCGAAGTCTTGCCTGCTCGAAATAAAAGGAACTAAATATTTTAAACAAGCCCATTTACGTCCGTCAATTTGACATTATCCTGATTTCTAAACACTAGATCTGTCTAATCTAAACATGCGACAATTTTACAATGAATCTTTCCCAAAGCCCGAATTTAGTGTTGCCTACTATAGTCTCTAGGAACGGATACGGGTTATAGTCCATATATAGGTATATATACTTGTATATATATATATACGGGTCCAAAATTCCAAATCAAATCGTCTCCAAATTGCTTCTAAATTTGTTATTTCCGATGGTTACGGGACTGGTCAAATTGTCTCAGATTTCTAGCTTTTACAGATAGGGTAAAAAAGTTTTTCCACGGGTACGGGAACGCATTTTTTCATCATAAGACTGATGCTTAATCGCCAGTCCATGATATTCAGGTTTGCTTTCGCTTTTTTCTTTGGATGTCGAATTATGATGTTTCGTCTTGAATTTGCTAATGATTAGCCAGGTCGCCTTTTTTGGCATCTTTTGGTTCAAGAATGAATCTTAATCCATAATATTAAATGATGAGAGTGTCAAGACAGATTTGATTCTTCTTCATCTTCTTCTTCTTCACGCTGGGAGGTAAATTACGCTCTGTTACCTTGGCTGAAGTCTTAATTGGCGAAATACAAGGAACTATTTGACAACGTCTTTCTCAATTTGCAGACTGCGACGCCCAATCTCGCCTCGAATCTGACTCTCCGACAATTTTAGCATCTTTCCACACCGAATCATGGACGTAGCCTGGAATTTAATTGGGTATATATATATATATATATTATATATATATATATATATATGCCTCGGACCATCTTCTGCTTCTAAATTTGTTATTTCCGATGGTCTGACTGGTCAAATTGTCTCAGATTTCTAGCTTAGCCAGATTTTTGCATTTCGAACGCTTTTCATCATAAGACTGATTTAGAGGTCTGCATTTACAGCAAAATGCCTAATCTTCAGGCCTTTCATACATCTGATGGTTATAGAATGAACCTTAATTTAATATTAAAGTGAGAGTGTCATGAGAGTTGATGCTAGCTGTCCATCTCTTTCTCCACCCGTGCTTATATTACGCTGTGTTACCTTCACTGCCCGTCAGTAGCAACAGTAACCGCATTGCTCTAATACCGACTTTCTCCATTGGACTGCCTTGCCCCATCTCAGAATGATTGTAGGCGTCTCTCTCTCTCTTTACGATCACTCTTTTGAATCATGGACAGTAGCCTTGAATTTAAAAAGTTTGAGCCATTTCACATGAATCGAGGACCTGCAAGACAACAACGAGACGACGTCCGATAGACAAATAATGCTGCAAGCACTCTGCCTGATGCTCGGACTTTGTTTTGTTTAAACACCACATAAAGTGGCTTTTGATATTACATCTGCTTTCAGCTTTGGCCTTTGTCTTTGCGTGCATAAAATCGTAGCGCAAAACATCCTAGTTCATTCGCCTTATACTATAATCGACAATCAGCACTCCAGGTTTTACGCCATTTGTTTTTCTATAAAAAGGGAAAGTTAAACGAATGGCCAGACAACGTCAGAACAGATCCCGACCTGATTTCAGCAAAATGCAGGAAAGCTGTTCGCTAAAATGCTAATCTTCGTGTTCTTCTGTTGCTAAATTAATGTATCACTGTAGTCGCTTTTATAGTCCTATTTAACTACTATTTTTTTCATATCCGACTAAATTATTCCACTATTCTATCCTCCATACAGTACAGTACGTGACCAAAAGCAATATTATAGTTTTGTACGTCTTCATTGTCTACAACTATACATGGTTAACGCTTAAAATTAATCACGCTCTGTCACTGATGAGGAATGACACAACTTCCCGCACATCAGTCAGTCTATTTTAAATTTCCTGAAAAATTCTAGAATGCTCTCTCTCTCTCTCTCTCTCTCTCTCTCTCTCTCTCTCTAGGTCGTCATAAATTCGATCGAGAAAAAGTGGACGCGTGCCGATGGAGAGAGAGAGAGAGAATCGGGTCATTATTATTATTATTATTATTATTATTTTTATTATTATTATTATTATTATTATTATTATTATTATTATTATTATTATTATTATTATTATTATCCTTCCTCGTTGGCTCTAATGTCGCCGTCTGGAGTCGTCTAGACGTCACGTGACAACTGATTCCGTCCAGGTGAAGACGTCTGCCGCTGTCACCGTCGCTGTGAAACTTCAAATGTCAAATGGTTTTTTATTCCGGGTCTGCCAGGAAAGCTGAGCTTGTCTTTAGATACCTCGACAGCGAGAGCAGAGAGAGAGGGACAGAGACAGAGACAGAGACAGAGACAGAGACAGAGACAGAGACAGAGACAGAGAGCGAGAGAGAGCGGAAAGCCGCCCACGCATTTCAACGCATAGGATCTCTATGTTTAATTGACAGAATCTCGCCCTTCAACCGGCCAGCTTCTCTCCATCCGAGCCTTAAATAATGCATCATTCAAGACAGATTCCTCCTCTTCTTCTTCTTCTTCTTCGTCACGCCGGGAGATAACATTGCTCTGTACTTGCGAAATACAAGGAACTGCAATTGAGAACGTCCGTCAATTTGCAAGCGACGCCCAAACACGACTCGAATCTGACGCCCCCGACAATTTTCGCATCTTTTAACACCGAATGGCAAGCAGGAAATAGGCACACGTATAGTTGAAACAGTGGGGAACCCAGGTCCTCCGAGAACGGGCAGGGGGGAGGCAAATGCCCAGGGCCCGGTGATCTGTAGGGGGCCGGGTGGGTCCGCAGTTAGGGTTAGCCCAAGACAAGTTTCAAGTTTTAACTGCTTCCTGAAAAGACTTGCAAGCAAAAAAGGTCGCCACCACTTTAGGGGTCCCGCGACTGTGCTTTGCCCAGGGGGCCCGGAATTTATCTCGGTGACCCTGGGAGAACCTTGAAAGAGAGCCAGGAAACAATGCTCAGCAGCAACCCAACGTCCAGAGTTTTATCCTGCAGACAGATGTCAGGCCTTTGGGAGGATTGACTTGGCTGGAAAGGAACGGTGGATTTTTTTCTAGCTCAGAGACGCAATTATTCGGCGCAGAAAGACCAAAGACATTATTAATTATTGACTGGAGAGTCAATACTCAATATTGCAGAGAACGCGCAAGACAGGCTTGCTTAGTATCTCGCTTAAGTGCAATGTGTAAAGCGCTCTTGATCTTGGCCTGCTGTGACTATAGCGCTATATAAGTTGGCATATTAACTAACCTAAGGCAGATGTGAACAGCGCAGAGCACCGCGTGCATGCGCTTTAAGTGATCGGCTCTCTGCTTAAAATTTGAGGAATTTTGATTGTAAGGTTGTGTTAGTGTCAGAATTTTGAGTGAAATTTTTTGTGAGGGGAATTTCCCCTATCGGGCCTGTATAAAACACTGCCAACGTCCAGTTTCAGCACGTGGCTATCAGCGCTTATGTGAGGCTTTACGCTTTGACTTTTCAGTGACTGACGAAAGATAGGTCCAATCTCTGTCATTAGACACTGAAATTGTGTTTTTGTTGAAAATATTCATTTCCTTCAAACACAATACACTACAATAAAGTGGCGGAGCCAGGGTGGGTTTGAGGGTTACAACTCCCCTTGGCTGCCGAAAACAAAATATTTTTAATGAGTTTCTATGCATTCTTAATTTTTTGACGCGACTTTGGAGGTCAATACCCTTGGCTAAAAATGTAACGGTTTAAGAGGCGAGGACCCTTTTTTGCTTGTCAAGATTTTTCCAAAGTTGGTCACGGTCAAAACCAAAAACCAAACCCACCCCTTCCGGAAATCCTGGCTACGCCACTGCTACAATCAGGGCTTTTTTGTAAAAAAAATATTTTCCGGAACGCAATAGTCAGAAGTCAATTGTCAACATGACGTAGCGGCCGAACAGTTAGTCTATTATCAATGCAACATTAAATTGAAACGCAGAAAATTTAGAACTACATCGATTCTCTATTTTCTATTTATGAATATAACGTTGCAAAAATACCAGTCTTCAGATTTTCCGGAACGCCGTTCCGTTTCGTTCCGACGCAAAAAGCCCTGGCTATAATACAATACAATCCAATACAATACAATATAATCCAGGGATGGGCAAAGTGCGGCCCGCGGGCCACATGCGGCCCTCGAAGCCCTTTTGTGCGGCCCTCGACATCGAGAGATACTACATTAATGTGCGACCCTCTAAAACATATGAAACATCTGACAACACCTTAATGGAAAATTCAGCATTCAAATTGTATTTACCGTTGGCGCTTGATCGTTAACTAGAAATGATGCTTTTAATATTTACTAACATTTCTTCGACTTGACAGTCTTGGCTTATTAATAGATACTTAACACTGTACAGTATGTAATACGTTATGTTAAAATCGTTTTACGTTACAGTTAAACGTTAAAATCGTTTTGGAAACTACTTAAAAATTTAATTCTAAATGCCGAAAAAATGTGTGCGGCCCTCGGTTTTCATCGCAGACACTTTTGCGGCCCTCGGATAAAAATTTCTGCCCATCACTGATATAATCCAATACAATACAATATCGCTTTATTAATTATTATTTTATTAATGATAAGTTATTATAAATTATTAATTTTTTCATTATTTATTAATTAGCAAGATCACTCTATTAATTATTAATTCTACGACATTGAAACTGTCCTCATGCATCTCTTCAGCCCAGCCGCTACTCATCCGCCGTGACAGGAGACGGACAGTATTGCCCATCTGCCTAGCGTCTCTCTCTCTCTCTATCTCGTTCAGTGCCAAGTGCTTTCGTAATTACGATTCGACATTCGAGCGTTCCCAGCACTTCTCTACATGTCGCTCTCTTTCAATCAAATCCAGTTATTAAAACCTTTGACAGAGTCGGACGCGGAAGTAGTCGCGACGATAGGCGAATATAAATTTGCACAAATAATCGGCTCCCGATCGATTCGAAACAGGTTTCGTGGACACAACCTACGCAGTTCCGTTTGATGAGCCCTGCTAACTGCGATGCATGACTATAATGGCACATTTGTCCGCTAACATAGTGTCTCTCTCTCTCTCACATGCACGGCAGATTCTACTGAACCACTCTAAACCCCGTTGTTGTTATTATTTTCATTGATTGTGAGAGGATGAAATTATCTATATAAGAACATTGTCGTCTTATATAGATACAGCGTTGGCTTCAATCTCTGCGATAGAACAGGGCGAAAGAATCGACTTCTGTCTGGGATGAAGTTCTCAATTTTACTTATTAATAGAAACAACATTGCGGGTTCTTTCACAGTCCAAGTGAGCTTCGAAATATTCTCTCAATAATGTACCTCGAGTAGCTGGCCATGGTAGTAATCCCATAGTAATTCATCAATTTTTATTGCCGAGATGAATTTCATCAAGCAACGTCAAGTAGAATCCAGCATGTAAGCTGTGATCGACGAGCAACTTATCCAGAATAGTTCAACTTGATAAGAACAATAATTAATTCAAATCGTAAATCTTTCTCTGTAGTCTAACAATTGGTGAATTCATACAAGTTTCTACTAAATCTGATGGGATCGTTGTTTGTATTCAAAGTCGCGGGGGCACTTTGTTGACTGCCCCCGGCCCTGGCGTACTATTCAGTAACGCGTGAGACTCTTAACCCTAACCATAGAAGTGAACCGTGCTTTTTTTTGCTCGTCAGGGTAAAATATCACAGTTTCAGCATTATCTCAAAGATGCCCCCGGGCCCCAAAAAGTCACTACGCCACTGTATATTTCTATGCACAGTTTGCATTATCTTAACGCAATAGGTTAATCAAAAGATTTTTCAAACTCTATCAAGAACATTAATTTTTCTCTCTTCGCTCTTCTCAACTTCAACTACACTCCCTGTACACCCCTCATACCCGCTTCTCTCTGTCTCTTCTCTGTACACTCTCTCGCACACCTCTCGTACCCATTTATTTCCGTACACAACCTTCTTTATTTTACACAAATGACTATATGCAACACACACAACACACACACACACACACACACACACACATATATATATAATTTAAACTTTTTAAAGCATCAATACACATGGGCGTCCGCAGAAATTTTTCCAGGGGGTGCAAAACAGGGTCTTGTGCCGAAAGAAATGAAAAAAATCCAGGGGGTGCAAAACAAGGTTTTGTGACGAAAGAAACAAGTAATTTTACTTTTTTATAACTCCACAATTTTTCCAGGGGGTGCAATTACACCCTCTTGCACCCTCCTCCGGACGTCCATGTCAATACAACCACTTTGTGACACGGTCATCCTATATATAGAGGTTGTATATAATGCATCGAACAAATTCCACGCATCAACCCTAGTCGCATATCAGCATCGCAGACGTGGGCGGAAATTATTTATAGACGAAACACTGCAAGTCCGCGTAGGACGTCCGCCCAGTTTGAGGGCATAATGCAGGGTTTATTGCCGGTACAGTGGGATGACTCGTAAAGGCAACAGACATTTAGTGAATAGCGGGGACGCAATAAGTTTCCCGGTATTCAGTTTGTAGCATGCAGCGATGACTCATAGCCGCTTGTTGCATTCGGTGACGAAGCTTTTCCATCGTTTATATTGGACAGTAATGATGCTTGTCCGGAGGAAATCTTTCGTCCGAGACGTGCAATGATAAATAAACTAATGCTTTTACATTGAACATGTTGAATTCCTTCCCCTTTCCGTTAAATTTAACGACATGAATTCTATGCTGCAGTCATGGCTTAATTAATTATTGATAGACCAGCGCAATCTGCTCACAGCAGAATTTCTCGCGACGTAGTGACGGCACAGTGCGATCTTCAGCGATGTAGGCTGCAGTACCTTTAATGAGGCTACACTGTACAAACTGAAGTTCCGAAAGTGGTGATTGTGCGCCGCTGAACACACATTGCATTTGAGAACAGCGATATCGACGGATACGGCAAAAAATAATATATTCTTGCCGTATCCGTCTCAAATGCAATAACTGTATAACTGTGTTTACTGGTCAACAAATTTTATGCAAGCTTTTTGAGCTTCGCTCTCTGACAAATTCGCGTGAAACTAATAGATGTTGACTTGCTGAAAACAAATATGTAATTAGAATGACCAATCAGAATCACACAAGATTTTTAAGAAACGACAACGCAACCAATTGTAACGTCTTCACAGCCAATCCAATCAGAAGGATCGAAGGCAATGACAAGAGATGAGAAATTTTAAGAAATGTTTTATATATAGATTTTCGTTTATATTCACTGTCCAGTTGCATGGGGAAAACAATGTTAAAGCTAAAGATCTGACCAACAGTTTTGTTCCATTAGTAATAGTATTCTGATGCAATTTCAGCTGTTTATTCCCTGGTAGCATTTCTCGATGCTGATTCAAAAATGTTCTTTTTGAAATCTTTCAACAGATGACTTCATCATCTCAAATAATTATGAAGATTTAACACAAATGATCCTCAAAGTGAGAATGAAAATCTGCAAAATGATAGCCTGTCTATCTTCAGTTTTGAGATATTGCATCGTTCATAGTTAGGATCGGCCGTTTTTTTGGCGTTTCAGACAGATTTCCAACTTGTTCAACATAGTTTCAGAGCTCTATAACTTCAGATATATCAGAGTTAGGAGGCTGAATCTTTCTGAGGCTATTCACTACTAGTAGTATTGTATACCCTGCAGAACTTTGGCCCAAAACTGTACTTCCTGAGTGTTACAAAAATTGAAGCATCACTTTGCACCTTCCTGATATTCAACAAAAACGCTAAAGGAACTTTTATTTTATCATCACTGGTTGAAACCTTTATTCTAAAAACTAAAGTAGCTATATTTTCTTTTTCATTGCAAACAAATTTTTTCATTTCCCTCAAAGTTTGATGTGTCCAAAAGGTGGGAGATAAATGTTCTTCGGATCAACGAAAATGATCATGTTTAACATTCTTCTGTCCTAAAACCAAGTCCCAAAATAGAGGCATTCAGATTGTTTACTCACAAAATGAAGAATCATTGCACTAATCACATTTTATCGGCTGTCCTGATAAACTGCAAAGAAAGCAGTTAAGTCCTCTGGTGATATCTGGTAGCTGAGACCGAGTTGTAGTGAATTGCAACAACTTTCATTCAGATCTCCACATATATTCCAGTTGTATCTCGAGTATTCCTCTTTGTTTCATATCGTAGCAGCTGCTTTTCCTGCCATCAATGCAACTTATTCAGAGATGAAGGCAAAACATTTGTCATTTGAGAACAGAGGGTTTGCATTGCCAATCTGTGCAGCAAAGTTCAAATTTTAAGATCAACAGCAAAGAGTCAACAAAAATCGCCATTCAGATGGAGCTGAAATCCATGACTTACAGCCGAAAAGGACACCAAAGAGAACAAAAGCCAAATCCATCAATTTGGTGAGTAAAAAGTAAGACTGGTCTCGATTTTTTGAAGAATCGAGTCAAGTCCTGATGATTTACACTGATTGTTTTCTTTCTCTTTTGGCTGAGTCGATGTGAAATTTCAATGAAAAGTTTCCACAGATGTCAGTCAGCAGCAACCAGTCACTGCTAGTTGATGCATCAGGACTGCGACATTTCATGCTTCTAAACTCCTTTCTCTTTGCTCATGCATTTTAAATTCTTGTCTTAGTATATTCAGTTCGATCAGCCGTTTAACTAAACAAGATTTTATATCTCATCAAATATCAAAGAACTGTCTGTTTGTCTTTCCTCCAGTTCTGTTTTTGGTACATATAAAGACTGGTATACCATATTCTTTTTCAACAGTTGCCAAGGCAGTGTAGTCTTGAAGACAGTTTGCGCGTCTGGGAATGTAACTGGAACATGCCTTTAATTATACTAAATTTTCAAAATCCATCAAGTTAAGTGAGCATTAAGTGCACACATTACATCTGTTAGGCGGTAACAGAAGATTCAGCAATTGTCTAGGGTTGAATACTGATAACTCAGATTTCACTAGAAAACCACGATTTTAAAACCAATTCTAATTTTAAAATTTAAAATCAGTTTTTCTCAAAAATTTAGGCGTGTTAGGAAAATTTCAAAACTATTTCTGTAAAACTGCATGACAAAATCTACCTGGAACGTCGATATAAATTGCACAGGAAATTTAAAACCTTGTCAAACATGTTTCCTGAATATGGAATGTTTATGTGTTCTCCATTTATATAATGTGTTCTAAGCAGGCAATATATATGTATTTATAAAATCTATACAATGGTCAAACTTGTGGGTCATTGAGCACTCCCTTCCAGATAAATAAGATCCTAAATTTTTATATAGTATATAGTTATAAATATACAAAATGAAATCTATATCTACTATATCTATATACTTTGTCTTTTTATCTATATATATACTATATATATATATATATATTCTATATATATATATATATATATATATATAGATATATATATATATATATATATATAGATATATATATATATATATATAGTAGAACTTCGTTATAGCGCACTTAGTGGGTCTCTAAAATTTAGAACGTTATATTCGAAGAACGTTATATCGAATGCTGTCCATTAACAGTAGCACTTCACACGTGACCGTACATTGCGGTACGTTATAACCAGGGATGTTAACAAGGACTCAGCCCTCAAGGCCAGGACCAGGACCAAGGACCAGGACCAAGGACTCAACCCTCACGACCATGACCAAGGACTTTACTAAAAAAATTAGCAAGTCCTTGAAACAACATGTCCTGTCAAACTAATTAAGCCGTTATTTAAATGCCAAGATTATAAGCCCAGATTGATTACTAATGCATATTACACAGTACAGCTGACATTTGAAGAATGGAACAGACCAAATGTTACTATTTTGCATAGTTAAGCGCATAGTCAGCTATTATGCTTACAGCTGCATTTTAAAACACCAATGTTTCCAACAATGAATCTGACATGCTTGCCCTATGTGGGCGCATTATGATTCCGTTTTGAGAGAATATATACGCTCCACTGGAGCAGACGTCGCAGGTGTGCATAGAATTCTCTGAAAGAGTGGTTGCAAGTGGACAAACTGTGGTGAACAGGCAGCTGTTTCAATCGTCCATTGTGAGCCTTGTTGGTGACAAATTGATAGCCTGTAGATAGTCTTCCATTTGTCGCTGCGGAGTCACCCAGACTAAAAATAACCTAGAATTCATTCACTAAACTAATACACTTTAACCTAGATTTTATATGGAGCAGTGTTTATTCTAGGCCTGTTTGGGGGGTTCCCCCAAAGTTTTAAAATTCCCCCAAGTGTATATGTTGGCTTTTTTGGATGTAAATCTCCCCCCAAGCGTGGAGAAACAAATCTTGCCCCCCAAACATTTCAAACTTCCCCCCAATGTCAAGGTGGCTAAAATAAACACTGGCCAGGAGTTCCCAGGACCAGAACCAAGGACTCAACCCTCAAGGCCAGGACCAGGACTAAGGACTTCAAACTGGTCCTTAAGGAGACCTTAAGGCCAGGACCAAGGCCAATGACCAAGGCCAAGACCAAGGCCAAGAACCAGGGATGTCAATCCCTGGTTATAACCGAGTATCCGTTATGTCGAAGCTTTACTGTATCAAGAAAATCACTGCCTATTTTGTTTAAATGGGCGTCTAGTTTTCATAATATACGTGCATAGACACAATTGTGCAGTGCCGAATGCCCATGCAGGAATTTGATGCTAAACGTCGTGTGCTTAATGCATATGCGAGTATAAAATAAGTACAAGTAAGTGCAGATCGATAACGACACTCATAATTGCAAAGCCTATAAGTGAATGCGTATGCATGTAAACACGACGAATAATGTATGGGGAAGACGCATACAGGATAAGTGTGTGCTTTCCATCTGCTACGCACACGTATTTTTGGCTTCACTGTGGCCACACCCAGTGGCGGCTCCACCGGGGGGGCCAGGGGCCCGTGCCCCCCCTATTGAGTGCCTGGCCCCCCCAGTGGCCCCCAGTTGGGACCTTATACTTAATGCTATGTACATTAAACAACAAATGGTTGGCCCCCATGATTAGAAGTTGCCACCCCGACGGCCCCCCACTTGCCAAAACCTAGAGCCGCCACTGGCCACACCTACTGTACATAAAACACTGAAATTGAGGATTTTATGCAGAGACCACTACAGGTGGTACAAGGACTGAAACAAACCTTTTAACAACAGACAGTCAACCACGCGTCATCCCAGATAATCAGCCTTGACAAATCTGTTATTCAAAATCGTCATCTCCATGGCTACAGTCGTCATGGTGACCGCAGGCGTCGATGTCGTCATGGTGTCTGTGTGCCACTTAGCAACACGACAGTCGGCCTTGACTTCTTGATTGCAGATTATGGACATAATGAGTGCGAGGCTGAAAACGAGACCGAGGCCAGAGAACGAATAACGGAACAGAGAGAACGAGGAAATAGTTAAAGAGTAGAATTTAAAAAAATAAACAGCGCATGATATTCTGCTTTGCAATGAATCCCAGAAATAGCGTTGAACGTTTCAATTTTCGGTAATTTTACAGAAGATGTATATTATCATCTTACGGTTTTAACAGATATTTTGTTGCTTCTGATGACTACACAAGTTACCTTCGTGATGAGTTAGACGTCCTTAGGGAAGTGAGTTCGGAAATTTCCGGAAATTTCCGGAATAATTTCTGAGGAACTTTCCGGGAAAATAGCGGTACTTTTCCGGAATAATTCCGGAAAAGTTGATTATTATTATTATTATTTATTATTATTATTATTATTATTATTATTATTATTATTATTATTATTGTTTATTACTGTTTATTATTATTTATTATTATTATTTATTACTATTATTACTATTTATTATTATTTTTATTATCATTATTACTATTTATTGCTATTCATTTGTTGGGCATTTGTTGTAACAACTGTCAGTATTGTAGCGCTATATATTGTTTTTACGGACAATGCACGTGGCGCTTACGGTTGCATTTTCCCGGAAATTTCCGGAAATTTCCTAAATAATTCCTGGCATTCTACTTTTCCGGAAACAACCCTAGACGTCCTACGAAGTAGACCTGTGCGCCGCCGACGCCGCGCCGCCGCCGCCGACGTTTTCATGACGCCGCCGCCGCCGGTAATATAGGATCGGCGCGCCGCCGCCGCCGCCGCCGCGAGAACATCGGCGTGACGCCGGCGTCCCCTTGGTGAAATTATTTTTTCATGTAACCAGAGTAGGCCAACACTGTTGTAATACGTGGATAAAACTGTCTTCACGATACAGTATAGTCAACATGTGCTAGCTAATTCAAAGCACAATTCAAAGCACACGTTACTTATTTACTTCGCTTCATTCGTCTATCGAATGACGTCCTGTATTGTTTACATTCTGCAAAATGGCCACGGCAAAGAAAAGCGTTTTCGATGATAATTACGCGAAGACCTAAAAAGATGCTACATGTAAAGTGATGCTAAAATTAACTGCGCACACACAGTTAACTAAACGAGCAGTGAACCTATGCATCATAACTGAGAGCGTTTGTTGCTTAAATCCTCTTAGTTTAGTTTAAAATTAATCTTCTTAGTCTGATGTCGGCAGTGCTTTGTTTTCTTAGTTTTTATACCACCATGCACTATCCACTTTTTGCGGCGAAAAATACAGAAAATACAGATAAGTTAAAAAGGTCATCACCGGTTTTGGGGCGGCTAGAGGCTATGTCGTGAAAGCTCAGATAGGCATAAAAAGGTCATCACTGGAATTTATGGGCTCAAACTTTGTACTTTGCCCCGAGCGCCGAATACACTAGCTACGGCTCTGTTGATAAAATGTTTCTTAAACTGTAAACTTTTATTTTTACTAGTATTATAAGTTTGCAACATTGTTTTCAAATTAACCGGGTGACAAAAAACCTTGAGGATTGAACAAAAACGACGATGTCATATGGTGTCCTTTGCAGTCACACGTATTGTACTGTATTAACCGTTTGTACGCCGCCGACGCCGCCGCCGCCGCCAATAAAGCCCACGCCGCCGCCGCCGATAAAATTGGTTCGGCGCGCCGCCGCCGCCGGTGATAAAGTGGTCACACGCCGCCGCCGACCCTCAGAGCGTCGGCGCACAGGTCTACTACGAAGTGATAAGGTTTTCAGGAATTTTGAATAGTACGCTGTATGAACCTAAGTTACTAAGTTTGAGGAAGCAGTGAGGCAGACTAGAAACATTCAAATTTTGAATCGCTGAATTTTGGTTTAAATTTAAAACTTTCCCTACTGTGCTGAAGAAATTTGTAATCTAAAATCACTCGTTTTAGCTTTATACAGTATATTCTGGATTATGTCGATGATTTGTTTTGACGCAATAAATGCCTTTGTTCCTGTTGATTAGTGAAATGGACACGCCAGATATAGGTCTGATTAGATTCATAGGACCGGCGCAAGGAAACAGAATATGACAACGAAGGTCATTCAAACGGATGCCGTGAAAAACGGTTCTTAATTACTGTACAACCGACTCAGTCTCAGCTAAGAATGCAGCGTCAATCCTAATTTTCTGTTGGAACGTTTCCTCGTCTGACGAATGAAATTGGACCGTCTCTCAAGGGGCATTGCACCCATATTGTAACATGAACTTCTGTTTTGTCCACGAACTGCAGGAAATGTCGTGGATGAGTTTCTTCTAGTCTAAAAGCAAAATTGCATTTTCAGTCCGTCTTGATGACGTCTAACGCAGCCTATCTGCAAAATATAAGAATCGAAGGACTCTAAAAAAATATTCTAACAGTTCTTTTGGTTCTAACACTTCATTATTAGAACGCACGCCAACTATTCGTGGATGTAAGAGAAAATATCTGACCTTTCATTTCGCATGGACAAAGGCTACAATTAGCTAGTCATTCGAAGTTCCAATTAAAGCAGGATTTTATAAGATCCTACAGTTTGGTTTTTCTTGCCGAGTTTAATTTCTGTATGGGGTCGTCCATAAATTACGTAACGCGGTTAGGTGGGTCCGGCCATTTGTTACGAAGTGTGACGAGGGGGTTCCGTAAATGTGACGTAACGCAAAAAAATTTAAGTGGTGACCATTTTTAACCTTTTTTTGCTTGTCAGGGATTTTGGAGAGGAAAAAATACAAGGATGACTTTTTGCTTGTCAAGACTTTTCGGAAGAGGAAAATCGGGGGTCGGCCCGTTGTTACGTCATATTTTAGGGGGTCTGATATTTTGTTACGTCGCGTTACGTAGGGGGATCAAAAAGTGCCAAGATCGCGTTACGTAATTTATGGACGACCCCTAATAGCAACAATAATAACACCTAGCAATCGAAAACGCAGTAAATCTGACAACACAAATCACTGTTTCGGTGTATACCAAGAAATTCCGTAGTAGTAGAAGTAGTAAAGGGAGTAGTAGTAGTAGTAGTAGTAGTAGTAGTAGTAGTAGTAGTAGTAGTAGTAGTAGTAGTAGTAGTAGTAGTAGTAGTAGTAGTAGTAGTAGTAGTAGTAGTAGTAGTAGTAGTAGTAGTACTAGTAGTACTAGTAGTAGTAGTAGTAGTAGTAGTAGTAGTAGTAGTAGTAGTAGTTAGAGGTTGATGCCCGCTAGTTTTAATCTCATATACGTTTGAATTTGTTCCGCTGCTGAGGTTGCCGTCTGCTGTTATGCTATTATTTTCGGCGAACTATTATTATCGGTGAATAATATTATTATAATAAGTGTCGGTGTGGACTTGTCACTTGTGCGTGTGTTTCCAGTGTTCGTGGTTGTGGTGACGGCGTGCGTAGTGTTCGGATTGACGGTCATCGTTTGGTTCTGTTCGGTCACTCTGCGAAGACGACGTCAGCACGACAAGGACTGCGAATACGGAAACCTAGTCAAGCCGAAAAGCAGCAGCAGCAGCAACAACAACAACGACGACTACGGCGGCAAGTCGTTGTCGCCGTTGTCGTCGCGTTGGCTTCTGGGACTTCTGTTGAGAAATCGAGGAGCAGCTGATTCGGAAATCGACCGGTATGTGGGCCGTGGTTCTTCTCGCCCGACTCGAAGGGACTCTATTTCCGAATATTAGGCAGTGTCTATATTATGCGGGGCTGCCCGCTATATTTTAGGGTTCTGACGTTTTGTTACGTCGCGTTACGTAGGGGGAGGGGTAAAAAAGCGTCAAAATCGCGTTACGTAATTTATGGACGACCCCTATGCAAACTTTATAACCTGACTCTACCATGCACTAACCACGTGATTCATTAGACCAATCAGCGGTTTAGTTAGAATGCGGGCAGCCCACATAATAGACACTTCCTTTCGGATATGTATTCTATTCGTCTTCTCTGTATTTCAACGTACGTACTGTACATTCGTCTGTACGCATGCTCGGACCTGTCCATCGAGCGTCGCCGTCTCAATAGGAAAAAACTGTCTCTAGAAACAATACTTACTCCTCAAATGGAGTCAATGCGCAATAATATTTGAATGCTTCGATCGATGTCTTTGTGAGGCCTGGTGAGCATTTCTGGGATAACCTGTCTTGAATCTATATGTACTTTAATGGGCGACTTAGAAGCCAAAAGTTTCACGAATCTGCTGTGGCAAACTGCCTTCCGTTTGTCTAGAGGGCAGAAAGTCGCTACTCCGGCAACGGTAATGAATTTTGGTGGGCAGATTCCCAAAGTTGATTGGTCGAAACGCCCAGCGGCTGACACAAAGCCTATATGTCACTAGCAGCGATCGTCTATATTCATCTCTAATGGGTTTTTCGCTGCTACTAGCCTCACCGAGCGACAGACGCAAACCCAAAGTAGTGCGGCGATCACAGGTTTTGCATAAAGTGGAGGAGAATCGCTGTCTTGCAAGCGCCCTGCTGAAGGACTGCAAACGGTCGGTGTGCTCTCCATCTATACATGACTCTTCGGTCATTCAGGCTTTTGGCTACCTGTTCTATATCTGCCAACCGCGCAATGACACGCTTATATCCGATTTCTCTAAATTAAATTTGCAATGTCGTTTCGATGACGCGCCTTTCATTTCACGGCAAACTCTGTTATTCACCGTCGTGGTATTTTTAAGGACGGAATGTAACCTATATACTGAATATTTCTGGATAGCCTCTTTGGATACGCTCTCTGGATACGCTCCTAGGGGTTGGATGAGAGCGAGTCAAAGAGGACAGGCAATCTTAGCCTAAGCTCTAAGGCACAGAAGCTCAACCGATCAAACCACGCCGTCCAATTACCAGGCATGAGGAGAGGGGGTGCAGCCGGTACATTGTACCGGGGCCCGTGGAGTTTTCAGGGGCCCAGATCCGGTGACGATAAAGGGTTTTTTGCTTGTCATGGTGTTTTTTGAGAATTGACAACGTTTTTTTATTTTTTGATTTTCAGGTTTTTCGGAGACTTGATAAATTTTTCTTAAGGGCCCGCAAATTTTTTTGTTCCGGGGCCCGGAATTTCTCTCGACGGCCCTGCCAATTACCTTCGAAATTTCGTTACTCGAAAGATATTCTTACTGGAATATCGGTTCTAAGAGTACTTCTCTTGCTCTGCTCCAAATCAGATCTTGTATTTCTATTTTGTACGGCTTCCTTCTATATTAGATAACCGGATCAAATACATGTAGTGGTGATTCGAAAACATTGGAAAACACAATCATCAAAAGCGTCTTAAACAAGCACATTACTGAAAATGTTAGAAGAAAAATACATCCAAGCTTATGTACAGTATGACTTCGTTATAACGTACTTAGTGGGTCTGCTAAACTTAGTAGGCCTACGTTATATCCGAGGTACGTTAGTTATATCCAATACCATCCAGAACGGTATCGCATCAAACGGGACCGTACATTGTGGTACTTTATGATTGCGTACGTTTTAACGGAGTCCGCTGTAACGAAGTTCTACTGTAGGACGTAAAGTGGTACGGCGTAATCATGCAATTACAGCTGTCATTTCTTCGATTGAAATATTTCTACGCCCATGTCTTTTTTCCGGAGTCGATGTGGAACCAAAGTTTGATTTGTCCGAGGAGTCGCCCCATGCAAACAGCCCACTGCCGGAGTGGGTGGTGGCCGGATTCAATCTCCAGCGAGACCAAAACCCGTTCGACTTGACGTGCTACAGTAGAACTTCGTTACAGCGGACTCCGTTATAACGTATACGCAGTCGTAAAGTATAAAAGAAATTTCAACGACGCCGGCGGCATTTTCTGTGATCGGTTATGGCCGTCCTCATCGTTTGGTCTGCGCCTGTCTTATCCTGTCTTATCCTGTCTTATCCTGTCTTATCTTGTCTTATCTTGTCTTATCTTGTGTCGTAGCTGCATACCGTTCAGCGTTCCAATCGCGACAGGGTCGAACCCGAGCCTCGTCCAGAGTTCCGACTCCGTCCGTCAGTCCAGGTCTTCTCTGAACGGAATCGGAAGTGTGCACGGCACTTCCGCCGGAAGTGCGCACGGCGCTTCCGTCGACGATACGTCATCATCGTCGCAGAGCTCGCGTTCAGGAGGAGGAGGAGGGAGGATAGCGTGGAGTTGGTCATGCGATTCCGCCGACAGAAGACCGGAAGTCAAAGGTAGCTGATGCGCCTTTAAGATGAACAGATCAAATAATAATAATAATTAATATCAATTAACGTCAAAGTGTTAATAACGGTGCAAATCAGAAAGCCAGATGCCATGCACGATAATTAGCTAACATTAATCATTAATATTATAATTATCAATAATTATTAAATATCTATCGCAATAGTAGGTCTACCAGTTCATCATTTTCATAATCATCGTCATCGTTATCGTAGGCCTAATCATCATCGCCGCCGCCACTACCTCCAACACTATCACTATCATCATCGTCGTCGTCATCATATCCTATGATGTCTTATACCATATTTAATTTAAAGCCTTAAAATACAGTGTATGCTCACATTCCTGTATGCTTAGAGCTACGCGGCTAGACGCTTATTATAGTCAAATTTCGTCCTTTTATTTTGGAGCCTTCCGTTATTTTACCTACTCAATCCCTAATCTATCATTCAAGATACCCCCTACTATCGTACCAACTGTTGTTATTTTACTAATGCGCCGCCTTTTCACTTCTCCTTACAATTCGGGTAAAGTTCGTTGAATTGAAAGAACAAATACGCCGTTTAAAAGTCGTTAATGCTTTCATCTCCAATAGGCTGCTTTACATTTTACTCTTTGCATTCGAAACCGAAAGTAGACCTTATATAATAAAACAGACCTAAAAGCAGGCCTAATATCCATGATAAGTAATGCAAATCTACTTTGGCATTCGCTAGAAGAAGTGCTAAATCGGTCAGTTAAGTTGCCGATCGCAGTTGGCCGAAGGGAGTTTTGGTGAACATTATCGTCTCTAAGTGTAAAAACAGTTTCTATTGATTTAGAGCCATTCATTTCCTGGTAGAGATTGCTTTACGAATATTAATTGCGAAAAATGCGTCGGAGTTAATTGATTCCTATAGAAATATATTCCTCAGATCCGCGCCCATTTGTAAAAGTTGTATGAAAATTGATCGCTTCAGAAGACGCAGCGTAGGCGGCTAGGCCTATATATACATTACTTTATAGGCCTACGAATGTCTCGTTTGGATTGGTTGATTCGGCGGATAGCCCAGAGAGGATTTCATGCTATCTCTTGATATTTATTTCCACGTACCGACTAAGTACTCGCACTAAGTACCTCGATAGCTCATTTCAAATTTCCTTAAACGAGTCGTCAACCTCGGTTCAATCCCAGTGGGCGTAGACGCGATTTCAAGTGGATTTCATTATCGTCTGCACGGCTCTTAAGGTTGATGGCTGGCTCGTAAACCAAGGCGCTACATAATCTAAGGATTTAAGTAATTCTAGGCGTTCTCTTCTTCTGCACTCGAAGTGAAATAGCGTTGAGGCTCAAAAATATGATCCTGTTGATTCTACTCTTGAGTTGAACATAGGCTAAACTTCTATTAGGTCGCTAGGCTCGAGTCTCCCCTCGCTTATTGACTATAGGCTAGGCTAGGAAAGTGGAACACTGGCGTATCGACGGGGGGAGGGGGCAACCGCCCCCGGGCGCTGAGGTGGGGGCGGTCAAATTGATTCCCCTTCCCATTTTTTGAAGATAGTCTTCATCCACGGTTGAATATGTTGAGAATTCAAAAAAGTCTGAGCAAAAAAGATCATCTATTAATTTGTTTAGTTGAGTTACATGATGAACACGGGGATGTTCTATGTGGTTTATCTAAGCGAAATAAAAGTGGGGACCTTGTTTGCCTGTCAGGATTTTTCGAAAGTCGAAGGCGCACATCTTGCCCCCCGGGTGCGGACACTCGCTACGCCGATCGATGAAGGTATAGGGGGTTGGCACCCCACTTTTTCGTCCACGTTTAGGCCTATGGAGCTGAGTCATTTAAGTTCAAGAGAGGATGCGTCTTACGTTTCAATTAGAACGCTACGGCGCGTGATATATTATATGACGTCTTCCAGTGGCGTAGCCAAAGGGGAGGGTTTGGGGGTTAAAACCCCCATTGGCTGCCGACGAAAATTTTTTAAAATGAGTTTTCATACATTTTCAATTTTCAGACGCGGTTTTGGGGATCAAGCCCCCCCCTTGGGCGCCCCGACGCAAAATAATTTGCAAGCGCTATAGAGTAAAGGTGTAAGGTGACGACCTTTTTTGCTTGTCAAGATTTTTTGAAGTTGGTCATGATCAAGTCAAATCAACCCCCCCCCCTTTCCAGAAATCCTGGCTACGCCACTGATGTCTTCCGTTCGCCTCCAAAAAGACGACGATCCCATACGTATAGATCAGGGTCTCGTCGTTTGACGCTCGGGTCGATTGCGCTTCTGTTTTCGTTAGGGGGTGTCTTGGGGGTCGGCGGCCCCTGCTACAGTCTCGGTTCCATCGATCCGAGCCTCTACAGGACGGCGGACGATTACGACGACGTCGGCGACGGCGACGTCGACCTGCCCGAGGGACACATCGGTCGCGTCCGATTCGGCGTTCAGTACAACAGAGAGGCGGAGAAGCTGAAAGTGTCGCTCGTCTCCGCTCGTAATCTGCCCAGTCGATTGGCGGGAACGCCGGACGCCTGCGATCCGTTCATCAGGTGGTTTACAGCTGCTCAGCTTCCATTGCACAGATGCAAACGATTGCGATAAACGCTTTCGTTGGTCAGATTTCGTGCTGAGGCATCGTGGGAGTTGATAACGTCATGCGCTAATCCGTCACGGCATTTGACATACAGGGTGGCGCAAAAACCCAGACTATATTAAATGCAAAAGCCTAAATGTGACTAGTCCGGTTTTTATTGTGCCGCACTGTTGATTAGACGGAAGGCTTGATGCGCAAAATGCCGGACTTCAAAGTGCAAAGAAATGAGCAAAAGACAATAGTATTGATAATGATAATTATGCATTTTATAGCACCAGTTCTAGTACTCTAAGGGCATCAATCGATGGTACCTCAAATCCATCCGTAAAAGACCATGGTCAATCCAGAGAACAGAGATTTGATAGGATGGAATGTTCAAATTTCCATTCCAAATGAAGAGAATAGAAATAATTTCGTAAAAGAGAGGCCGGGGACCTGGGTCCGGTGTGATAGTCGAACGATTGCTCTCGTTAGGCTCTTGATTTGAACCCTTAATAGTAATAAGCCAGTGTTTATTCTAGGCGGCTTCCTACATTGAAATTTTCCCCCCAGTATTTAAGGTTTCTGGAGGGAAATTCCCTCAAAGTTTTTTTTTATACATTGGCTGGGGGATGGAAATTTTCCCTCCAAAACTGTGGAGACTCAGACCTTGTCCCCCAAACATTTCAAAATCCCCCCCAATGTCAAGGTGGCTAGAATAAACACTGAGTAGGCCTATAGCCGACTGAAGTGGCAGGAATTTAAATGTGCTAGATATTCGTCGATACCTTATTTGATTATTAGAATTAGGAATTGAAAATTCCATATTCTGTCAAAACATCTGGAAAGCAGAGGATATATCTGTCATCTTCTGCAGATGCTGGTTTCTGTTAAATTAAACCTTGTTTCCTGTTCTCTTTCAAAACAATCGCCCTACGAATATCTTATTAGCCACCTAAGCTAATTCTAAGTTCATATTTCTCGATGCGTTTATGTAGCGCGTCAAATTTTATAACTGTTAGACTTTTGCTGTGAAAACATTCGAATTTACCAAGACTCGATTTCAAATTGAGCGCCGCTAATCGGAAGCGCTGGGAATTAATTAGAATCTTTAGAAGTGCTTCGAGTTTTTCTAGAAACCTCTGTTCTGAAGTCTGAACTATAGACGGAATAATTCTGGACAGAACGATTATTATTATTATTATTATTATTATTATTATTATTATTATTATTATTATTATTATATTTGTGTATCACTGCACGCCAAAACAGGCCTTGATTATTATTATTATTATTATTATTATTATTATTATTATTATTATTATTATTAACTGAAAGTTCCACGGAAGGCGACAGCGTTATTATTATTATTATTATTATTATTATTATTATTATTATTATTATTATGTGTATTATTATTATTATTATTATTATTATTATTATTATTATTATTATTAGTATTATTATTATTATGTGAAAGTTCCACGGAAGGCGACAGCGTTATTATTATTATTATTATTATTATTATTATTATTATTATTATTATTATTATTATTCTGCTATTGTGAATTTTAAAATACATATTCCTATTTGACGAAATTAATTTTTAATCGTGATAGAATGACATTCGAAGGATGATAGTGATTTATACAGTGGCGCAGTCAGGGTTCCAGAATGGGGGTGGAGGGGAATCGACATTTTCTGGTGAAAAGTTTCCAACGAGCAAAAAGTTTGTCAAGAAGGAATTCTTCGCTCATTCACGTGCTTCTCTCGTGTAGCTACTGTAAACCCCCAGCCCCCCAATTTCTCAACGGTTTTGCGCAGATCCCACGAACTACCCCAGCCAGCCCGGGCCTCCGTGTCATCCCCGTAGCTACGCCAATGGATTTATAATATGTGGATGAACGGTTCGTTGTGACCGTTAATTAACCCCTTAACCGTGTATTTAACTGTAACTCAATGTAAAATGGACGGATATATCCGGGATCCCCAGTTAAGGGGTTAAACCGTGGCGTGTATATATGTTTGTGTTTTCTCTTCTTGTTGGCGCAGGATTTGTCTTTTGCCGGATTCGAGAAGCCACGTTCAGTCGAAATTCAAGAAGAAGACCTGCAATCCAAAATTCGACGAAAATTTTGTTTTCCAGGCTAGTTTGTTTTCCAGTCATTTTGTCCATTTCAGTCAATTTTAATTTTTCTTACCATTAGTTTAATATCCCTTATAGTGTTCGATTGTTAAGCGCTTTTGACTTTTTCTTGTTTGCGCTCTATAAAGCATCTTAATAATAATAATAATAATAATAATAATAATAATAATAATAATAATAACTGTTCCTAATAATAATAGTATAACCTTATTATCGACCATCTAAGCGCTGTAAGACAGCTTTCTGTTTGAACACGGAAGCATCGCTGAGCTTGGATGAGCCACTGTGTGCCTGCGGCCAACTCAACTGTTCATATCGTCTAGGCGTGGATAAGTGAGGAGTAGCAGCGTGAAATTCGGAGGTAAAACGCCGGTCTAGTGGCAAACCACTTCACAAGCCACCTGCGTCTCACCTTTAGCCACCATCAACAACTATGCCACGATAATCAGGCGCAGATTATTACAGTTATTATTATTATTATTATTATTATTATTATTATTATTATTATTATTATTATTATTATTATTATTATTATTATTACCATTATTATTACTATTATTATTATTATTATTATTATTATTATTATTATTATTATTATTATTATTATTATTATTATTATTATTATTATTATTATTATTAGCGGGTATTATTATTATTATTATTATATATTATTACGTTATAATGCAATATTATCCATTATTATTATTATTATTACAATTATTATTATTATTATTATTATTACAAATTATCCGCGGACAAAATTATTACGGACAAAATGGTCTGGACAAAATGTCACGGACAAAATATCACGGACAAAATGTCACGGACAAAATACCACGGACAAAATGTCACGGACAAAATGTCACGGACAAAATGTCACGCACAAAATGTCACGGACAAAATGTCACGGACAAAATGTCACGGACAAAATGTCACGGTTTAGGGTTATGGTTAGAGTTAGGGTTATATTCTGTACGTGACATTTTGTCCCCATGACATTTTATCCCCATGACATTTTGTCCTAGCACCCTTCGTAGCGAACTAGCGAACAGAAGAGAGCGTTTGGGCGCCTGCCCGGGCGCCGACCAGATGGGGGGACGCCAACATTGACGTGGCGATCTTTTTCGTCGACTTGGCCCCGGGCACCCACCGCTCTCTCTGCACGCCACTGCTCCGGACACCCGTGGTGTTGAAGTTCTGCCCGAATGTTCCGAGGAGCAGCTCTGCCCCGCGCTGCGATGAAATGGCGGAGTTTCAAAATGGCCGACGTTTTTTGCGTTAAAGGTATCGGCGAAGAACGTCTGCGAACGAGTTCTGAAGCTGACGGTCTATGACGTCAATCGTCTGCGTCGACATTCCGTCATCGGTCACGTGCTCTACTCTCTCAAGGGATACGATTACGAGTCGAACGAAAGAACGATTGTCACGAGGGATCTGGAGCTGGTGGTCACTGAAGTGAGTTGCAGTGATCCAACTTGACACATTTCTTCGATCTCTTTAGAGTTTAAACAAAGATGCAGAAATATCGACTATGATGATGATGCAAAAATTCTACACTTGGCTCTAAGGTAATTGTTTCAGTGGTCTGTGGACCGACAGATGTTTTCTAGTATTGACAAATGTTCTGTAATGCATGTTTGGAAATCTAATAATGGCAATGAATATGCTTTACGGGGGAAAGTTTTAACATCCACAGAGGAAGAAAGACACTTGGGACAATCATCCATAGAAGTATGAATGCATCTCGAGAATGTATGAAGGCAGCAAAAAGGACAACCGAATGTTCGGAATTATGAAAAGAACAGTAGTAAGTCGAGACAAAGAGATAATCGTAAAACTTAATAAGTCATTAGAAAAAGTCTCATCTAGAATACTGTGTCACAGTGTTCAGGTATATTGTAGAATCCATTCTTCAGAAAAGATATAGAGCTTTTAGAAAAAGTGCAAAGATGAGCAACGAAGATGGTCAATGGATGCCATAATTATTTAAGCTATGGAAAAAATTCAATACTGTGGATTGACCACATTAGAAAGGAGATGAAATAGGGGAAACTTGGAGAGAAAAATACAAAATAATGACTGGGAAGTTAGACGTGCCACGCGAACGCACACTATAGCAGCACAAGAGACCACAAAAACAGATGTCGGGACCAAGAAAGAAGCACATTTAGTGCAAGGGTTGTGGACAAGAGGAACAGTTTAGACTGAGGTGGGAGTGACAGTTGAAACAGTAGACGGATTCAAAGGTTATCTCGGAAAACTAGGTTATTGAATGTGGATAGTTACTACAGTGGTTTTCACACAGGCTTACTTAGCCTCCTAAACCACTTAAAATCACATTATTATTTTATTACTACTACGCAATGAGTCGACAACTTGACATCGGTTTAGGTTTCTCGTTCGGATAATATAAGGCTTGTGATAATAATATTATGAGTTTATAACCGAACCGTGACGGATCAACTTACTGGACCTATATCAAGCATATTTATCAACAGCAGACCCTTTGCTATATTCATTGATTGGAATATTTCGATTTGCACGGGTTTAGGGGTT
This sequence comes from Metaphire vulgaris, assembly GCA_018105865.1. Classification (NCBI taxonomy): domain Eukaryota; kingdom Metazoa; phylum Annelida; class Clitellata; order Crassiclitellata; family Megascolecidae; genus Metaphire; species Metaphire vulgaris. The sequence continues at coordinate 12,818,798 of CM030838.1, read as the reverse complement.
TCACCCCTCGCAAGTGGGTGTCGAAAAACGGCCTCCAATCAGAGTTTGAGTCATTTTGGTTACTTTGCGATACGAAAAATTTGGTCTATTGACCGATAGAACCAGGGGTTTTTGTGCCGGAGCGAGGCGGCAGCGGCGCTCCGGAAAATCCGGACCGCGTTCCGGAAAATCCGAAGACTGGTTTTTTGCTAAATTAAATTAATAAATAGAAAATTTAAAATATTAGAACTATATTCTATCTATCTATACATTTGTTATATTATATTGATTATATATATATATATAATATTATATATATATATAGCTACGTGACTACGTCGTGTTGGCAAGTGACTTCCGACTGTTGCGCTCCGGAAAATATTTTTTTTACAAAAAGAGCCCTGGATCATAGAACCAGTGGCGGCTCCACCGGGGGGGCCAGGGGGGCCCGTGCCCCCTATTGAGAGCCTGGCCCCCCCAGTGGCCCCCCCAGTTGGGACCCTATACTTAATGCTACATACATTAAACAACAAATGGTTGGCCCCCATGATTGAAGTTGCCCCCAACGGCCCCCCACTTGCCAAATTCTAGAGCCGCCACTGCATAGAACCCTCCTAATAGTCGTGAAATGGGATTTGTAGTAAACGATGAGAAATTAAATAGCATAGTTACAGGCGATTGCTAACTTGTAAAGTAATTCTATTTCTGTCGAAAGAGCGCATTGGAGCGTAAAGGAGAACTGTTCGTTACACTTTCCTACAATGATCGCACGGAAAGACTGACGGTCGGAATATTCGAAGGAAAGGAATTGAGCAAGCATTCAGACAGCGCTTCTGCAGGTGAGTCCGTCAGTGATTAATCTAGGCCGTTTCCGGGGGGAATTGCCCTCCCTCCCGGAAATTTCAAATTCACCCGAAAATTTTGGCATACTACATGGACTAACAGCAGCTCCGTAGCAGAATTCTCCCCCGGCTTTGTCAATTCCCCCGGCTTTTTCACTTTCCCCCCGGAGTCCAGGAGTCTAGATTAAACACTGGAGTCCGTCTTAAGATGAAATCATGGGGGTCAGGAGGGCGTCCAAGTGGTGCTACTGTACCGCCTGGAAATTATAAATTCATTTTAAAAATAAATACATATTTAATAAACCACTATTTAACCTTGATAACAACATAATGCAGGAACCTAGTAGATTGATGTTTTTATTTCTTGCACAAGCTAAAAACACGATTACCATGGTCTCTTCACTGAATAAAGGCATCACATTTAGTTTAAATTTAAAACCAATTGGCTTTCCTTTCAGGTATAAATAAAATGTTGCACCCTCTTGGAAAAATTTTCGCTGACGCCCACGGCTGAAGTAACACTAACCACATATCCAGATTCCACGAACTTCCCTAGTTGGATTTTAAAACGAGATGTTGTAATCCGAGCGAAAGTCAAGTCCTATATGTCTGAGATTTGTGAGTCCGTCTCTGAACGGGCAAGCGCCGTTTTCAGTCGGAGCCGTTTGTATATTTCCATGCAGATTTCTACGTAAAGGTCTGCCTGATGCGCAACAGTAGCGCCGTAAAGACGAAGAAGACGGAAGTTGTGAAGCAGGATTCTAATCCTAAATTCAACGAATCCTTCGTTTTCAAGTTATCGCCGGATAACCTCGGCTCTTCCAGTGTCATAATCTCTGCATGGAACAGTATAAGCGGACAAAGAGGTACTGGAAGAAGTATTCCTACACTGTACGATGATTGGGCTAGCCACGGAGACACGGGAGGGGTTGGTTGCCCCTTCCCCTATTCTGGTCTGGATCAGTACTGGGATTTGCGCAAAACCGCTGAGAAATTTTAGGGGCAGAGCCGATGCGCCCCCTCACCCTGTTCCGAAACCCTGGAACTGTTTTACCGATTGTTGCATTAATAGAGATATTTTCTGACTCAAAATTGAAATCGGACTCAAATTATGTAGCTAGCATAATTTTTAAGGATACATTGTAGATACTATGTATTTTAAAGAAATAAGTAACTTCCAATTTATATGGCGCTCTGATAATGCAGTGAATATCAACAGAAAGCAGAATCATATTAATGTTCACATTTTACTAGTGCCTATCTTTTATAGTGCCTATAGACGTATACCTAAAATTTCATAAGAGTCCGAGACTTGAACCCGAGTGGATAGGCTGACTCTCTGCAGGGCCGCTGAGAGGGAGGGGTAGGGGGGCAAATTCACAGGGGCCCGGCGGTCTGGAGGGAGCCCGGGCCGATGACGAAGATGTATAATTAACAATAATAGCAATAATAGGACGAAAAAAGGTTACAATGTTTTGCTGTGCACAGGGGCCCGGCGAGTAAAAGGGGGACCCGGGCTCTCAGGATAACATGAAAATCGTGAAAAAGAGCGACAGGCAACAGGAAAAATGGTCGTCAGCAATTTGTAAGACTTGTCAGGGGTCCGTTGGCCGGTCTGCACAGGGGCCCGGAATTTCTCTCGGCGGGTCTGACTCTCTGCTCAAAACCCCATGAAACGCTGAGTCACTGTCAAAACATTTTTACGAAACAGACATCATTTCTGAAATAAAGAAACGTAAAAAACGTAAAGGATGGTTACAATAGCAAGAAAAATGGTTTTGCTTCGCATTTGAAGTGTATTTAATTAACTGATTGCCTTTGTACAGAAGACATTTTAAAAAAGAAATTAGACAATATCTGAATAATAGTTTAATGTTTTGAACATGCACACACGCCGTATTAGCACATCACAGACCGATTTTAAACTATTTCTAGGATTATCAATTTGGGGGTGTTGGTATTTTCTGGGGGTACCCTGCCGAAAAAGTTTGGCAAGCAAAAAATTTCATCAGGATCTCATATTTGGAGGTATTGGGGGAGTCGGTCTCAGAGTGGGGAGAGGATGTTGGGGGTTTTAGGGGTCTGCAAAAATATCCCCGTCGCCGACACGTCTAAACTTTTGTTGCTGCGCATTTATTTCACTAGCAATCTGACCCCGTATAGGCTAACTAATGCGTTTGGAAATGTCGCCCACGCGTCTAGAAAGTTTGTCGCCGTGCGCGAACGAACTTAAGGCGTCGTCGAATATACTTACTTTACTGAGGACGAGTGTGTTGTGTTGTAGACAAATCTATCGGAAGGTTAGTTCTCGGTTCTTTCATGTTCGCCCGCGGAAAAGAACTGCAACACTGGAACGAAGCGATCGCTCATCCGCGAGAGCAGATCGGTCACTGGCACGTTCTAATCTAACCCCTCGCTCGCCCTCACTCACTTACTCACTCGCTCGTCCATCCTCTCCCATTCTCGCTCCTGTGTACGACAGACAGTGGCGGTTCCAGGATTTCTGGGGGGGAATGAATTCACGGGAAGTTGGCGGGGGATGAAAAGAGAAGAACATTTTTAAAATGCCGAAAAAGGCTGACAAAAGGGAATTTTCTCCTAATTTTACTACACTTTTACCGAGATATAGGTTGACAAGCAAAAAAGTCATCCGCAGTTTCCCACCATAGTTTTACTAGACTTGTACCCAAAAAATAGGTTACACAAGCGAAAAAAGTCCGTAAGTCCGGTGGGGGATGCATCATGCATCCCCACTCATCCCCCCACGTGGAACAGTCACTGACGACAGACATTCGACCCAGAGGAAATATAATCGTGGCAGAAATCTCAGAGAAGTAAAACAGTAACGGATTAGAAAATATTAGAAGAGAAGTTGAAAATGTTACGACGGTATTGCTGTAAATAACTGCTGAATGATTGCAGCTGTTGCCAAAACACAACTAGTCGTATTGTGTGGTAATTTTAAAGAGGTGTTTTAAACTGTTACATCGGTACTGCTGTAAATAACAGCCAAAGAATTAGTTGCCAAAACAAAACATTGTATTGTGTGGCCGTAAATCGAAAGATTAATTCGAAATTTGTTCTGTGTGTTTGTCTCTTAAGTTGATTTCTCTGTCACCTGCGACGATAATTATCGTGTTTATTCTAGGTAGATTTTCCCCAGTTTTAAAAAAAAATTTGTAAACTGGCTTGGGATGAAAATTTTCCCAAAACAAATCTCCCCCCAACATTTCAACCTAGACCAATGTCAAAACGACAATATTAGATGTGCATGTATATATTGCATTTTAGCGCTAATGTACATTTCAATATCATCCTCGATTATATATTTCCAACAAAAAATATAACCTTTCACCACAGTCGGTATAAACATCGGAGAGAGCAAACGAAACGAGCAAACAACTGACTGCAAAATGAATGCAGACAGTGTCAGAGGTTTGCAGCAAAACCTATCTTCTGTCAGGTATTAGATTTGTCATGTCTGCGCTGAAAAAATCAGAGTGACGTTTTATTCTAGGCATTGTGTTTTTATAGACGGAGAATGACAATGCGTCCCAGAAGCGTTTCTTTCCTATTTCGCTCTTCCAAAATTGCCAGCGGATGGTTCACGTTAGAATTTCGTGTAGAGTAGGCCTGTAGTCGCTTTTTCATAGACATGCGGCAAATAGCTTAATAGAAATTACATTTAAAATACTACTAAAAATACACTTAAGAAGAGTCTGTAATCACTGTAAATTAATTATAGTATAACTATTTTTAACAAGCTATGGTCTGGGCAAGAAAACACAGGATTTGGAAATGGGGGTGGGTGGTCGTTGTGGCTAATGTATACATTTTTTTTAGCTATGTAGTAGTAATAGGGTAATTCATTTCAATATCATCCTCGATTATATATTTGCACAGAAAAAAAATATAACCTTAGCTTTTGCTACTCTTCGGACAATTATAGATAGTAAAAGTCAGAGATCATTGTAGAAGTTTGTTTAATGGAGGCTGGTAAAAGTGGTACAGTGGTTAACGAACTGGATTGATCGTGATGAGGTCCAGGGTTCGAACCTTGGCCGCAGCAGAGACGATTTTACTGCTCAATTTAAAAACTGACATATCTGCCTTCGTTCTGTCGCAAAACAATTTAATCTTCTGTTCAAGAAATCCCAGGTATTTTTAGATTTGTCACGGGTGTTATCAAACTGAAAAATCAGATTTGCAATAATGTTAATAATAATGTCACGTGCAACAGTCCTGTAAGTTTGTCTGTAGGCGATAAAATTTTGCGTATAACTATTGCTCGGCGAATGACAATTCTTTATCATATTAAAACTGCTATGCGATAATGCGATTTTGACAAAAATTTTCTATTTTATGTTTTTCCGTCGCGTCGCGAATAATCAACCTGAAAGCAAACGTTAGCCATTTTCGTATGATCAATAATTAAATCCGCTATTAAAGTAATTTTGCGTTGAACATTTAAAAGAATGTCCAAGCGTAAAGCCGAAGACTCCTTAAGCAACACGGCGAAGAAAGGTCTTTTTAAATTAGAATGGCTCACATCTTGCGCAATTGAAACCGAAATTCCGACAACAAAATGACATACTAAAAATAAAATCTAAGAGGAGTCTGATAATCACCAAAGGAAAAAATTAATTATATAAAATCGACTATTTTTAACAAACGATCAGTCATGGGCATCGTGAAGCAGTAAGAAAAACAGTGGCAAAGGTCTCAAAAATTTAACCGATTCGGAGAAAGATAAAGAATGAGTGGTCGTTGGCAAAAATCAAACCCAGACGCGATAAAGGCGTTACTGAAGAATATGGGGCAGCCATTTTTTGAATAGCTCAATGCTTTCAGTTCAAATTATCCACAAACGCGTTGCAGAAGTAGAGGGTTCCCAGATGCGTGGCGCAGTAAGAATTATGCATATGAATTCCTGAAATATATCAGTTCCACCATAAAAATAGAAATTTTGAGGAAATTAGGAATCCCCTCCCATTGATTGTTGATGAATCTACTGATATTTCCATAAACAAAATGCTGATTTTGTATATAAAAACAAACTGCATTTTATAAAAGGTTTCAGGAATAGTGCAGTTAACAGCTTTTATCCATTTTAAATCTTCAAGAGTTTTTACGGAAAAATTATAGATAAAATGGTGAAAGTCAGATGATCATCAGTTGTAGGGGTCGCAGTGTTTGTTTAATGGAACAAGGCTGGTAAAAGATCTTGGTTTAGATGATGGTTAAAGAACTGGATTGATCGGTGTGATGAGCAGATCATCTGTTCTGAAAATTTCAGACAGTGTCTGTATTCTGCCACAATTGTTCTTGGCCTTAATATTTGTAGTTTTTTGATGTCTTTCTTTCTCGATTAATGTTTAAAAACACATAACCTTAAACATTAATTGAATATGTTATCTGTTATCAAAACAATTAAAGGAATAATGATATTTCAAATTTCAATCGTTGTAATTTGTCTTTTCATGGTTTGAAAAAACAAACTTGAAATCTTGGTTCACTGGCTCAGTGCTCACAGGACTTGGGCCGAAGTTATTTATGCTCACGGACTCTATTTTTGAGGTCCCATTGCAGGGACCCTGCCCCTATTGAGTGCCTGGCTCCCCCAGTGGTCCCCCTGTTGGGACCCTATACTTAATGCAATATACATTAAACAACAAATGGCTGGCCCCATGATTAGAAGTTGCCACCCCAGCAGCCCCCCCCCCACTTGCCAAATCCTAGAGCCGCCACTGCTTTTCAGGCATGCAGAAAATTTAAAAATCGCTTCACGTTATCCGTAAAAAAATCACGTGATGAATGCACACGAACGACGTGCGTATCTGACTGTCGTGAAGCACTGTGTACTTCCACGAGTGGCGCCCCCGTGTGGTAAGATGAGATCGGCCCATTAATCTTTAACGTTACGTA
>CM030838.1:12604552-12809552 GCA_018105865.1 Metaphire vulgaris | reverse complement strand
AAGAGAACAGTACAGAGCAGAAGAAAAGAGAACAGAACAGAACAGAAGAAAAGAGAACAGAACAGAACAGAAGAAAAGAGAACAGTACAGAGCAGAAGAGTAGAGAAGAGAAGAGAATTCCCGGAAGCCAACAGATTATTCCAGTTATTTTCTCAGCAAGCTAATCTTCGTTTCTCAAATGTACAGCTGTAATTAGAATTCTGGGAGCGTTTTTCTTGTTTGCCAAACGGAATCCAAAATCCCTCCGAGTCCCACCTCTCCTGCCTGCCGCCTTTTCCCTCACTTCTTCCATCTTTTCCTCCTCTTCTGGTTGCGTGTTTATTGCCTCGTCGCTGGATTTTCTCCTCGTCTCTTCTTCGGAGACTGAGCGGTCTCCGTGTATTTCTCGTTTAGCCGTGTCATAACGAAGTCGCTGCTTCAGGCATTTCTGGGCAGTTCGTCTACTGTAATTGTCGCTGGTTGTAACGGATGTCTGCAGTGAAACGACGGATTTTATCTGCGGATAATAAAATTTATCCGCGCTGCAGCATTCGTGCCACGTGGCATCGTTAATAAGGACATTAGGACAGATGTGGACAATAGTTACTGGAAAGCACAAGCGTTCAAAGAATCAATCATCGATCGATCAGTCAATCAATCAATCAATCACATGTCGGTCTGCCTGTCCAGCTGACTGACTGTCTGCATTTCTATCTATCTATCTGTCTATCTGTTTTTCTTTCTTTTATCAGATTGGTTGTCTTTCTGTCTGTCTGTCCGTCTGTCTGTCTGTCTTTCTGTCTGTCTTTCTTTCTTTCTTTCTTTCTTTCTTTCTTTCTTTCTTTCTTTGGTTATGCTTCAGCGATTATTCTATGGAATAATGAGGCGCTGTTTTTCTAACTTAACATTGAACCCAGGATTATCGGTCAATGTCTGTCGAGGTCGAGTTTCCGCGGAGGGGTCTGATGTAAAAGAATCTGCCAAACAACATCTCTCTCTCTCTCTCTCTCTCTCGTCTGCTCGCGAGGGTCATGGAAATTGACATCCGACCAGATCCCTCGTCTCTAAGCCTTTAGTTCGTTCATTGATAACTCTGCATGAAGACTGAGACCGCTTTCGTTACGGACCTTTGCTTTCCCTCGCTATGTCGCTTGCCTTTGTCTCATAGCGCCCATCGTACACTGTGTTTTATACAGGCCTGATACGGGGAGGAAATACCCCTCTACCACCCGAAAAATCCTCCCAAATACCAGCACTGACACAAATGTTTGCATTGAACTGTGTCTCTTCCCCTCCGATCATGTAAATTCCTCCTCCCAAAGGCCTGTAGTCTGGATAAAACGCTGGCCGTGCAGACAGCGGAAGACGACGACGACGACGACGAAGAAGAAGAAGAAGAAGAATAAGAAGGCGTGGCAGTTGTGGAAACATAGTTAGTCTGACGAACACCGATCGCACGCAGTAGACGCCGCCTTCGTTGAAGTGTTCAGATTCCGATTAACAGGTAAGATCCATATTTCTATTTTCCATTCGTCTCACGTGACGACGCGTCGTGTACCTTCAGGGAAATCAGAAAATTGAAACCAGCGGCGTAGAAAGGGACAGCCGTACGTGCCAGGGGCGGAATTTTGAGGGCGGAAATGAGAAAATCCGAAAATTAAAACCAACATGAGTTTCTATTCCTGCGAACACCACAGGCGCCTTAAGGAGTGTGAATAACAGAGAGAGATATAATTGATTAGCCTTTTTGTTTGTCAAGTCATTTGCTCCTATATAATCCCTGTGATAATTATGGACGTTTATAAGTAGGCCTAATAAGGAGCGCAATGCCTTGCTTGGTCGCCCCGGGAGCTGATAACCCTCGTCGCCACGCCACTGATACCGAGTGTAAATTCAAGTTGTGAAAGTAGCCATCTTTTGCTATGACATCAGCACAACTTTAGTGTAGTTTTTGGCGAGATTTTTAAACTTCGCCGAGAGAAATGGCAGACATTATTAATAAGCGCAAAGCGACGACAGCAATGTAGAAATTATTACTAAAATAAAGGAATAAATGGTGAATGGTCCGGTGAAGCAGTGGTGGGGTTCTTGCCATACAATCGGATGGTAGCGGGTTCAAATCTGACCACAGCCGCTACGTAGCGACCAGGGGCGTAGCGAATGGGGGGTTATCGGCATATACCCCCCCACAAAAAATCAGTATATATATAATACAGTATATATAGCATATATATATATACATATATAATGTATATTATATATATATAAACTGTGGCCCGATAAAAAACATGTCACTGTATATTTGTCCATAACTTTGGCAAACGTGAACCGATTTTCAAAATGGTTTTATTATTTGACTCAGAAATGAATGGAGGACAATGCATATATTATTTCCGACGCCCTTAACGTCTGTGAGAAACTCAGCACATCGTCATCATCATCATCATCATCATCATCATAATCAGCATCACTGAATAAATAACGATACAGTTGTAAACTTTCGTCGCATGTAGAATATATAAATGTTTTGATGAGGGAAAATTGATAGCAGGTGGCATCGATGTCATGCAGATGCACTTTCGCTGATGCTGCAATCCAGAAGCGCCGCACCTATTCATGTAGCGCAGCTTTATCCTTTTCTTTCACTTCCCAAATGAACATGAATATTTAAGCGATTTTCTCCCATAAACCCTTTTAATTAATCAACTCTCATTTCGCGTACGTGGCAACCGATAAAGACGAAATATTATTAACCCTATGGACCCGTATAACCGATATTCCGATTTCATAACCTATTGTGATTATGCAAATCGCTGGGACCAGAGGGTTAACGCTGGATTCCACACAGATTCGTCGAACCTCTGAGTTTTGCCTGTCTGCGTTAATACAGCGACCGATGTCATATATATATATATATATATATATATATATATATATATCAGATTGCAGGACCAAATGCCTGTCACAGCAACTCAATTTTTCACAGCGATATTTACCAGCTGTCAGAGATTCAGCCGATGGTGCTTTCTGTTAGATTGTTGGTTTAGATGTTCATTATTTTTGTCCACTTTGTCCACAGATCGTGGTGGACATGTCAGGTACTTAGCTCTATGCGTTGGCACAACGAGGGACAATGTTATATGCCCAGCGCGACGGACTTCACAACGTTTAGGCTTGAAATTGATTATCAAATACTTCTCACAATGTTTGACGTAAGTTCTCTGGGATCGTCTGGCAATACTGACAATATCAACCGCCAAAAAACTGAAAAATTAAAAACATTGACATCATACAGTTCATAACCAACTGAAGGTAAAGATAGCCTCGTACAAAGATGTCCATGGGTTCATTTTTTAGAATCCAACCCATCAAATCTCCAACAACCCATACCGGCAATAGGGTTATTTGACCCAACCCACCGTAATACATTACAATTTCTCAAGCCATGACTATTTTCTGACCCAACGCACAACCCACCATAACTATGGAAGTCAGACCCAACCCAACTCAACCCATGGACGTCTCTATTCGCGTGCTCGAACGAACATAGGGTCCGTCGCTGATCTCCGTGTGCCAGGCTTTAATCTAGGCCGTTTCCGGGAAAATTGCCCTTTCCCCGGAAATTTCAAATCCCCCCCGGAAATTTTGGCATACTTTATCAACTTACAGCGTTCCCTAGGCCCCCTAGCTGACTTCTCCCCGGCCTTGTCAGTCCACCCCACCCCCCAGAGTCTAGGAGTCTAGATTAACCACTGCAGTGTACTAGGCAAGCAGCGACGCAGGTGGTTTACGCCAAAACACTGCAGTAGTTTGCCATTGCTTTTTCTAGACTCGAGTTTTACCTTCGCAGCTGAATGCACTAACAATCTATCCACGCCTAAACTATGAACGGTTTGATTGGCCGCCAGCACCACGACTCGATCCTGTGACGGTCACCCATCAAAGTACGAACCGCGCTCGACGCTGCTTAACTTTGGTGCTCTGACTGGAATCGGGCGCTCGACGCCAAGTTGGACATTAATAATAATAATAATAATAATAATAATAATAATAATAATAATAATAATAATAATAATAATAATAATAAGGTTTAAGGTAGATCAGGAGGGTTTTGCCTTGTGTGAGAACCACTGTTGTACCCTTCCAATCTAGTATCCTATAGTACTGAGGTTTATTTATTCATAACAAACTAATCAAGGTTCAATTGTAATAGAGACTATAAGAAATATCAGCGCATTTAATAATTTAATTAAATATGATCAATGATGTCTCATACAAACGGTACTGTCTCGGATTCATTGCACTGTCTCTTGAGATGTAATTCTATTGACAGATATCGAAATATCCAGAAACACAGAGCTTTAAATCTGTCATCGAAGTGTTACAAAACCTGATTCAAGGCGAAATTTGACCTGCTAACAGCCATAGCATAAAGATTTATTCAGTTACTTAACTTTTCATCTAGCAATAGTTTGCTTTTACACCTTTAGTAAGATTGTCCCATTTCCTCTTCGTCCAGTGATACCATATATCAGACGTTTCGCTACTGTTTACTTCTATAAAATATCCACAAAATGATGTCATAAATGTAGACTAAATTTCATGGAATGCAGTGTTTTGATTTCGTTAAACGAGATTTTTCTAAACATTTGTGATGTTGCACTCAAAGATAACGAGATGGTACAGAGAATATGGTTGATCATATACAGTTTCTGTTAGGCAAGCGTCTATTACCGTCTTAATTAGTGTGTTTTTTCTGATAAGAAATTCTACGAAACTTAAGAAAAGGAAATTGAAGGTCGCCTTGTCGCTGAAGTTGGGTTATGGCTGACTGTTATTAGCAGCACAGCGTTTAGAACCTTTGCTCAGTTTATGATGTTCACGTTGGAAGCAAACATGCTAACAGTAGTGTTGACGGCTTGTTGTACAGCTGCAGTTTTTCAGAAAATGAACGAGTTCCAGAACGAGATTTTTAAAACAAGTTGATATTTATCGCCAGACAAAATGCTGTATCATCTTGTACAGACACTGCAGCCGATGATTTTGACATATCCACGACGTATATTAACAGCGCAGTATTTTGGGTGAATAATGAATTAAACGTTGCAACATGCGCTGCACAAAACAGCGCATGTTGCAACGTTTAATTCATTATTCACCCAAAACACTGCGCTGTTAATATACGTCGTGGATATGTCAAAATCATCAGTCGCATTTAATGCGTGTTTCTAATGACCCGGAGGAGCTGAGTTTAGTCGACACGTCATGCACTAAAAGGAAAAAGGCGCTAACATTGTGATAGCAACTGCAAAAAATCGCATGTTTATTGTTCATGTCATTGTATGAGCAAATGAGTTGAAGCGACTTGTCGACTTGTCACCTGCCCACGCACAGCGCGACTATAATGGCATTCAGAAACTGCTGTTCACACCAGTGGTGGCTCCACCGGGGGTCCAGGGGGGCCCGTGACCCCTATTGAGTGCCTGCCCCCCAGTGCCCCCCCCCAGTTGGGACTCTATACTTAATGCTACATATACATTAAACAACAAAGGGTTGGCCCCATGATTAGAATTTGCCACCCCAACGGCCCCCCACTTGCCAAATCCTAGAGCCGCCACTGGTTCACACTTGCAATAATGTGCAGGAAAGATTTTAAAATCGACAATCAGATTGTGACTGAATAACATAAGCCAAATATTCGACTGATTTGTTCAGCTGTATGTTTAAATAGTAAAATAAATGTGTTCGATCGACACTCTGCATTGGTTATACATGTAAGCAGGGCCATATTAAGGCGGGGCTGAGGAGGCTGTAGTCCCCCAGCCCATCATGAAAATAGTCCCACCGATTTTCGAGATAACCTTTGTTTGCTTGTCAGCACGATTTGCAGCACGATCTGGAAGGGAGATAACCTTTTTCTGCTTGTCAGTACGATTTCGAAGAGAGATAACCTTTTTTTGCTTGTCAGAGATTTTCAGTATGGGCGACGGCCTTTTTTCTCAGCCCCCCGCCCCACTCGGACCTTAATCCGGCCCTGGTTATAAGTTATAACATGGCCGAACGGCATTAAAAGTATATGATAAATATTTAATCGCTCAAGGCCTATGGGCCATGAGTCACTGGTCACATGGATCATAGGTCATAATTCACATGGATTATCGGTCATGTTGAATAACGCATTGACTTCTCTGGTCTACTGTACAGGCCTACGCTTCGATAGCTTGTATTTAATTAGAAATTTTGAGAAATATTTAGACAAAGTGTGTCCGATATACAGTATAGGATCATTTCTATGTCGTCTTCCAGAACAGGGAAACTAAAATTATCTCGTACGTGACGACATCAAAGTGAAAGATGGGGATGAAATCTGGCATCATTTTCGTCGTCTTTGTGGAAATTAATAGTCTACCAGCGAGAGAGAGAGAGTCTGCTTGTCGAAACCGGAAACCCACAGAACAACCGGAAGCCGCTGGCAGCGCCTTTGCTGTTTGCCAATTCAGACTACATTTCTTTGACGCAATGAAGCGGGCGTCGAAAACAAAGTCCGTCCGAGGAGACGCGCGCAAGCAGCGTCCTGGTTTCGCCTCGATAAAATTCGTCGAATTTTATGCCGGTCATGGTGGGTCAAGAAGATATACCGGATTGCGTTGAAGCACTCCGTTATAAGTACGAGTACGGAGCGGGATTTACTCTGGGGGCGAGGGGGGCGGGCTGCCTCTTCTTCCGCAAATAATAACCGTAAAAGCTCTCTCTCTCTCTCTCTCTCTCTCTCTCTCTCTCTCACCGACCGCAAACCGAATTAACGGTGTCTGTGGAGGGGGGATTTCGAGACATTTGCGAGGAAAACGAATTGTCGATTAAGAGGCCGCAAAGCACACTCGGCCGTCGAGCCGATGTTGATAGCACTTCGACGGTCCTGGTGCAAATCCAATCGGCAGTAACTTCATTTAGCTGTGAACCCGTTTGATTACCATTTCCAACGACAAGATTCAGACCTATCGAGGTGTTTGCGAACAGCAAGGGATGGAATATTATGACGGCAATAAAAGAGAAAATTAATTCACAGGGAAATATCGATTCTTAATTAAAAGAAACTCGTTGTCAGAATCAGAGGTACCAGCGATCTCTCAAATTTCGCGTCCACAGCCGAACTAAAAATAGCGCATTGCTTACTAATAATAATAAAAAAAATAATAATAATTATGTACTTCTATAGCACCAGTTCTAATACCCAAGGGTATCAATAGATGGTACTTCAAAATCCATCCGCAAAAGATCCAGGTCATTCCAGAGATCAGTCAGACGGAGAGAGTAAGACGGACTATGGAGGAAAAGCTAATTGAAAGAGATGTGTCTTAAGTCTGGATCTGAAGATGCTTAATGAATTGGAAGATCTGACAGCCGGAGGGAGAGAGTTCCAGATTTTAGGCCCAGAAATAGAAAAAGCTCTCTTGCCAATTTCAGTGTTGGTTCTAGGTACATTCAACAATGAATCAGCAAACCTTGTTGAATGACGATGTTATGGGTGATTCGACATAGATTTTAAATATTGAGGTTGGCCAGACTGCAGTGTTTTTAAAACCAGGAACAAAGAACTCCTTCTTAATGTCACGAAGCTACGTCCAGCGTTCAAATTACTTCAGGGCATTAACTTAACAGACTAACATCCATTGTACTGCGAGCATCTTCAATACTATTCACAGTAGTTCAGCTTTGTTAAGCTAGTGTTATGCGAGCTCTATGTTAGGGCCATTGTCTAAGTCTTCGAGCTTAAAATATGACACCGGAGGCACAAGGTGTTTACGGCTAAAATAATTCTTCTAGGACAATTAGTTGATTGTCCATCTATAATTGTCCATCTATAAGACATGGGTTCGTTCATGGAATCCTACATTATCAGCACAATAATTTACGATTCCATGGTTCGTTGTAGCGAAATACGAAACTTTTTAAAGTGGACTAATTGAATGTTGGCTGTTCTTATGCTTCGAGTTGAAATGGTTTTTTTTCAGATCTAATTAAAGTTCAGAATTACTGCTTCTTCTGAAATTGCATTAACATTTTAAAGTTAGGTTTCATCTGTTAACTTGTGAGTGCATATTTGTCAGTCGAGAGGAACTTACGACAATTTCAGGTGTGTTTATTTAGCTAGTTTTTATTTATTCACATTAATTTTGCCCTTTATCTGCAATGCCATAACGAACATAAGGGAAGTCTTAACTATAAATGTGATAAAAATAAAAGAATCATCAAAAAGACCACATGTAAAGACGCATTTCTGATCCGGCAAATCACCGAGACAATAACCATGATGCCTATTTTGCATTATTACGTGCAGACATTTTCACTTTATTCTTACCCTTTCTGTTCTGTCGTTTTCGTGTCTTATAATGTCAAACCCCAACTCAACCATTCGTGATTCAGACCCAACCCACGAAAACAATAGGTTACTTTACCCATTTTGCCATGCTTACTGCGCTATAGAAATCGTCTAGAAATAATAATAATAATAATAATAATAATAATAAATAATAATAATAAATAATAATAATAATAATAATAATAATAATAATAATAATAATAATAATAATAATAATAATAATTAATAATAACCCGCCGTAATACATTACAATTTCTTACGCCATGACTTTTCTGACCCAACCCAATCTACCATGAACATGGAAATTTCTGACCCAACCCAACCCATGTCCGCGTCTGTTAGGACCGATCTGCGATTTTGCAGCAGTGTTAAAAACATCGACACCCGTGTCCTCAGTGCTTGAAAATCTGTAATTCGCACTGAATTTTTTTCTATCGGACAGAACACCTCTTTGACGACGATGGTGATGAATGAACGACAGCACAAGTGTCTGTCTTTTGAAATGTTATGATTTTCAAACGCAGAAAAAAAGGCGTTCGTGAAATGAAATTGTCTTCCCTCGACTGTTATTTCTCTCCTCGTAAGGCTCACAGAATTTGACGTGCAGTAGTCTCTTGATATGCTCGCGACAGTTTCAATTGCTAATAGCCTAATGATAGATAATAATAGCGAGGCCTAGGCTAAAGCATTAAAAATGTTAAAAGACGAATCCGGTTTTTAGAATAGTTTTAGAATAATATTGTTAAAGCAATAAAGATCGCATCAAAATTTCATCGAGAAGGCCTACTTCAAGTTCGGCGTCTAAAAATTACGAACAGCGTTATGGGGCTGTCCATTAATTACGTCAACAATTTAGGGGAAAGGGGTTTGAAAAAGTTTGACAGTTGTTGGCAGGGGAGGGGAGGTCAAGAGAAGTTGACGTCAACAATTTCACTCTTTACAAATAATCTATAAATAGGACATTTTATGGAATACTACTTATTACAATGGAAAAAAGCATGGGAAAAAGGTCATCACCACCACATTTTGACACTCGATGAGCAAAACAGGAAAAATGGTCATCACCGCAAAAATAATAACCTTGTTATTGGGACCTGCCATTGATCTTTGAGGAGGGTCAAAAGTTTTTTACGTAATTATGGGGGTAACTGACAGTTGACAGTTGTTGACAAGGGGGGAAGGGGTCAAAAATTGGTAAAAATTGTTGACATAATTAATGGACAGCCCCTATTTTCTTTTATAAAAATCCTCGAACGAGTCAACGAATATAGCCAATAGATGAAAATAGTAACTACAGATGCTAACGAATGACGATCCACCGGGGACTCCCCGTGCCAATTAATTAAGCCAGTGCGTCTCGACGCAAGTTCTTCCGTATCTATAGATCTTCTGAAGAGAATTCTGCGCTTGGATAAATAGATTTATGCTGATTGCCCCCAGAGTTCCCTTTGCGACCGTCTATAGAAAGCAACCGTCCGAACTGCACGACGGCATTACTACTTCTTCGTCTACATTTCTCTTCTTTTTGATATTTCATTTACACTTGTAGGCATTCTAGGTGGTATCCGTTAGTAGAAGTGCAAGATTGAAGAAGCTCCAGTTTGACTATTCCGTGCTATCTATCTGATTCCCCGCAGGTCCATTTCATGCATCTCTTTGTGACCGTGTCTTTGTGGCACTCGAGAAAAAAATCATCGTTGACCGCAATAATAATAATAATAATAATAATAATAATATTATTAATAATAATATTATTATTATATTATTATTATTATTATTATTATTATTATTATTATTATTATTATTATTATTATTATTATTATTATTATTATTATTATTATTATTACGTGATTTCAAATGGTTTATGAGGCTAAGTTGACCTGTTTGGAAACCACTATAATTACTTTCAACATTTAATAATAATTCCGTTTTCCTAGATAACTTTTGAATCCGCTTATTGTTTCAACTGTTAAATGCCTTTTCGTCCAGACTGTTCCATTTATCCATAACCCTTGCACTTAAAAAAATGTTTCTCCATGACCCCGTCTTTTTTTCATGTGGAATTTACATTTGTGACTACTGGTGCTGCTAGAGTGTACTTGTGTAGAAAAATCGCTCGTGTGGTACTAGGGATACCAGAAGATGCAAAATAGCTCAAAAAGCAAAACACTAGTGATGACCTTTTTTCCTTTGTTGGACTTTTTAGGACGTTAAAAATGCAAAAAAATCACAAAGGACTAATGGTGACCTTTCTAGCAATCAATTTAAATCAATTACAAAGTCCTTTTAATATAGAGTAATGTCTGAAATCACTAATCACTATTTTAAATGAAATTTAAGGACATTTTGTGTCCTTATTAAGGACAAACGCCCTTAAGGACGAGGCCACGGAATCTAAGGACTGTCCTTATCATTTAAGGACGTCTGGTAACCATGAGCGCCCACAGAAATTTTTCCAGGAGGGGCAAAACATAATGGTCACGGCTATGCCACATAAATTTTTCCAAGAGGGGCAAAACACATCTTAACACAATGGTCACGGTTAATATTTTAGCAAGGTTTTCAAATTTCAATGGGAAATATTGACATTTTTATTTTCCAGGAGGGGCAAGTGCCCTCTTGCACCAATGTGCGGGCGACCATGCTGGTAACCCTGCACTGTGGTACATAACTACAGATGCTATTCCAGTTATTACTTACTGTATATTACATTGCTACTCAGAGAACATATCGTTAATAATTGGCGGTTTTGCTGTCATAAAGCAGCGCTATAATCGCTTTCCAGAAGTGCATTCAGTGAGGCAATTGAGAAAGGGAATTCCTGGTTCATGCTGTCATTAACGTCTTTGACTGACTTATTTGGCATAATGAAGCAATGAAAACATTCTTCCCTCGTCACGGGTCTTACTGTCGAATACCATTCTGAGCGCACGTTCTACTTTTCGTTGCTCAGTCGTAGCAATACGCGTTGCCAATTTGTTTTTAGTCCTATAAACCTATCGTCTGTATTAAGCTATCCAGTGTTTAATCTAGACTCCTGGACTCCGGGGGAACTGAAAAAGCCGGGGGGAAACTGACAAAGCCGGGGGGAAATTCTGCTAGAGGCCGCTGTTAGCCCATGTAGTTTTCCAAAATTTCCGGGGGGGAATTTGAAATTTTCGGGGGAAAAGGGCAATTTACCCCCCGGAAACGGCCTAGATTAAACGCTGAAGCTATCCCAGACTTTTCAATCGTACGATCAGGGCCGGCCTTACGTTTTGTGGGGCCCTGGGCGAGATAGGGTTAGTGTCAGTAGTATAACCAGGATTCCCAACTTCGGAAAAAAAGGTCGTCGACAATCGCCGCGGGGCCTTTCCGAGACTTTGCGCGGGGCCTCTAGGGGAGCGGGGCCCTGGGCAAAAGCCCGGTTTGCCCAGGCTTAAGGCCGGCCCTGCACGGTACGATTCTCATTCGTCATTTTGCGATTATGTCCATAAGTTATCGCTTCTTGTAAAGTCTCCTTCGTTACTAATAATATTCATTAGCTGTTTAGCTGAAAAATTGGTGCTTTGGAACTGTTCATGCCCAACAGATATATCAATTCCATGCAAAATCGTTTCAGACGTATATTGCAAATTTAAAGACCGCATAGGTATCATATTAAATTTCAATAATTATTAATTGTTCCCATAAACACAATTACATAATTATGTTTGAATTAAGTTGAATAGACTGTGCTGATAACTAACAATTAATTGATGCCAAGGCCTATCGAGTTTCTGCGATTATTCCAGTTGTACAATATGGACGCCAAAAGTGCGTCATGTGTCAGTGTTTATTCTCCGGAGGGGAATTTCCCCAAGTTTGAAATTTACCCCTCCCACCCCACCCCCCAAAAATCGACATTTTGGCCAGTAGTATTACCTCCCCAACGTCTGTTCCCCCCAAAAATGTTAAACTCACCCCAATGTCTAGGTGGCTAGAATAAACACTGGTCATGTATTGTCCTCACCAGTAGCGTAGCCAAGAGGGTTTTGGGGGTTAAACCCCCTTAGTCGCCGAAAACAAAATATTTTAAATGAGTCTCGATGCATTTTAAATTTTTGGACGCGACTTTGGGGTGAAACCTCCCTTGGCTATAGACTGTAAAGGTTTAAGTAAGAGGCGAGGACCTTTTTTGCTTGTCACGTCAACAATTAAAGGTGACAACGTTTTTTTGCTTGTCACGTCAAAAACTAGAGGTGATAACGCTTTTTTGCTTGTCAGGACTTTTGCAAAGTCGGTCACAGTCAAACCTACAAAACCAAAAACCCCATTCCGGAAATCCTGGCTACGCCACTGGTCCTCACAGTGACCAAGGAAGTCATCAATAGACTACAAAGGTAGTCTTGCGTCTATTTTTTTGCTGCCTAAATTTTCTGGATGTTTCGTGAAACTGATCAGACTGGACGCCAAAAGTGCGTCATGTATCAGTGTTTATCCGGGGAATTTCCCCAAGTTTGAAATTTACAAAAATCGACATTTTGGCCATATGCCCCAACGTCTGGTCGTTAAACTCACCCCAAAGGTCAAATAAACATGGCAAACAAAGGGTTTTGTATCTAGGTCGAGAAGTCAAAACTATTAAAACGTTCCATCTTGAAGCCACCCACCTCACCCCACCCCAACCCCTACCGCCATCACATATAAATATGGACGAAACTTTGTTGTATTGGACAGCCTTTCGCTCAATCAAGCCTTTTCACGCTTTCTCGTTTAACCTGCACTGGTACCCTGTCAGTCAAAGATAGTTTCCGTTATTGATGTTTTTTTTATCTCTCGTATACGCTGAGATGCGAGACAAACTGGTTTCGTTTCACGCGCTGTCATGGCAACGAGGAAACGTTGCGCGCTGTGCTTTCTATTTGAGTCTGCTGTGGCTTTTTGCCATTCCAGTGGCGTCCGTCTACGGTAAGACACAGCTCGATTCCGTTTACTCCGTTATTGGGATGCCATGGGAAATACAGTGAAGGCAAAACCGTGGCGCTGTTTGTATTTTGCGAATCACAGTGCGTTGTCTTCACTCCTTCAAGCGTGTGCGTGTGTATGTGCGTGGTTGTGTGTGTGTGTGTGTGTGTGTGTGTGTGTGTGTGTGTGTGTGTGTGTGTCTTTCACATGATTGATGGCCCAGTGCCGTCGACCGCATAGATTTTCAAAAACAGTTTGTTGAAAAAGTTTCAGTGCGGTGATCCATTGCGGTAAAAAGTCTGCAGCATTTCTGAGACGGTCAAGAAGACTAGAAGAGTTAATGACGAAGACGATGCCCGTAAAAAGCGTCGACGGGGCTGAGAGAGAGAGAGAGAGAGAGAGAGAGAGAGAGAGAGAGAGAGAGAGAGAGAGAGACATACAGAGGCAGAGACACAGGCAGAGAGACAGAGACGGAGAGAGTGAGAGACACGGAGACAGAGTGAGAGAGAAAGAGAGATGAAAACAGATTGAAAGAGAAAGAGAGAGACTGAAACAGACAGAGCATGAGAGAGAGAGAGACCGTGAGAGTGGTCAGTGATCCAGATGACTTGTCCGTTGCACTGAGTGACATCGTAGCAAAGTGAATCGATTTGTCTTACTTATTGAAATCCAGTGTTCAGTCGAAGACGTCACGGCGTTTAGTCAACGGATCAACGGTCTGTGAAGATCGATCACCAGAAGCAAGCACTTCGAACTTCCATCTCATGTTTAGCGGTTCACAACAGCAACTACATAGGCTACATCTCGGTCTTTTTCGTCCCTTCCTCTTCATTTCTTCTTCTTCTTCTTCTTCTTCTTCTGCTCTACTACTACTACTACTACTACTACTACTACTACTACTACTACTACTACTACTACTACTACTACTACTACTACTACTACTACTACTACTACTACTACTACTACTACTACTACTACTACTACTACTACTACTACTACTACTACTATTACTATTACTAGTACTACTACTACTACTACTACTACTACTACTACTACTACTACTACTAGTAGTAGTAGTAGTAGTAGTGCCAATGACTGCGGTCCTCCGGCGCCTCATGCTGACATCTTCCTCGTCCAAGAACTACGGAAATGAAAATAGCATCTGAGAAATATTTTCCAATATCCGACAACAGCGACCAAAATAGAAAGCAGGAAAGGTGACGACGAGAATATAGAAAAGAATGAACATTTTATTAGAGATTAGATTCTATTAGAATGTTATATTTAGAGCTGGAAACACAAACCCCTTCGAAGACCGAGTAAGAACAATCATTTCCCTCAAAATGATTGACGTTTTTATGTTTCTTCGAGGTCGACCAGTTGCACTCAACAGTGTCGTTCTGCTGTAGTTGTATCGTTGATTTTCCTGAAGTGCTGTTCTTTCTCACGCATAGCCTACTGCTTTGCATTCGACCACCGACAACGGCTCATATCATGCGTATTAACTCGCTCATTTTCCGCACGAAATAGTTGCAAGGTGATCCGATTATCACACAACAACCTTTCGCGAAAAGGCAGTCAAAATTATATATATATATATATTTTAAAGGGTGGCGCAAAAAAACAGACTATATTAAGCACAAACCTAAATGTGACTAACTAGTCCGGTTTTTGTGCCACTATATATATATATATATATATATATATATATATATATATATATATATATATATATCAATCCAAGTGCCAATCGCACTTGAGACGCTCGGCCCCATAAATCAAGACGCCATTTGTTTTTTCAACGAGCTTGGTCGTCGTCTTGCCCAGCAATCCGGAGACAAGAGGGAAGGAAGCTTTCTCTTCCAACGATTGTCTGTCACTCTGCAGCGATTAAACGCCATTGCTTTTCGAGGAACTTTTCCAAACCTCGAACCGGACGAAAGTTATAGCCACACAATTTCTTAACGTCTCCGGACACTTTTTCAGAAGTCCTTCGGGAATGAAGTACCGAGGGCATAAAAATATACATATATATATATATGTTTTGTGTGTGTATGTATGTATGTATATATATATATATATATATATATATATGTTGTATATATATATATATATATATATATATATATATATATATTGATTGACGACATTATTTCTCTGCGAGAAATTTCCAATATACCGACCATCGATAGAAAAAACGAGAGATCTGTCAAATCCCACGATCTCCGAATCCTAAACAGCGTCCGATTCACACGGAGTGCGTGTCCGCGTCTCTTCGTTCCAGCGCCGGTAGCAAATTGCGCATAAACCACGACGATTTGTATACACATAGAGTAAGCGACGACCGGCTCTTAGGCAGCGACAGCTCTGCATCAAGTCAGACCATCAGAATGATAAACGTTTGCTTCCGTCCAGGCTCGAACTGGGGACCCCATATACAGCTCTGAAAATAACTCGATAACCACTGCACTACAGAAGGCTCACGCCTGCACATATTAGACTGAACATGTCGGTCTATACTGTATGAACGTATTAGGTCTATATAGGGCCTAGATATATATATATATATATATATATATATATATATATATATACTGTACATGCCCATTTTTATTATGTTCCTATATATGCATTATGTACAGTTTTAACACACAATAGGCCTATATACGCCTATGAAATTCCTGCATTTATATGATCTAATATATATTCAAGTGGGTATACAGTAGAGTTTGATTTTAGATAAATTCTCTTTTTTTGGTCAGGTGAAATGCCAAGAATCCAAGGTGATTTATAGCACCTGCGGGTGGCTAGATGCTAACGAAAAACTCGTTAGGTTCTTGTCGCTGCATTGTTTGTGAAACGGCCTTTTGACGTGTTCTTATATTAGGCGCGGCGCCATTATAGGAGGCGCTGGTGGTTCGTGTCGACGAATAGAAAGAAGACGACAATCAGATTGATTGGAGTCGGAGACACTCGACAGATCCCGAGGAGACCCAAAGACGCCGCCGCCGCCGCCGCCGCCGCCGCCGCCGCCGCCGCCGCCGCCGCGTCTTAACCGGCGGTTACCGTGACGCAGATTTGCCGTCATTGTTTGCGCATCGTGACCGCGCGTCGCCCACTCAGGACTGATTTCGCGTCAGAAGAGGAAGGAAAGGTAAGAGTTGATCGTCGTAAAGAAAACGGAAAACGCGCGAAGAGCAGCGACAAAGCGCCCCCCCCCTCTCTCTCTCTCGGCTGCCGCTGGAGAGAGGGTTTTTTACGTTGTACTGTAGATCACTGATCTATAAATGAGTCTCTTCTGACGGTTTAACCGCACATATCGGAATCAGCTTCGCCTGCAAAACAAGATTTATTTCCACGTTGTTGTTGATGACGACTACTGCTGCTGCTACTACTACTACTGCGACTTGAGTCGTCCAGCTGTAACTGAAAGTGGCTGATATGATCGATTGGCCATACGCCAGACTGCATATCAACCGATATGGAATCTCCAATCTGGAGCAAAACGTTTGCAAACGAGAATTAATAACAGCGAGAATTAATAAATAGTACGTCTGCATTGGGAGAACAGGAAAGAACGGAGGAGACATAAACAACAATCATGGAATCCTGAAATAGAACGGACTTGGGCCTAAATAACAGAAGAAAACGTGAAATGAAAGATTGTTGTGATTTTAAAGGAACCGGTCGTGCCACGAACCATCGTCACCAATAGTCACGTGACGTTGTTCACACTCTTACGAAAATGTTGATTTGTCCCCTATTCTGGAATCCTGGATACGTCGCTGATCGGCCGACAGCCAGTTGGCCGATGGTTGGCGTAAGCCTTATTCGTTGCCGTCTCCAGTTAAAATAACGCATTTGGGAGTTTTTATGACACTAAATAAAAAAATAATTGGCAAATAAGCCAGCATCGAGGAATATATGCGTCACTGGGTGGCATTTCGATCTAAACTCTCTGTCTCTGTCTGCCTGTCTCTGTCTTTGTCTGTCTGTCTGTGTCTGTCTGTCTCTTTCTCTGTTCATTTCATAGGCCCCGTGTCAGGTGCAGTGAAGGTCTTTGCCCTGACAATGACGTAAAATATTGGGTAGTTCATTTTTTCAAAATAACCCCCTTAACTTCAGTTTTTTGAGTAACGCTCGTCCGTTTTACAAGTTCTCAAGTTGCCCAGTTAAAGGTTTACGTTCAAGAAATTTCTCAACCTCCCGTCGTTACGTACATTGTAGACGTACAATAGATTTATAGAAAGGAGAAAAATACATTAGATAAGGAAGTAAAAAATTGATTAGTCTCGTCTGTTTTTGCCGAAAGTTAAAATGAATGACAAGATGTCAATCAATCGCGGGACGCTGACATGCAAAGAATAAACTCCAGGTGGAACTGAAGCACCTTCGGACATCTTAAGCATTGATCTAGTCTTTTGCATTTGCGTTTAAAGCAGCGTCTATTCGGAATCTCGAATTTATATGGCGCTCTAATATCATGCAATGTAAATCTGGAGTTCACCGCCGACCAGGGATATATTTACTTACCCCCTAACATTCCCAACACTCCCCAATTTGAGGTCGACAACCCCACCCCAAAATTTGATAATGTGACAATGGTATGCAATACTATGCATATAAAATGCATACTAATTAGCCCTGAACACCCCCCTCAAATGGAGAAGTACACCCCAACTTTTATTCTCGGATGACCTTTTTTGCTTGTCAGCCTTTTTGAGACTTGATAACGTTTTTTTGCTTGTTCGGCAGAGACTTCCAAACTCCGATACCACGGAGCAAAGTGGTCACCCCAAATTCACAATCCTAGAAATAAGCCTGCCGCCGACAATGTTGATGTGTACTATGCGTCGCTGGATATTTGAGTGCCCAAACAGAGATACGGGCGGCGCCACGTCGTCGAATTAACGCCCAGCCCTTACAAACTTTTTGGATTTTAGAACTGCGACCCACTTCAGCAGTTTAATATTGTCAAATAAATTTGGCCATCTGGCAAACGTTGGTTGAAAATTCTTCTAAGTTTTTAATAAATGGCAAAGCAAAAGCTCTGATTCAATTCTAATGTATATATTATTATGGCAATGTATATAATTCAAATGTATAATTAGGCAGAATTATTTATATTTTTGCAAAATAAGACAAGATGAGAGAAATAGATATTGAAATTTCTTGAAAATTATCTTTTTAAAATTTTTGCGCGGAAGCATACCTTTGTTACGCGTCTTAAAAATCCTATGAGTACGGAAGTACACGGTTCGCTCATTTGCAGATTACTACAATGCGACGACGTTGCTGCGTACAATTGTTTCTCTATTGATTGGCAATTTTAACGTACAAATGGTCGCAAAATACTTTTCTCAGCGTTATTGAGAAATAAGATTAATTTCAAAAAGTACTATAGGCCTATAGTCTCCTAAACTTTGTGGAACTGCTAGAGCACTTCAGGTGGCTTTCATTGAAATGTTGTTCATACTGTACTTCAATATTGTCAAATAAAATTGGATAAAAAAACTAGTTGTAATATAAGCCATGTATAAGAGGGTTGCAGGCATATACATCTCTTAAAACCCAAGCCTACTTGCAACTTTCAAGACTTGTGATATTGTGGTATTGGTTAGAAAATGCCACTTTTGAATCTAATTTCGCGCTACCCCGCGACTCACTACACTGAACCCTGCGACACACTTTTGGGTCGAGACCCACAGTTTGGAAACACTGATCTACTAGGGTTGTTTCTGCAATTTCCTTCTTCTTTGTCCTCGTGTCCTTGAGCCCACAAATAACAACGAAGCTTTGCAGAAGGCCCTATCAGTGGCGTCGCCAGGAATTTTTGGTTGGGGGACAAAAGGGGCTAGCGTGTCAGATTCCTTACCCACCCCTCACCCAGGTCACCCCCCTCCACAGAAAACTTTCTCACCGGCTTTGCACGAATCTGGTATGTGGTCTGGGGCAGGTTGGGGGGGGGGCAGTTGTTCGCATTTGCCAGAAAGAATCGGTGAAGGAAAAATGGCACAATCGAAGACTCAACACTCATATCGCAGTGAGACAATATGCGGCAGAATGCATTCGTTAGCTTCGATGCTAATTAGGATACATAAAATTGCCAATTATTTGTGAAGGGCTCGCAGGCAGTACTTTAAAAAAATATTTTCCGGGAGGTAATATTATTTAAATGTTTATATTATGAAATTCTATGCGACGATCATAGCAGAAGCCGATGTGTGGCGTAGGTCTATATAAAAAAATATAGTACAGGGTGGCGCAAAAAACCGGACTAGTCACATTTAGGTTTGCATTTAATATAGTCCGGTTTATTGGCGCCGCCTTGTATATAAAAGAAATCAAGTGGAGAGAGAGAGAGAGAGAGAGAGAGAGAGAGAGAGAGAAAGAGAGAGAGACTCGTAGCGTTTTGTCAGTGTATTCTTTTAGGTCTTTTAGGTCTAAAAGGACTATACGTTGTAAACTCGCTTTGACATCTGAGACAATGCGGAGCAACAACAGTATATCTGCGAGCGACGCAGCTGAAGATGCAGACGACTTCAACCTGACCGAAAACGACGATTCCAATCGGACGTGGCGCTATCCCTACATGCTGAATTCCCGACCAATCGACGTCCAGGTCAACGGGTTCATCACCCCGGTCGTCGTCATGGTGACCTTCGTGACGAACGGCCTCATCTGCATAGTGCTGCTCCAGCGCCACATGCGCACGCCGACCAATCTACTGCTGGTTGCGATGGCCGTCGCCGACACGCTGACCGGAGCCGTTCCCATTCCGAGTTTCGTCTACTTCTACACGGCCGGTCACTGTCTCGACTACGTTCCCTACGAGTGGTGCTACGCGTCCGTGACTCTTACTCTCAACCTGCCGACCGTCTGCCACACGGCGTCCATCTGGTTGACGGTCGCTCTGGCCGCCCAGCGCTACCTACACGTCTGCCGCTCGCCGCGGGCGAAGACCCTCTGTAGCATCCGGAACACGATCAAGGCCATCGGCGTCGTCTACGCGGCGGCGTTCGTCTCGCAGGCGTCGAAGTTCTTCGAGTACCAGTACGTCCCCGTCGAGGTGGAGTCGCTGGTCGAGGACGGTGTCGTGTTCGACGGGTGTTTCGACCTGCTCGTTCCCGTTCTGCGCCGCAACGACACGCTCTACTTCAGCGTCTACTGGTCGTTCCGCATCGTCTTCATCCATCTGGTCCCCTGCGCGTCGCTGGTCGTTCTCAACTCCCTGCTCTACCACGCGATGCGCGTCTCCCACGCGCGCCGTCGCGTCCTCCTGCGACAGAACCGCCAGACGGAGAGCCGGCGCCTGGCGGAGACGAACACGGCGACGCTGATGCTCGTCGTCGTCGTCTGCGTGTTTCTGATCGTCGAGCTGCCGTTGGCGTTTCTCATGATCACCATGGTCTTCGAGAACGCGCTCCAGTGGTCGTTCATGCGGTCGGACGATCGGGACGTGGCGTCGATCGTCATCAACCTCGTCATCCTGTTCAGCTATCCGCTCAACTTCTTCATCTACTGCGCCATGAGTCGACAGTTCCGCGAGACGTTCAAACGCCTGTTCAGCTGCAGACGGCAGACGACGCCGGAAGAGGGCGCCACGGCGAAGACGACGAACCAGACGACGTGTCAGACGACGAGAATCTAACCATGGGCGTCCGCAGAAATTTTTCCCGGTGATGGTGCAAAACAGGGTCTTGTGACGAAAGAAATGGAAAGGGGAAGGGGGTGCAAAACAAGGTTTTGTGACGAAAGAAATGGAAACGCGGGGGTGCAAAACAAGGTTTTGTGACGAAAGACGCGGGCAATTTTACTTTTTATAACTCCACGATTTTTCCAGGGGGGGGGTGCAATTGCACCCCTTGCACTCCCACCGGACGCCCATGAAATCTAACAATGTCTACGGCGTGACGTACGGGGTTCCACTTGTCGTGAGAGATTTCTTGACGATGACGAATAGTTGGCGCTTATTGACTCAGATAACAACACCCGCCACATTTGGGACCAGTGTTTTTTTATCCAGGCCTGTTAGAGGGAGATCGTCCCCTCCCCAACAAAAACACCCTCAAAAGTCTTCCCCCAAATCCCAGCACTGACACAAATTTGCATTGAGCTGTGCCTCTTCCCCTCTAGCCAAGTCAATCCCCTCCAAGGCCTGAGATCTGGATAAAGCACTGATTTGGACCATTGAGCGGACTGAAGTATTTATCAGTCCATTAGAACTAGTAATCAGTGGCGTAGCCAAGGAGCGTTTTGGAGGTTAACTCCCATTAATTGGCCGATCAAACTTTTTTATCGCGTATTATTATTCTGCGCTGACTGTGCTCTATTACCTATAGACATAAAGCCTCTCTCAATGGTCGTAGTCCCCTTCAGGCTCGCTGATACATGGATGGAATTATATATATATATATATATATATATATATATATATATATATATATATATATATATACTGACACTTTACTAAAAGACAGACAAGGGAAGAAAGGTAATCGCCAGTTTCTTTGCACAGGGGCCCGGAATTTCTCTCGGCGGGCTTGACCCTCCTTCTCAGCCCCCTTCAGAAAATCCTGGCTACGCCACTGAGCTAGTTTAACGAACATTAGCCTATAATAGCCCTATATTTTAACGAATTTTGCGTAGATTTCTTGTACCATTTGGCATAACGACGGGGTACAGTGAATGAAAGTGAATACGAACGATGTTCTATTATAACAGTAACAAGTGTTGGAACTATTAGAAGAATATTGAATAAATCAAAGTTCGTATTGCTTCGATGGACAGCCCCTTTCTTTCGCCACGTCAGCATTTGTGGAAGAAAAGAGAGCAAATGAAACGACGACGAAAATTAGGCTTTTTTCTGGAGTAGGCTATTTCACTGACGATCAGATGTTTTGAGATTTTCTGAAAACATAAGTGGGCCTATAGGCATTTCACAGACACGGCAGAGAAAAATCCTGATTAGCCGCTCTGCTGCTTACTTACTATGCGCACTTTCTTTGCGAGTTCGTCGTTAACATCATCAACGTCTTTTGCTATTTTCAGAGTGGTCGGTTTTCAAAAGGCAGTGACGGGTCCGACAACTCCTAAGTTCCTAACTCGTGAACGCGAGTTTTTTGAAGAAAAAACCAGTGGCGCAGCGAGGAGCAGAGGGGGCGAACGCCACTGTTTAAGAATGGTCATTCTGATTTAGAATTAGACACGCAGACACTCCCAGACAGACGGCTGCGTGGAGTCTTCACCTTCCCGAGGCCCGGAAAAATTTGTCCCCTCTACAGTAGACGGCCTTGAGTGCCACTTTCGGTCCCTAGGTCCAGCGTCTCCCCAGAAAGTCGAACATTGATTTTGAACTTCGAGGTGCCGTTTGTTTCGATAATTTTTTTAGGACAATAAAAACACGCATCAGATTTTTATCCTGGGCAAAGCGATTTTGGGTTTATTCCCCCGCAGGAAGTAGTTCTATACGACTTATTTATGGGCTTTTAGACTCTCATAAACTCTATAGAGATTGTCTAATTGAAGCGCTATTCTATGACATGAAAAGTGTTCAGCTATTTTCATTTGTTTCATTCACGCTTTTTAACGATTATTTCGATTAAACCAAGCACAATGTACTAGTGTCATCATCGTCGTCATCATCAAAATCATCAAAATCATCATCATCGTCATCATCATCATCAATCTACTTTTCTTATAGGTCGATCAATTAATAAACTAATCATTTAATAAACTTGTATGGTGCCACTATCATAATGCCCAGGACATCAGCCGATGGCGCACCAAATCCAAGTAGAATTAGAGCCAGGTCAATCCGGAAGATCAGTCAGAACAGCGGGGAGCAATCTAAGGGGGCAAGCCAAATCAAACAGGTGTGTTTTAAGACCAGATCTGTAAGACGATAAATTGTTAGTTATGCGAAGTGATAGCCTATTGGTAATGAATTCCAAAGCTTTGGGCCACACACTGAGAAACCACTAGTGCCAATGACTGTGCGAGAATAAGGAACAACAAATGAAAGTCCTGCCGAATATCTAGTGGAGTAGGTCGAGTGATAAGTCGCATCTTAAGAAAATTGGGCTCGGTATATAGCAGTGTTTCCCAAACTGTGGGTCGCGACCCAAAAGTGGGTCGCAGGGCTCAGTCTAGTGGGTCGCGAGCAGGATTTAATCTAGACCGTTTCCAAGGGAAAAAAATTGCCCTTTCCCCCGGAAATTTTGACAGACTACATCAACTAACATCAGCCCCCTGGCTGACTTCCCCGGCCTTGTCAGACCCCCCCCCGGAGTTCAGAGTCTAGATTGAACACTGGTCGCGGGGTCGCACGAAATTAGATTAAAAAGTGTCATTTTCTAACCAATACCACAATGTCACACAGAGGCGTCATTGGGGGGGGCTGGGGGGGGGGCGTGCCCCCCAAGGAAATGAAAATATTAATTTATAATGTATTGATGTGCAACAAAAAACAAAAAAACAGGGACGTCACTTGCGTTGGGGGGGGAAGGTCAGCAGCCCATAAAGCCGTAAAGGAGTGCTTGATGTCGAGTGATGTCGAGTAACCTGAAGTAACTAATCGTCGTAAAAAAGGGCTGACAAGCAAAAAAGGTCGTCAACTTTTTGGGAAACTCGTCAAGTCGAAAA
Source organism: Metaphire vulgaris (assembly GCA_018105865.1). Classification (NCBI taxonomy): domain Eukaryota; kingdom Metazoa; phylum Annelida; class Clitellata; order Crassiclitellata; family Megascolecidae; genus Metaphire; species Metaphire vulgaris. The sequence continues at coordinate 12,785,623 of CM030838.1, read as the reverse complement.
ATTGAAAATTGAACAAAATGTAAAAATTATTTTGAAAAATGTAAAAGAAAAATGAAAAATTTTAAAAATTTCTCCCCCCCCCAAGAAAAGTGTGAAATGACGCCACTGATGTCACAAGCCTTAACAGTTGCAAGTAGACTTAGGTTTTAAGAAATTTATATGCCTGCAATCATGAAACTTTTATCCAATTTTATTCGACAATAAGTTTGCATGGTCACAGAATGTTACAAAGCCTCTGAACTGAGTCGCACAGTTCCAAAAAGTTTGTGAAACTCTACCCTTATATACCCTTATATATATATATTAGGGTGTGACAAAAAGTACAAAATTTTAAAGTACACATCCCGTACAAACGGAAATCGATGATCCATATTAAAGTAAATAAGCTATCGAAAACAGATATTTCATATGAATCACCCATTTCTAGCAACTTTGTTAAGAATGCAAGTCAATTTTGCCAAATGTATGCATTGCATTGCCATTTTCCGACCCAGTCTGACATTAACAGTATTAGCAAGTTACACCATTGCACCATTACACCATGGTGTAATATAGCAGGAAAATATATATAATATAGGGAAATTAGCAGGGGTAGGAAGTTGGCAGGGGCAAGAAGTTAGCAGAATGATAACAACACTGGACGATGGAGCAGAAGGTCACAGGTTCAACTCTGGCAGGAGCCCTAAGGTCAATTTAGCCTTCTTTCTCCAGATGGCGATGGCAAATGAGTAGCGGATTAATCCGCGGAGTAAACAGTCGCGTATCATGAGAACACTGGCCCTGTATCATGTAACTTGCACCAGTCGCCTGGCTGAGGGCCTTGGTAACGGAGATCAGCGCCGCCTTATGAGCCCTGAAGTTAGCCATGAGTGGTCGGGAAGGATTTTACTTATACTTTTGCACCATTCTAACTTATATGCTATATGAGCCAAGCAGCATATCATCTTCTAAATTGAACAAAACTGACCGAATAAGAACAAAATCATACGTATGCTACAGTGCTGCAGTTTAACTATTAGTGCAGTAAATGTGATTTGCTTTCTATAGTTGGCAACTCTGATCTTGATTTCTTCATTTGAATTATAACTCCAAGGCGTGAATCATGTCCATAAACTTTATGGAAGGCTACAGAAACATCCTTGATATGTCTTTCCACATCTTGTTCATGACATGGATAATATGGCATACTTATTTTTGCATGATTTTCAATGACTCCTGAAGTGATGTCATGCACGAGTGGAGGGATGTCAAATTTCACCCGTTCCCAATCAATGTTGATGTAAGAGTCTGAAGTGAAGTTGATTGTAATATTGTTCTTGTCAAAACAACGAATTATACCACTGCGTTGATGATTACTCCGAACTAGTGAAATTTTGCATAAGCAAATTTTCTTATAATTTCGTCCTCATCACCGACAGCAGCTAGATACTGATGTTTATTCTGTGGACCACTGCTAGAACAGCACTGGTTGTCACAATCTTCCTCTTCTGCCTCCTCATTGCCCGTGTAACTGACATCACTGCAAAGGTCATTTGGACTGTTTTCTGAATTGTAATTCATTTCAAACTCTTCTAAAGCAGTACTACTTTCTCCCATTTCTCTTTTTGTTTTGCCTTCAACCTTTGTTAATTTTCATTTTCTGTCTTCTAGTTATTGCAGCCTACTTGATGTAACTGGATCAATTTTTCAATATCCAGTTTTCATGTAGTTTTTTTCTGCAGATCATTCCATTTCTCAAATAGCCTTTTCACTTTTTTCACTATGCTGACAAATGCAATAGTAGGTATGCTGGCCTTATTATATATCTCAATCACTTGAGATGCAAAAGTTTTTACAACATCAACAGTCTTATGTCTCTCTTTTTGCTGTTAAAAATAACACGCTCTTAGAACATCTTCACACGTTGGCAGCACATTTTGGGAAATTTTGGCTAATTCCTTAGGAAACCCAAATACTGAATGTCAACTTTTACTTCGTGTTCTAGAGCAGTGGTTCTCAATCCTCGTTGCCTCGCGGACCTCTTTTGAAGTTCAAAAATATCTCGCGGACCACCTGCTAAATTGAGCTCCAAAGAGACGGTGATGACCCTTTGTTATTTTTTGCTTGTCATGCTTTTTCACGTAGAAAATGCACAGAATACACACGAAATGTGCCGATAACCTTTTTGTGCTGATGACCTTGTTTTGATCGTCTCACTTCAGATTTTTCACATGGAAAATTAATAGGCCTATGTCTAATTTTTATTTACGTTTTTTCAGACTTCGCCGCGGACCACTAGACCCCGTCTTGCGGACCACTTGTGGTCCGCGCGGAACAAGGGTTGAGAACCACTGTTCTAAAGCTTGCCATAATTTAACTACAATTCACCTCTAAACCCACTTAATGATCATCATTAGAAATCATAAATACAATGGTTGCTATGGGCATGAGAAGAAAGCAGAACCCACTAGCGTGCCAAGAAGTGGATCACTTTATGAAGGATATTGTAGAAAAGCCTGTATTATTTTAATAGCAAACATCAAGTTTACCAAATTTAATCAAAAACTATCAATAGATTCAACAAAACAGTTTATAATATCCCAGCAACTATGTTAATGCAGTTATTGTTAAGAAGCCATTGCTTTGCAATGAAATATGCAATATACATATTATTCATAAATCAGTTTTTTCAAAGTTGGGACCCCTATACATAAAAATAATATATTGAAATAGGGGTTTTTCTTGATCAGTAGATCAAAGAGCATCTTTTTAGTACTGAATGGATATAGTTTGTACTTTTGTCACACCCTAATATATATATATATATATATATATATATATATATATATATATATATCCACGGGGTCGAATGACGATTTGCCAGGGTCGCCTGAGACCATCAGAAATATGGGGTTGTCACTTTTCTTGTTATTGCACAAAATTTCCTCAGTGGTAGTTACGACGTTCTAGTTGTTTTACTATAATTGTCATTCGAGAATAGACATGAAGACAATTAAATAATAACGATTTCGAACATTTTGATTGTCGTAGCATTATTATTTTTAGCAGTTTACAATGTGAACGAAAATAATTTTACTGTTGGGGGGTCGCCACATCATGGGGAATTGAATTAAAAGGGTCGCGGCACTATAAAGGTTGAGAACCGCTGCTATAGTACTTGCAAAAATTAATCTTATTTCCCAATAACGCAAGAAGCGTATTCCGACCATTTTGCTCTGAAACTCCACTAACAACAGGGAATCTGCAAAAGGAAATGATTTTTGACCACCTAGCGGTTAAGCGAGTTTGCCCTACTCATAGGATTTTTAAGACGCGTAACAAAGGCATGTTCCTGGCCAAATTTAATTAAGAAAGATAATTTTCACGACGTTTCAACGTCTATTTCTCTCATTTCGTCTTATTTGGCAAAAATATGAATTGGCCTACTTCTGCTAATATATTAGCCATATTTTCATTCGAATTAAATCAGAGCTTTTGTTTTGCCTTTTATGCAAATCTCAGAAGTTTTCTTTCAACCAACGTTCGCCAGATGGCGTAATGCATTGTTGGATATTACGTGCTATTATTAGGGTCGCGGCATGTTACAAAGCCGCTGAAGTGGGTCGCTGTTCCAAAATATTTGGAAATCCCTGCTATATAGCATGGCTTTATAGTTTATATGCTAAAAAACAGATCTTTTAATTAATTCGGTGTTTGATAGGAAGCCAATGTAGGGACTGTCTAGCTTGGGATATAGGCTATGTTCAAATCTAGGAGTCCTGGAGTTGCAACTGTCTGCTGCATTTCCTGTGGGCTTGGCTTTTTGCAATTAATGTGCCTAGCCTGTAACAATAAAAAAGAAAGAGAATTTCGAGAATTTGCAGCATAATTGGACACAAAGATTTCAAGAGTCTGTTAAACTTGGATGGGCGAGTCATTTGATTGAATCGGCTTTTTACTTGATTCGTTTAAATCAGATGTCACGAAAAACTCGCCAAAAACATCACGAGGACGAAGGAAAGCGAACAGGATGAGACGAAAAGATAAATACGCCGAAGCGACTTAGCAATGAGAAATGGAAAAGAAAACGATATAGACGGCGGCAAAATTAGGAGAATAATATTTCGACGGAATAAAAATAAGAAGAAAACCGCTCGCAAAAGCGCTCGGTCGACCTTGATACGCCTTCGTAGCGTTCCAAATTGGTCCACAATAGACCGAAATTTACGTGCAGATTTGTATAGGGCCTAAATCGCCATCGACACGAAACAATCTCAGCTGAAACTATCTCTGCTTATCGTTTCTCTTTCCCGTTAGGCCTATTGTTAGCATCATTAACTACAAACGTAACTGCAGTAGGGCCTATACAGTGAAACCCGCTTAATTGCATAGGTGCCGTGCGAGCCTTGCTTATGCGATTAACAGGGCTATGCGAATAACCGCGGGACGTCTGATACACAAAACACTGGTTCGGGTTTTTATGTTGTAATGCGATTATGCGGGTTATGCAATTAAGCGGTATGCGATTAAGCGGGTTTCACTGTATAAAGTCTTCCGTTTTTCTTGACGGCGTGCTGCGGGCATTAGGGCCTAGGCCTATACTGCGATGGAAGCACTGAAGGCCACAGCTAAGCCCCTCTTCCTATACTCCTCACGAGCAAAAAATGGGGGAAGGTTTCCGCACTTATTTCTTATATATTATGTATTCAACTGACCCCACAATCCCGATTTTGGCGCCCCCTCACCTCGGCGCCCGAGGGCATATGCCCCCACCGCCCCCTTCGCTACGCCTCTGGTAGAGTGGTCAACTGAAATAAAAAAAACCCTTTCCGCAGTTGGTCTACGCATTAAGTCTATACTTGAATATTTCTCTAATAACTAAGAAATATTTGCGATCGCCCATTATTACAAAGTCAATTTCGAATAATTATCTACTTAATAGCTTAGATAAATAAGTTAAATTTCGAAGCTGTCTATAGTCATATTGCCGGTTTCTTGTCCAAACTATGGGGTCGTCCATAAATTACGTAACGCGGTTAGGGGAATCCGGCCATTTGTTACAAGTGTGACGACAGGGGAAGGGTTCCGTAAATGTGACGTAACGCAAAAAAATTTTAAGTGATGACCTTTTTTGCTTGTCAGGGATTTTGGAGAGGAAAAACATACAAGGATGATCCTTTTCTGCTTGTCAAGACTTTTCGGAAGACGAAAATGGGGGGTCGGCCCGTTGTTACGTCATATTTTATGGGGGGTCTGACGTTTTGTTATGTCGCGTTACGTATGGGGAGGGGGTCAAAAAGGTGCCAAAATCGCGTTACGTAATTTATGGACGACCCCTATTTCGCAATTAATATCTGTCATTCCAAGACAGAGAACATGATGATGATGATGATGATTATACAGAGTGATTATGTTATGAAATTTGAAATTATAAAGTGCTGCAACCTAATACAAGATCTCTCATGACACCGAAATAAAATATAATATAATATTTTTATTTGTAAGATCAAAGACACAAAAAAACAAATGTGAATTTAGCTTTAAGAATCTACTTGAAATAAAAGGTTATATGATTAACAGTGATTTCCACACAGGATTGATCCTAATAAACCACTTAAAACCCAGTAGTTATTACTATTAAACAAATTATTAACAAATAAAATTAGTTCCATGATGCACATATAATGAAGCTGCATGCCTTGTTAAAAGCACATGACAATCAAATAATAATTATGTTCACACAATGACAATCAAAAATTTGATTAATCATCAAAATCTTTCTCCTGGTACTGGGCTAATTCACATTTTATGACACAAAATATGTAGACAATTCTTGTGCAATACAAGTTAACCAATAATATCTAAACTTACCACACAGAAAAACATTACCAAATGTTCATAGTGTAATTCGATTTCTTATCCTATTTTTAAAACTAAAAACTCTTAAATAAAACAGTTAAATTATATACTCTGTAACTGGCAAGGCAACGGCAAAAGATACAAATCTTTGTTAGTCTCAATTGTTCAATTGTCAATCATTGTTTGAAATGTATTTAAATCCTTCAAAATCTAAAATTTTGATTCAGTAACAAAATACACTGGTGGTAGCCACAAGAGGGGCCCGGGGATGGGGCGATTCCCCCCCTATATGAACTGGAATCAGTCATGGGATTTGTTCAAAACAATAATGATTTCACTAAAGTACAAATTCATCATAAATGCAAAAGAAATTGATTAAAGGTGTTGCACGGTGTTTGCAAGACTCTAATATGCAGTCCAGCAAATTTTAACAGCACAAAATGTAACAAAATACTTCAACTGATTAGAATTCATCACAGATTGACATAAAAAAATCACCGACCAAGATAAGGACTTTGACACATTTAAATGCAAAGTGTAAAAGCAAAATGAACTAAAACTAGAATTGCATTTAGCACTTGAAATCGATGATGGTAAAAAAACAATTCTGTCACTGCATTGGTGAAATTAAAGCAATGAAAACTTTTTTAATAACCTGCAGATGTTAAACATCATGCAAACACAGTCTTTAAAATTAACATAAAATTAGTCCTTGAACAGCTAATCTGGTCTTTAGATTGCAATGAAAATATCCTTATAGTAGAGTGCAGCTGAAATAATCAGCCAAAAACACATTCCCCACACGTCCATAGCAAGATGGGCAACGTGTGTTTGCGGCACTGAAATATGCAGAGGAAAGTAATCCTCAAAGACTTCATGGCAGATATATATCACAATTGAATTCATACCTAAAAAGTAAATAAAATTGAAACAAACAAAATTCTGTATGAAACTTGACCACAAACAATCTTGTTACCATGTTAAAATAATGAGTTTCTCAGTGTTGGAGTTGTGAAATTTGAGCTGGGGGGGTTGAAGACTGAAATTCAATGAATGACAGAGATTGCATGAACCCGATATGCGATTTTTGTGAGGGTTGCAAAGTTATCTGGGGGTTCAACTCCCCCAACCCCCTCCCAGGCAACTCCAACACTGGAGTTTCTACTAAACATGTCCAATAAATATTATAGATTCTTGCTACTAGAGTTATTTAAAAGTTAACCCATGCATAAACCTGGGAGAAATTTTCTACAATGTTTTTTAAGCCATGAAATCCATATTGTGAAAAAAAAGTAAATTAGCCAGAGACCTGGATAGAGAAATGGTGCACCAGTCCACAGCTGCAGGACATCAATAACAACGTAGAGAAACGAAAGCAGCAGAAAAGCCATACTGCTCAGTGCCAGGACAAATGAAAGTGACCTATAAATATGAAAACAATGCACAATGATAATGACATTTTCATTTTTCTACAGAAATAAAAAATTGTACACATTTTGACAGATTATGAATTCATTAGATTTTAGTTCATGTTAAATCCCATTCGGAGAAAACTGATTAAGCAAGAACAGCATTAAGTGCTGTAGGAATCCTATCTCTTCAATACAAACTACAATAAGATGCAAAAAGTAAGTAAGTAAGTAAACACGATATTTCTATAGCGCTGCCCGAAAGCTTGGCGCAGTGCACCAGCTTATTCACGAGCGCTCAATCTAGGTAAATCCATAGTCTGTAATCTGTAGTCTGTGGTGGTCGAGGTTGTAGATCCAGGTGGGCAGTCGCAAAACACCATAGTCATTAATTCAATTACATCATTACAAAAATTGACTGCTATTTTAATCATGGGTAGCAAATAAAATATATTTATGTATTATATTATGGTCAGAAGAGAAAAAATATACCACAAATTCTTATTAACTGGAATCCATCCATCAAACTGTTCAAATCGGCATAAAACCCCAGCAACAAGACCCTAACAAAAATAATCACACATAAAACAGAAGGTGCTGATTTAATATCAATTACATAAATAATCTTGCTAATTTATAGTGATTCCAATCGGAATTTATCACCGACTGAATTGCAAAGCGAGATTTAAACAACAGGAAAACTGTAAACTACAATAAAACTGTTTATAATCGAATGCTGTGATTTTCTGAAATGCTTCTTCCAAATAAACCATATAAACACTATTTATCAAAAATTCCAAAATATTGCATAAAATATGTGCAAATCTTACAGTAAAGACTGCCCAATAAGAGCCAGCGACGCACAAGCCGTGCCCAACTCTGGTATGTTTTCAAAATTCTTCCAGCCTTTTAAATGAATCATAGATTTTAAATATCACTACTACATTATAACTAAACATTGTAAATCAACAAAAAATTTAATTTTTTCAAAACATTACATAATTTTAATAACTATATCAATTTGCCTTGACTTTAGCTTTAGCACTGCCTTTAACAGGGACACCAAGAAAAATTCCGGGCCCCGGAACAAAAAAATTTGCGGGCCATTAAGAAAAATTTATCAAGTCTCCGAAAAACCTGACAAGCAAAAAAATGTTATCAACTCTCCAAAAACAGCCTGACAAGCAAAAAAAACTCGTCACCGGATCCGGGCCCCTGAAAACTCCATGGGCCCCGGTACAATGCACCGGCTGCACCCCTTCTCCTCAGGCCTGGCCTTTAAATAATAAAGTTTATCTAATCTATCTGTACCTTGAAGTGTCTATGTATCTATATGAGTATTTGAATGAAAAAGGCATAAAACATAACCAAATTTTTAAAAATAAAATTCCAGTCATTATGAAATGAAATTAAGAAAAACAACAAGACAAATGGTCCTATTAGATATCCAGTTGAATGGAACAATATGCTGAACAACTTTCAAAACACAGCACTGAAAATTAATATAAATATCAAATACATTTATTCATTTATTACTCGCCTGCAATCCCAAGATGCAGATAACAATGGACATCATTATTCCAAGAATTCCCTCTGGATCATAAGGCACAGTGTTTTGATAAATATTCTGTATAAAACAATATTATGCACTACAAAAGTACAGTGTAGCTTAAAATTGGCATGCATATTTCAAATAGTGCCAACTCCAAAGATGCACCACATGAAATCTCTTAAGCACACTACAAATATATAAATTTCTCATTAAAGACAATAAAGTCGTCACCAATTGATAACCTCAGCTGCAGCCTATTAAATGTTTAATAATACTAATTATAATTACTCATTAATAATATAAATAATAATAATGAAATTCATAAATCAACTTCATGAAAGAACTGATCTTCTTATTTTTGTTTAGATCAGGCATTGGCAACCTTTGTGTGACATTGTGCCAAAGTTGAATTTCTAATCCATTCAGCATGCCAATAACCAATCAGTCTATTTGCTGTACCTACCATAATATTATTATGTATTATACATAAACGCTCATACATACAACTAATATTAAGGCAAATTTGATCTTGAACGAATTGCATTGATGTTTAATTTTAAAACAAACTTAAATAACTTCAAAAATGTAATGTAATATACTTGTATCAATTAATATGAGTCTTGTCCTTGTGTGCTCTTGGCTAATTGTTCAATATTTAGCCACTTTCCGCCTCACGCAGGCTTCAAAGTGTTCAGGTGTTAGGTGACTTCTCTTTGTCAACTTAAAAAGCTTTCATACAAGAGAAAATCTGTTCACAAATATAAGCTGAACCAAAACCCAAAAGTAAGGAAAATGCAGCTTTCTTCAAACAAATGAATGTTTCAGGAAGCAAAGTTCAGAGCTTGAGAATAACAGCAGACTTATCCAAGCATTCTTTTTCAAGAGTTTGTCGCAATTCTTCAAATTTTGATGTCCATAATTCTGATGTCTTTTAAAATACAACATGTTGTATTTCAAAATTGTCTATACCCATCAACTTTAAGATTCAGATCAAATTTGGTAGTAGTCGGATCAATAATTCAGGTTTGATGAGATATGAAAATATGGGTCCATGTATTTGAAAGTCTGCAGTACTTTTAAGTGCTTCAAATGTATTTTTCTTAAGATCATCAGTAAATCAGACTGAATGAGCTTTAATGTTTGGGAAGTATTTGAATGTTTTGGCATGGACATCACGGCAAAATATGTCCAGTTTCCATTAAAATAAAAAGCACGGAAATTGAATGCATCAGTCACAACTATGCTACGACATCTGGTAGCAGCATCAACGATAAATTATCAATACGATTGCTGTAGCGTTCTTTCACATACCACTAATACATCTTGGCTTGCTTGAAAATTTTGTTGATTAATAATTTTTCGATGATCTGCCGCATGCCACTGAAAATCGCTGCAGCATGCCATGTCCGACACACGTGCCGCAGGTTGCCAACGCCTGGTTTAGATTATTACCTCAACAATTTCAAAACTACAAAATCACTGGTTTTTTAATGATTTTTAAAATACAAAATACAAACAATTCTACCATGGAAGTAGGATATTGATACATGTGACTGTCTCCAAGAATTACGTGATCAATGTAACGAGCGGCTCCACCAGTGCAGTTGAAGTGTTTGGCATAGTCTGCTAGTCCTCCTGGACCCAAATACCCACTGAAATCAACAAAATTGCTATGTACGGTAATAGAAATTCTAAAAGAAAAATCCAGCAGTAAACAGTAAATAATCAATCTAAGTTATATTGAAACAATACAGGAAATAGTTTCATCGAAATAACACATTTCTGTGTTTCTAAGAGGATGAATGATATAAATTTTGCCACTACATCAGCTTACAGAATCAGTTTTTAAAATGACATAATATAAACATTGGACATCAGAAGTTTGAAAATTGACAAAAGTTAATACATTCAATTGCAATACCATTATTTTATTAGAATGCACTTATCATCTTATGTCAATTAGTTAACCAACATTTATGAATGCATAACATGAACTCCCAGACAGTGAGAGATAACGATTGAAGTCAAATGTTGACTTACGTTGGACATCCAGGAACAGGAAGCAGAAATGTTAGACATGTGTGAAGTAATATTAGACAACCGCACACTAGCCACGTTAACCAAAAAGGAAACAGGTCTCTTGCGAATGACCACCATAACCTCTACAACCATGAAAAACAATTACCGGTAATCGACTGTGTGTGAGGGCGTGTGTGTGTGCATGTGTTTGTGTACCTTGTAATCCTGTTAAAATAATACTGTGCTTATGTGTACATTATGCAGAACACAGCGGATCTAGATTGTGAAGTAAAAAAACAGCCCTGGCAGTGGCAAACAGTATTTGTGAGTTCTGTCTTGAGGTTATATGCAATTCATGCAGGCGAGGCACAGAGATAGACATTCATGGGCAAGGATGCAACATCTGGTATGGTCGTGAAACTGCAACATAGCCACAAAGTGTGGACCATCTCTGCCAAACTCAATACACAAGCCAGTACATTTGGTTGCCAGTCTCAAGCCCGGGTAAAAGAGGAGAGTTTGTCAGATGAGCATCAGTGCGCTGACAGTAAAGAAAAACACGAATGAAATCTGACACTGCACGCAGCGAACTCATCCCGGCCAGCTCGGATGTTGCCCAGTAAAACAAGGTCCACGTCTCCAACAGAGCAATTGGGGATGGGTCGAAAATTTGGCTACTGAAAGACTAAAACCAGCAGCAGGGAAACTTTTCTTTGGTACCCGGAATGTCCAAACCCAGTTTGCAAAGAAACATTGTTGTCACCCAGCTTACAGAGATGTAACATTTTGACTGAAATAGAGTAAAAACCTGAGAAAAATTAATATTTCGCAAAATCGGTATGCGCTGGGCAAATTCCGAATTGACATTCGTGGTCAGCAAGTTAAAATCTATAGGAAACAGCCAACAGAGTTTAGGAAGCAAAAAGTATTTTGCACTGACAGCTGCAGCAGTTTTAAAGACTGAGCAGATAAGGGTTCTCCTATACTGAGGATAGATTACATGAACTTTCTTATACAATCATGCTAGGAGATGATCATTGGTAAGCTGCAAGTTTCACAAGCTCCACGCCAAAGCAGGCGAACCCAAAGTTATGATCATAATGGGACACAGAAACTGTTGCCCTATTCAATGACTATAAAACATACTGAATTTGATCTATTGAAGAATAAAAAAGTGGATGGAGATAAACAGAATGTCATATAGAAAATTGAACTATAATCACACACATCTAGTGCCACTCCTAAAGTAATGCTTACCATGACATAACTGAATTTAATAGCTATCTGACACCAGCCTAATTTATGTATAACAGTTCAAGCTGTCATTATGTGGCACAACAGAAACTAGATTTAATAGTCATAGCCACTTTCCCCTTCGCTCAACATTTTCAAAAAAGGCTAAAGACTTCCTTGTTCCACACTACGTAGTTACGAACTTTAACTCTGCAATGTGTTCATGCAGTCCACTTGTGGACGAGTCACCACAATAATCTGAACGTTACTTACTTACTTACTTACTATGATTCTGACAGTAATTTTCTGATTTTAAAAAACCTTTTAATGCTTACCAAGTTCAAGTCTGTTGATGTTGCTGAAACGGTCTCCAAGGAGGCGACGATAAAGTACGTCAAAGCCAAACGCTGCAGGACGCCCAGTATTCTGAGATTACTGAAAGAGACGCTACGACCTACACAACAACAGACCTCAGTCAAAGTCACCGTTCTTGACAGTACTCTTAAGCTGCACATACAGTAAAGTAGAATCTTCAAAACAAGTAATAATAACTAATCACTGATTAATCAACCCACTGATCAGGGTTATTTCTAGGATTGTGAATTGGGGGGGTGTTGTTGGAAAAATCTGGGGGGTGTGGTTATTTTCTAGGATTCTAGGCTTGTGAATTTGGGGGTGTCGGGAAAATCTGGGGGTGTCGGAGTTTGGAAGTTTCTACTGAAAAAGGCTGACGAGCAAAAAACACGGTCATCTGGAGGTAAAACTTGGGGGTGTCCTTCTCCATTTGGGGGTGTTCAGTTCTAATTAATATGCATTTTGTATGCGTACCATTGTCACATTACCAAATTTTGGGAGTGTCAACCTCAAATTGAAGGGTGTTGGGGGTTTTAGGGGGTGTAAAAATATCCCTGCTGCTGATCGAATCAGTAAACAAATTGTTGTAAAAGTGGAAAAGTTTAAATGACTTTTGTAAATATGTTCACTAACCACATGACTGATGATTTGACAAAACAAGTCCAAGAAAGAACAAAATGACGGTTCTTTTAACCACCTTCCAGAAGAGCGTCAAGCGAGAAGTCCCGCGTCTCAGGGCACCTCTGAAAGACATTGCAATTGAGGTGCCCATCAAGAAAACAAACCTAGAAAACAAACATCCAACATGCAAATGGGCAGTTAATACACAGAACTTTAAGTAAATTTAATTATCAATATATTGAGTGCAATCCAATGTAAATTGCAGGTTGAAACCAATTATCTGCCAGCCATAATATCATTAGAGCAAAAGCCTAAAAAGCTGGAAACCTAAGATATGTACAGAAAATAATCTCTACTTTCTAAAATAATAGTCAGTTAACTAACCAAGGAAACACAAGATCGGCAACAGTCAGGCCATCCCAAGCTGAATGCTGAAAATACCAGTACTGGCCTCCACCGTAGTTGACAAATATCATAATGGCCAACGATAGTCTGAGAAGATGAAACATATAATGATTTAACTAGGCAATAAAGCATCAACATGAAAGAAAAGACACTGATGAAACAAAGTTCAGATCTAACACACAATTTCTAAAATTACAGAAAAATTTCTATGCTTGTGAGGCTACACACAAAGATAAAAAATCTTTGTAACACTTGATAGCATGATATCTGATGTACTTATGTATGTAACTGGTATGATATTCTGTTGGAAATAAACCATTATTATTATTATTATTATTATTATTATTATTATCCTTGCTATTTAAAGAAAGCATAGCGCAGCTTGAAATTAAAATGCATTTGCACTTGCCCTCGAAATGCATCGACAGACTTTATACGCGTAGAAGGTGCCACATCTACAGCATCTTCACTGACTAGAGGCACTCCTAAGTCCTAAAACATCATTAAATATTGCATCAGATCTTCTTTACATTATTCTACTAAAAGAGCAGATAATTATTGACACATCACTAAGGATAAACCACAGTTTTCTACCAGCAAACTGAAAGCTAAGCAAAGAAGACCAGTTCATTAATCAATACAATAAAGTTGAAAAGCTCAAGGATTCTAGCCAGCATATCACCAAACTTTTGCCAAAAAAATTTTAACAAACTAGCTCATACAATTGTTTTTGAATCTGAAAATTCAATCACATCAGCTCAAGAATTCACAAAACACAAAATCAGCAATGATCAATGTTCAGTCTTCAAACAAAGATACAAAGATACAAACAAATCTCATTATTTTCTCAAACACATAAAGATCCAAATTTTAAAAGAATATTTAAAATGAACTTGTATTCTAACAAAAGATTTTTATTTAACAAATTGCTTAAAATTATTATCGAAATCAAATTTTGAGAAACAGAAACAAATAGATTTTAGATTTTTATTTAACCTATTGCTAAATTATTATCGAAACTCACAAATTTTAGAGAAACAGAAACCACAACTGCCTGACTGACATTAACTGTCAGTTATTAGCTATAACTGTCTACTCATTATAAACTACTCCATTTTTAATTTCTTACTGTGTTTATCAATTGTTCCATTGGCAAAAAGATAGCAAATTGGCAGAAAACCTTCCGTCTGTTTAAAAAAAATCAAAGTCATTTCAATGTCTCTTAATATGCTTTAAGTACTATCTCATTCAACAAAATAGTAAATGACAAAAAACAAAATAGGCAATTTGCATACTCAGTGAAGTTGAAATTTTCATTCAAATACTTGCAACTTATCAATTATTAACAAAAATAGATGGCAAGATCCAAAATGTTATTACAAGAACAGTATTTCTTAATGAAAGAAAAAAAAAGTTTCATCACTACTGTCATCATTAGCAGGCCTTGTGCTAGTTAATTCCTATTTTCAAAGGTTTCTATATGTATCTATTTATGCATGTATGTGTGTGTATATATATATATATGTGTATATATATATATGTACACACACACACACACTCTGTTTTGCGATTAAAGTGGCACAGTTTTTTAAATAAATATATCTTCAACAAATTTTATCCAAAATTTATAAAAGTTTGAATATTGAAATTCATATATTTGGTGTAGAATAGATGTAACACAGTTATACAAGCATTCTACACATGGATATTATACACATATATTGATCTAAAAATTTGTTGCAGTTATAAAGTATATATTATATTGATTTCATAAAATGATATACACATATTTCTCCAGATATATTGCATACATGGGTTTAAGGGAGCCTGATAATCAGTGTTAGGAAAGATCACTTGTAAAATGATCTTGTCAAAGATCAAGATGTGAAATTGATCTAAGATCAAGATCAAAGATCACTAGAGTATAAATGTAAGATCAAGTGATCTAAGATCAAAGATCATACAAATATAGTTATTGTGTGTGTGTGATATACAAATGTCACATGCATGCAAACTTTTGTAATATAGTTACTAACACAACTGAAAACAGTTCATGACAATTTTAGCAAGATAATAGTTCACAGTCATTGTAGAACACGGGTTCATTTTCAGCATGAGCAGAAGCTCAAACCTCAGACAACCTGTTTCTTCATGTGTAGCTATCAAACCTCCAATACTAAAAGCCAGAAGAAAATTTTCACAAATGGGTCAGTGCATGACCTCTATCTTGAAAAAGACCAGTTTGAGCAAGCCTCCCTCTGAGTCCCAAAAAACAGGCAGAGCAGAAAATCATGCTTGATTTGGCAATACACATAGAAGTTCGTTGATTGATTGCATTAGCGTATATAATTTGATTTGATCTTCTGTTGATAATAAAGATCAAAAATCACTGAAAAGTGATTTTCAGAGTCAAAACCATCAAAGATCAAAGATCATGAAACAGATTTTAAACTGCTGAAGAAATTAACAAAGGGTCACAAAAGTTTACTAAGAAACAGGCAGAACTGAAAAAACTGTGTTAGCAAATTTGTAGATTTATGAAATCTAGATTTTCTGGTTATGAACAAATTTGAAAAAGGAAAGAATAAAATCTATGACAAAGACTTGAACAAAAGCATGTCAATAAGAAAATATAAAGCCATATTAAACTTTATTGTCTGCTGTGAACTAGTTGAATTCTTTTGCTTACTTAATAAGAAACTGCAGAAAATGCCAAATGAAGAAGATGAATACAATGATTGCAAGTAATACATAGACAGCTGCAAATAAAAAGACAACTAATAAACACATGACTGTAATTAAATCACAAATATTGACAGAAGATCTCACAATATATGAAGAAAAACAAACAATAATGACTAAAGCATATAACAGAAATTTCTGAATTATATAAATTACATTAATGCATCAGATATACTTTAGTGGCAGTATGACTAGAATGCATTATAATTGAAACTTAGTGTCTCTGTGACTTATGAGTCTTTGACATGTGATGAGACATGATGGCTCTGCAAGTTGATGGTCATGACAAACTAGGTAATCTCCATTGAAATACAAGCATATCCTCATGTGATGCACAGCTAATGAATGAAAAAATACTGACAAAATGAATGAAACGTAACTGCATGCATTCACAGACTAATTTACCTTAGTACCTTAAATCTAGAATGAACCTATTCTGACACAGTAAATACTTTTAATCGATCAATATCTAGAGGATTCTGAACAATATGCTGCAAAACTATAGAATAGATAAACTATGTGGCTATTGTTATTGAACAATCAAATTTAATTTCTCAGCAAAGATCACTCAGTCAACAGATCTGGTGTACTTTAGCTACAGAGTTTGATAGGGGTTTTTCCAGCTTGCTTTGATGAGCATAATAATTCATAACTGTTTATTTGATTTGTCAAAAAAATGAAAGGAAAAGCTGATGTTTGCTTCCCAGAATTCTGACCCAGACGCAGAAGTCATGACGCATATAAAGAAACTATCATCTTCCATATTGGTAAATAGGTGTCTCCTTTCTTAAGGAGTTATTTAAGAGTCTCTTGTCAATGCAAATAAACTGCTTTTGCTTTTCTTCAAGAGGACTGTTTTGGACTAATAAGGTCATCAAAAAATTTGTCAATTTTTTTGTTCAAACTCTGCCTGGCTATGCATAAATCAGATATTCCCATACATGACACATAGCATATACATCAAATTTATAGCAGTAAGGACCATTTTTGGATAATAAAAATCTGTGTTATGCGCAGTTGCAACCATTATATGTATGAAAATTTTGGCAGCTGTCTTGAGATACAAAAAAATGTTAGCATACGTATGTTGCTGTCAGGAGGAAAACATGTTTGGTCAAGTGTAACATTAAATGAACCACTGGTGATCCCATTGATCGAAAGAATGTACTCTCCTTGATCGACAAATGACTTTGTCAGACTGCAAAGGTAAAAAAAAAGGAATTTACAAAAAACAGAAATTAATATAAAGTCTGCAGGTAAAATTCTTTCATTGAAACCAATTCTTAAAACTACAAAATCTGCCTCTTGCCAAATTTTGAATCTAAGTCCTCTCATTGTGAATTTATGATATACCAGACCAAATTAGCCAAAGCATTAAGAATGGGGTATTTTTGTACCACAGCTGCAATCAACGGAAAAGTAAAATGATAAAAATGTTAGGGTAAATCATTTCACATTCACAACAAAAACATATGCAGAAGCAGCAGCATTGCAGCTGTCCCATATAGCCCAAGATATACTATATGCCATATTCAGACCATTAGTCTGGCATCCTAGCAGAGACATTCCTAGGACACAGAACGTCTCATGATTCAACAAATCCCTGTGTGCAATGCTTTAGCTAAGGGTTAGTTCAGTCAGATTCTGCTCTGTTCTTACACAACAGTCATTCTCACTAGCCAATATAAATTTGAGACAAAGAAAGATAAGTACTGAACTTAGAGTAAGTAATATCTAGTCAATAAAAAAAAGATCATTCAACATTTCCTTATATGACAAATCTTGTTTCTCAATATTAGTTGAGAAGCTCTTGTCTTGATTTTATTGAATTAATTAAGCCCATTATTAAAGCAATCAACATGCTGATATTTCCGCAAACCTTAAGGGGGTTTGTCAAATAAGAGAGGAAGAGGGATGAGAAAACCAGAATGGCATCCCATTTTCAGCAGACAGTGATTGTAATTGTAAGAAAATATCAATGCTAGTGCTCGTGAGAAAACTCTCGAGTTAAAAAAAAAATTCTGTTTTTAAGTAACTTGTCATTACATAACATGAACTCAACAAAGACTCATCATATTGGACATCATGTAGCAATTTGTCAACATTTGAATCAGAATCACAAAATATGGTAATCATCAAAATTCAGCAGTTGACACAATAAGGTTACTACAAAAAACAAGCTGATGCAGTGATTGCAAAATATGCCAGAATGTTCAATCTTTATCACTAGGACATAGGATCATACTGAAAATTAGATAAAACACTGATATGTCCATCTCAAGACAACATGGAAGCATCTCTAAATAAACTTATTAACTGAGAAAATAGGCAAAAATTTAAGTCAATATAATGTAGAATTCTGGTGTATCACCAAGAAAATCAATATCTAATCAAACAACAGAAACTTACTTCAGTGAGGAAGAATTTGTTGACAGGTTGATATGCTGCCTAAATCTGGTGTCAAATGTAACTGGTGTACTACTATTTGGCTCAATTTTTTTGCCACTTGAAATGGACACTACAAATGCAAAATTTTCACAAAAAAATTGTCAAAAATTGCAAACTTTTAAACACTGCAATGCAAAAAATCAGCTGCAGATCTTTGTTCTGTGTTCATCTCAAGTCAAGATTAAAGCATGTAGCTACATACTAAAACTCAAGAATCCACAATCCAACAAGAATTCCAGTTCTGCTGTTGTCAAACAATATGCTGCTTAATACAAAAAAATCACTTTCATGTCAAAGAAATTTTATCATTTTCTTGGCACTCTGAGCACATAAAAACTACTTCCTATCAAAAGCAGTTTGCTTCCCTCTTTGCATAGAATAAAAATTAGCTAAAAATTAATATAATAAAATGAAATAGGCATATCACTATGAAAGATTACCAAGGGTTCATTTATTTACATATAATGAAAAATTGTGTCCACTATGTCAAATTTGTAAAATTACTATTGTAGGGCCTAATAGTGACAAGTCTGAAAAATACCATATTTATTGTAAATAATTAATGAATTTTAAACAAGGAGTCAGTGCACTACTAAAACAAATATGATTTACAGTACAGTGGAAACAACAAAAACTATACCTTGTAACACATATCCGAGAGGACACTAAGATAGACTGTAGAATTCAGGTGTGAAACAATTTTAACCAATGCTGAGTCCAGCTGTCGATTAAGCTTATGTGGGGTGAATCCATCACTCAACTGCCAACTCAAGTCCGAATTTGACTCGACCATTTTCAACAAACCAAGCACTACAACAATCAACATTGCTCTAAAGACTATAACTGTCTCCATGCCTATGTTGAGAGTTTTACACACTAAATCAAACCAACTTTTTTAATACTTGCAAATAAAATTTTAAAATTGAAATCTTTTCAAATACATAATAAACTGCTTGTAACTTTTAGCCGTAAAATAATATGGACTATTCTAGCAATAATTTTGTCAAGATGAAATCTACTTCACCACGACATTTGGTGGCAGCAGAGGCAGACTTGTGCATCAATTTTAGTGGAATAAAAAATTTTTTGTGGTAGAAGAAGCCACGTGTATGAAGGACAGTGGTGACTTTCAGCAGACCATGGTTCATTTGTGTAGCCAAGACAACTCAGTGATATATGCAATATTTCTTGTTGGAAGAAGCGAACCTTCGGCAGATATTTAATATTCAGTGTATGGATACATTGGTCCACGTTTAGTGAAATGTAAATATTTTTTATAGTGTTTGTGACAACTAGGCATGAGTTTACAAATTATTTTATAAATCAAGCTTGTTATAACATGCATAATTTACAAACTGGGAAAGAAAGAATGAAATGGCAGGGTATTTTAATGGTCACTACCATAAATTCAAAGATGGGACTATATTATTGGTTCAAAATACCAGAAATATAAATGTGAAAGGGGAGTAGAAGTTGAGAAGTAGTTGAGTTGCATAAGGCTAGTTGTCACCATAAAGAGAAAGAAATGTGAATAGAATTATGTTTTAATAACTATACCGAAGAGACTGGTGTACCAGTTTGCAGTTTGTCGTAGATAGTAGATTTCAGCTTGAAAAATTCATAAATATTTAAATCAAGAGTATCATGAAATTAAATAACTGAAAATCTGAGTTAGAGAAAAGACAAAGTTTTGGGACATATTTGATTTTGGCATGGGTATCAGAGCTGGATTTATAGCCAGCTAAAGGTCAAGGTAAGTTGATTATTAAATCAGTGACAGTTTTGTATTTTAAGAAAGCAATTACAGTACACTAACACCAGAAAATTAATTACATTTCAAGATATTTAAGAATTCATATATTCTTCTAAAATATATTTTTATAACTGAGATCCAAGAAATATATTTTAAGCCTACAGTAATACAAAATATGCAATCAGACTTAGAATTGTAAAGGGTGGACACAACTGGCCATTATATCCAGTACTTAAACACCTTCGGTTTATCAGTTGCACATTTCCTCCAGAATTTGTGTTTCTGTTTCCCACTGTGACAGATCCCTGGAATGACCTGGTCTTTTATGAAAGGATTTGGAGTAATCCCATGATTCCCATCGATTGATACCTTGTGAGTATTACAACTGGTGCCATAATAACAAATAATAATAATAATAATAATAATAATAATAATAATAATAATAATAATTACAATTTTTTTATTTTCCCCCTCTCAATATCAAAATTAACACATCAATAAGAAACAAAGAAGAAAAAAACTTAACTTACACTTAACTAAATACATTGACAGTATGTATTCATTAATTACACTGTAGTTTTTAAAAATTATTTTATAATACATATATATTTATGGCTTTAGATTAGGTTGACTAGACAATGTTCATTAGTAAGATGGAAAATATCATCATCATCATCATCATCATATCATCATCATCATTATACGTAGGCGTGTAAAGTATAGTAAAGTAATGTAAAAAATCTCGTAGATTTCTATAGCGCCTTGAAAACAGCACAACAGTAGCTGCTTATTCTTAGGCGCTCAGCCTCTCTTAAAATAGCTATAGGAAATGGGATCATCATCATCAGGTTGTTCAGCTATCGGAAATCATTTAAGAAACAGGAAGGATTTAAGCTTGGACCTGAAGACTTGAGGAGATAGTGCAGGAATTATAGGAAACAGGCACTCAGATTTTATTGTTTGAAAGTGTCCAAGTGTGCGAAGGGAAGCTGGGATCGAGTTCCACAGTTCTGAGAAGGACGGTTGCAAATTTTCAGGGATGATTGATTTCGGGCGTGACAGAGTGAGATGAGATGACGAACGTGTGGGTCGAGGAGGCTGAGGGGTTAATAGTGGAGACAGGCAGGGGTGATTATCTTATATCAGTTATTTTAAGCGGGACCCCCACTTTTTAAGAGGTCAGATCTGGAAAGAGGAGGGCAGGGGTGAGATATATCATATAGGGTTGGGCTCCCGCTTAAGGATGAAGTCAGGATTTCTAGCGAATTCTTGAAATCCTTCCACTGTGCCTATTCCCCGCCAGAGATCTCCCAAGCCTATGATTCCTTCCCAATACCCAGAAACTCAGAGTCGACCAGTTAATCTCGAGTCTCGACCATCAGGCAGCAGTTAAACAAACGGTCACGTCTAACCTGCGGTCGCGACGAAGGCGACCGAGAAGACTTCGACGACCAAGCGCATCTTCGACGATACTACCGGACTTAACGAGACCCTCTGCTTCGCTGCTGCAGCGACGCCTTTTCCTCCTCCTCCGTTGCCTCTGTTTTCATCACGTGCCATGAAATCCTATTTATATTATTCATGGAGGTTTTATTTATAATCGGCAAGTGCTTAGTGTTTAGCCTGTTTACAGACGGCAAGAGGGTCTGATTCATGTAGCTCTAAAATTTTGTTGAAAACCAGCTCTATTCAATTCACTATATTATAAGTGCTATTGAATAATTATTATCATTATTATTATTCTTTTAAAAATTCATATGATGGTTGTTGTTATTATTGGCATTATTTCCCTGTATTTGACCTGGATCTTGAATGATTTTGATTTGGTGTGCCATCGGTAAATGCTTCTGTGCATTATGAAGTGGCGCTGTAGAAGTTCAAGATTGGATTAGTAGTACTGTAGTAGCAATAGTCGTTGTGGTAGTAGTAGTAGTAGTAGTAGTAGTAGTAGTAGTAGTAGTAGTAGTAGTAGTAGTGGCGGCTGTGGCGCTACCATAGTCCCTAACATTGTCTCAGTTATCACGGGGCTGTCCATAAGCAAAAACAAGGCCATCATCGCCACATTATGTTGCAACAAAAAAGGGGGCCACAAAAATTAACCTAAACATTTTAGGAGAGTTTGATCTTAGGTGAAAGGGAGAGGGGGTTTTTGACAGGGGGCTCACAGTTGCCAAGGAGGGGCAACAATTGTTTGGCCTGGAGCATTAGAGCCATGCTCCTAAAAACAGGGAATCTTGTTGGATGTCAACTTTTCATCACAGTGACCAATCTTCAATCATAAAGACTTGATGCAGCCTTCAAAATTTTTCCACTGTGCTAGAAATTTTGAGTTTAGTTTAAAATAGTTTACAGAAATTGGGCTTTAGAGGGAGATATGAACTACTAAAAGGGGCCTCAGTAAATAGGTGCTTTTAAGAAGCAACTTTAGCGAGACACATCCTTTAAAATTGTCATATATTGACCACTTACATGTTTGCTCACTTTATTTATTTTGGGAAACAGCTAAGAATCCATCTATAGGACACCTCACTGTGACTCTTTCAAGATCCTCAAAATTGGTGATTATAAATAGTAAGTGTCTACCAGTTTTTTTTACATTAAACAACAAAATTTTAATTTTGGGGAACGGCCCCACTTGCCAAGAGAGGCCACTGGCTATCATTAGCCTGGGCCAGCTTCAGCCTCTGGGAGGGGCCTGGACATGTGCAAGATCGAGTAGTTTGGGAGGGTAGGTAGTGTGAGCTCGTTGAGAATGAACGAAAGAAGCTCAAAGCACTCGACACAATGTTTTTTTGCTTTTTAAGATCTTTTCACCCGAAAATGTTGTCGTCATTATGGAACTATGCCACAAAATAAATTACAAAAGATAAATACAAAAAATGTTACATTTAGCAGGCCCATTCAAGGGGGAACATTTGGCCTCAGGCCTCCATCTGTTGATGGCCTCCTTTTTATTGTCTAGAATTTTGGGAGAGCTAGAAACAGATAGTTACTTAACAATCAATTTGCATCTCTATACACTAAAGAGAGCAAAGCCAACAAACAAGATCAAAATGCTTTGTTAAATTTATTAAAAATACCATTGCACAAATAAAGTTATTTACTGTAGTAACTATTTCTAAACCAAAATCCCAAGCTTCAAGGTCACTGGTTACCCTACAAAAGCACCAAGAATTCCCTTACTCACTAAAACACAGACACATACGCACACACATTTGATGAAAGCTTGTAACAATATTAATACACAATGTGAAACACCTATAAACAGGATACTAAGCTAAGTAAGATTTGTTTAGAAGGTATTTTAGTTTTTGTTCAACTTCTTATCAGTTGAAAAAATTGAAAGCACTATTACAAAGACTGGTAAGGGGTCATCCATAAATGATGTAACGCGATTTTGCCATTTTTTTACCCCTTCCCCTCTACATAACGCGACTTAACAAAAAGTCAGACCCCCTAAAATATGTCATAACGGGTCAACCCTCCATTTTCGTCTTCCAAAAAGTCTTGACAAGCAAAAAAGGTAATTCATCCTTCAATTTTTTCCCTCTCCAAACATACTGACAAGCAAAAAAAGATCATCCTTGTATTTTTCCTCTCCAAATACCCTGACAAGCAAAAAAAAAGAAAAAGGGTCGTCACTTAAAAATTTGTGTGCTGCGTCATGTCACATTTACGGAACCCCCTCGTCACACTCCGTAACAAATGTCTGGACCCCTCCCCCTTTAGGTGCGTTACGTCATTTGTGGACGAGCCCTAATTGAAAAATTAAATTCACCTAAATGAGTTGTCTGACAATGGCAAAATCAGGATGATGGTTACATGAATCAATCCAACGTTTGATGTTGTCCGGAACCTGACCAACGAGCTTGGATTGGTGCAGAGCAGACCATAGAACAATGTCTGCCACTGTCAGATTTTCTCCAAGCATCCACTGTGATTTGCCTAGATGACCACTGATGGTTTTCAAGAAATTTCCCTTTTGAATGGCATCGGTTGAAAGCTGATCATCAGCAAGATCAATAAGCATATCAATCTGAGTCGAAGTCACAGCATCTTTGGAGTCATATGAAGGAGACAGAAGTCGAGCCATATAACGTGCAATGTTACATTCACCTATGATGGAAGTCTGTTGACTGAGATTCACTCTCAGTACTGGACTGAACTTTTCTGAAATCACAATTTCAAAGGCAAACAGTGGTACCGTTTGATCGAAATAATGGCCTAATAATAGAAACAAATTTGAAGTCCAGAAGGAATTAGATTTAAAGCTTCCAAAGTGAATATCTGAAATTCCATCCTGGGCCACTGCACCGACATCCAGAGGGGACAACCAAATGAAATAATTTCTCAGAGCTAAGCAAATAGGCCATATGCTCTGCAGATTCAATAGGTAAAACTGAATTTAAAACATAAATGTGAAAGTGTTTCTAAAACAGAAACAAGCAAATTTAGTAAAATATCAACAGCAAAATTTACTTTTTCTTCCAGGACAAATAAAATTAAGTTTAAAAAAATTAAATATGCAGGTTTCACCTTCTTTCCATATCATGGTGAAACCATATTGATAAGCATTGCGATTCGATGGCAGACAGTTCGATGAGCATGACACACCCCTCAGATGTGCAGTATTTGATGATCTTGCTGATGATGAGTGCACATAGGATGACGAAAAGACAGCAAACTGCTTTGACAACATCTGCTGGAGGACAATCAGTGAAAGTGGTGGCCTCGATGGTGAAGCGCTAATTACCAAATCCTCAACTACATCATTCTAAAACAAACCAAATTCAAACCAAATTTCACAAACTCGTTCTGTTCAGTTGATTAAATCAAACTCTGAAAACTGAAAATAACATATCAGTCCTAATCACAAATGACAATTCTAGTTTCATTTTAACTGTTGTACTCCTTTCATGCCCACTAGGTTTCCAGATTGCCTTATTTAGCTGATCATCAACATTTCAAAAGCTATAAACGTCTAGAAGTGACAGTGATTTACCTAAATTAATGACTTGCCTTAAGTAATTAATGACTTACTTTTAAAGAGAGACTTCTCCTAATTAATGACTTACCTTAATTGAACCTTTTACAGCAGTTGATGTCCTTGAAGAACTTGCAACTGACTTGCAAGTACCGGTACTTGTAGCGGCTAATGGCTGTCGTGGTGCTGCAGACAGGCTACTGCTTGAAAGAGTTACGGAAGGTACAGCCTTTGTTGTTTCAAAAGTTACTGTGACTTTCTGGTCTTTCAACAATGCTTGAATCTGATTCTGCAGCTTTTGTATTTCCAAAAGAACTCTCTCCTGACGCCTCTCTATATTTTCAATAACCGACAAAGTCGCATTGTTGTCTGGCATCTGAAATCAAGTCGTCAATACTTTTATTCAATGGCCTTGAAGAAGCAAATCTTTCTGGCAAATATTACCCTAACCCAAGCATCCAAAAATCAAAATAGTGTCACAAAAACTAACATTCATAAGAAATTAATGTTTGGCTACTACTAGTGTCTGCTGAGTGCAAAAGTAATGTATTTTCTAACAGAAAGTAAAATTCTAACAATTGAAATGTTTAATTGATTTCACATATGCACATCCACTCAAACCAATGGCTACATAAACAAATGTCTGCAAATGACACAACTGAAACAACCATGCGTCCAGCATAAGTCTTTATGTTGAAGCCAGCTGTGGACGCCATATTTGTAAACGCACATGAATATTCATGAGACTTTTTTCATTGGTCGTCGCTATTTTTGGAATATGAAATTCGACCGTTTTCAAATCCGGGCTTTTCTGCGCTTTTTTAAAAACGCAATCTCGGCTTTTTCCTATGTTTTGCGTAAAAACATATGGCGGATGGGCTCCGCCCACATGCCCATAGTTGGCTTCAGCCGTTAAGCATGCCTGTATAGGCTTATATTCTCTCCTGTGTATTATTGCTCCAAGGAAACAACCGATATTGTCAACCATATATAAAAATTACAACTACTGTAGGCCTACTGTCATTTAGATAGTAATGGGTTTGAAAAAACGAGCATTTCAAAATTTAAAACATATGACGTGTTCTTGTAAAAATTAAAGACATGTTGGCAACCTTCTGAATAATTCTTGATGAAGTCAACCAAAAAGCAGAAACAGGGTCGATATCTTCGATTAACAAGCAATGCATTGCGTCCATGTCGACTTCCTCTTTAAATAAAATGATCCTGTTTATGACTACCCTCAACTTCTGGTTAAGGCGATTTCAAATTCAGACTATGCGCCTACGAATAAGCAGCCCCTGCGGCACTACATCTCAAGCGCTGTATAAATTCATGTGATTTTACTTACTTACAGCGCTTACATGTGCACGTAGGCCGGAATATTCGGTCGATTAAACTGCTTACTTGGTTGCTTTCAGTTTGTTCATTAGTCTTATTAAAGCTTTCCAGCTTGTACATGGATGTTGGCATCTTCATGTCGACGGTCGGTTCGTTAAAGCGCTTGAGGTGGTACATCCTTATCGTCGGTCCAACCAAACTCTTCCCCTCCTCAAGTCCTCAACCATTAAAATTTCTATGATGAGGACTTAAATTCTATGTTTTTAATATTAAATTCCATGTTATATAATATATTCTCTAGTAACATGGAGATCATAGGCAAACTCCGATTGCATAGATGTGCAATAAATAATCTCAGAGATCTTTGCAACACTTTGTACCAGAGATCTTGGACAACTTTTGTGGCGGGATTGCGTATCCAAGGACGGTGCGGTGGTTGCTATGCAGTCGATCGCATCGAAGTTATGGAAGACGAGGCAAAGGCAGATATATGCTTGTTTTAAGCCACAGTAGCGAAATAAAATGATTAGAAAATAGATGATTATTCTGTGCATATGTGCTGATGTGTATTTAGTAAATCTAATTTTTTACTAAATTAAAATTTAATAATTTGATTGAAAGTGGTGCAGTAGGATAACTTCATATAGGCCTAATAGAACTGTTTTAATTGGCTTATGGTTTTTCAGACGTGCTGTGTCTGATTCTAATTAAAACTCTGAGACATTTAGGCTACTGTCATATATTCTGTTGTGGCGTGTTTTTCATTTATGTCTATACATCGGGTCACTCGGGTGGTAATGGTATATAAATATTGTGTGCCTTTATACCTCGGGCTTCATGCCAGCCTGTATAGGATTCCAAACATACGTGTAAACATGTGAAAAATGTCTCTAAAGGAATCGTTTACTACTATTATTTTAGCAAGTATTTTGAAAATCAATTAATCAAATTTTCTAGAAGCTTGGCATATTTAATGTAATGTTATCTTAAGCACATTCATTTTCTATCCTTAATTATATAAGAATTAGACCACACTGCAAGTCTACTAATGCAGCCACTTGGAGTCTTAATTTCTTCCCAATGTTATTTAATTATGACTATTGCCTATTGACTATTGCCTGGCTGATAATATATGTACCTTCCCCATAGCTATTTTAACCCCTTAACCGTGTATTTAACTGTAACTCAATGTAAAATGGACAGATATATCCGGAATCTCCAGTTAAGGGGTTAAGAGAGGCTGAGCGCCCAAGAATAAGCAGCTACTGTTGCGCTCCTTTCCAAGGCGCTATAGAAATCCACGAGATTTTACTTTACTTTACTTTACTTTATTTATCTCCTTCATGTTACGCATTATACTGTGACATTTATGTTGAATGATTGAATTTCTTTTACATTTTGGTTTTTAACAGACACACATTTCGATATCTGAGTTTGGTGAGGATAGGAGAGATAAAAATGAGAGGCATTTAGAAGGTGAATAAATATTGCATCAATTGTCACATTATCAGTACAACTTTCATAAATAACTTTAATGGCACTTTCTATAAATTGGTTTGAATGTATTGCAGAATTTTGTACACAATGTTCATTTTATTTATATATCTAAAGTTCTTTCTGTTTTTTAGCAGGTTTGAATTGAGAGCCATTTTAACAAATTTCTAATTAACAACTTTCAGATGATTTGTTATTTTGTGGATATTTATTAATTAAAACTAATAACTGTCATTCTATTTCATTTGTTGGTTAATGAATTTAATAGAATAAGTAAATAGTAGTTGCTGTTGTTAAAAGTTGGTGATAAGAATATGGAAGATGAGTCACCCAATGTCAACTAACAAAGAAAGGTGATGATACTAATCAAAGTGCATCTAATGAAGAAAAACAGCAGAAGCAAGGCATGTCTGATTTTACCTTCTACAAGTACAGCATTAATTACCGTACTGCTTTGAATATTATATTAAACATGCCAGTGGTTAAATTTTTGTGACAGAAGTAGAGACGTCATTTCACTGTTTTCCAGGGGGAGGGCAAGACACTTTCCACCTGGCAACTTTGCAAAACAGTTGACTACCTTTTTTTGCTTGACAGTCTTTTCAACTCTTTAGCCAAATTGCAGTTTAAAAACTGAAAAGCACAATCATTCACAAAAAAAATTTGTTTATTAAAAATCAGGGAGGGCAACGGTCCCCCTCTCCAAATGACGTCCCTGGACAGAAGTAGCATCAAAAGTTTTTATTAGCACTAGAATCCTATTCAACGCCTATAATTTTTGAAAAACGTGAGCATTATTTATCCCTAACTCACTCAATATTCTTAAGGGCAAGCCCATCGTCCATTGGCCATTGTACTGTTTAAAGATTGAATATCTTCACAATGATAAAAGGCATGTAACAGACAACTTTCTTCAGAATTAATTGATTATAAGACATGTGACAATATTACTGTATGTCAGGCCATTACTATACTACAGTAGCATGATTTAAGGTGGCTTAAGAGGCATTACTGCCTGTGTGAAAGCCACTAGGAGCACAGATGGGACTTGAACCTCAGTCTGTCAGCTCCAGCAGTGGCGTAAACCCACTGCCCCCGGGCTGCCATTTTAGGTTGATCCCTAACCTAGAAATTGTATCATGACATGCCCCAATGTTCACTACGCCACTGCCAAGAAACTGATCCAAACTTTGTATCATTGCCTTAAGAAACTATGCATGCCATAAATATCACCTAAGAAGCCATGCTCCACCAAAAAGATAATGATCTTTAGGAGTACTTTTATTTAATAAATTTAGATGTCCCAGTAATCCAACTACAGCACATAACACGAGTAGGATGAGGGGAAATAGCTTTTCACGTGGCAATAGTTTCAAAACAGTCATCTACTGATTATAAATCTCATCGGCTAATCTATTTAATGAGTCAAATACTAAGTTTTCATTTCCAAATCTGATTTTTTTGGGTAATTCATCCGATGCCTGTGGCTGTTGTGAGTTTTTTCATGTAATTCAAGTTCTGGCCAATTCGGGTGCCTAGTTTTTGGCTGAAAATGATCTGTTGGAAACTTAGTTTGAAAATCAACGCTTTAGGAACTTTGCAGAATTTGCCAAAGCAAGAACTCTCAGTTTCACTAATTTTTATTGTTGAACACATTGTTTCAGAAGTTGTTACCAGAACACTTGAACATGACGGTGACGAGGAAGAAACTGGTAAACTAGAACATACTGATGAAGAATCTCATGGGGAAGCAGAGCACAATGTTGAGGACCCAGTCAGTATGGATAGGGGTGAGGAGCTTACTCAGGAGGAGCTTGTCATGGCTGAGCAAACTGAAAATATGGCTGAACAAGAATTGTTGGACCCAGACGAGGATCTCCAAAATTATCAAGAACTCTTAGACGAAATGATGCTGGAGGCTGAAGCAAGAGAGGAGGAGACAGGTGAGGAGGAAGTGGGACATGAGGAAGAAGGTGAAGATAATGGTGCTGAAAACAGAGCAGACGAGATTGCAAGAGATGAAGAGGAATTTGCAGATACAGAAGATCAAGAATTGAAGCAAGTGACAGAAGGTGATGAGAACCTGCACGAGGGTGAATTATTGAAAGTTGAAGAGGAGTTACTTGAGGAACATCGGGAGAATTTAGAACAGGTAGGAAATAGACGATTTTTATAATAAAATAAATAAATAATTTTATTAAATGTTTAAGATGCACTTCTAAATTCTAAGCTATCAGTCCAGTTGACATCATTGCCAATGTCTTCACCAGTGACTGAGCTTTCCAAAATGATGTTAAGGGTTGGACTGCTACCACCTCAAAAATTGATTTACCCATAATCTGTCAGAGGGTTTAACCTCCTATTGGTTGAGTCCCACTGTTTCTTTGACTGTTTGCAAATAATATGCAGTCTCTTTATTGTCATTTCAACTATAGGTATAGCAGTACAATGATCAACAGAGTTACTCATTTCTTATTTAATTATGATGAGCTTATGATAATATTATTGTCTAGGAATATGACTATGAAAGGGAACAGGAGGATCATAACATGGAAACAAGAGGTGTATCAGCATCAAAAGGAATCTTTGAAAAAGATGATCAACAACCTCAGATGTCTCCAGTGGTTTCTGCTTCTCCACACTCATACCGATCAGGTGGTAGGTGTGAACTATTTTTCAAAATCATTTTAAGTCTTGTAGTGCCGTATCTTATCATCAATCATAAATTTTACTTTCAAAGAATATGAATTCGCCTTCTAAAGAGCTGCTCTATGATGCTTTTCGACATAGGAAGTGGTCGACATACAGCAGTTGATTACGGAGATGAGAAGAATGAAGAAAACGAGGAAGAAGAAGAAGAAGAAGAGGAAGAGATGGATCACGATGATTCAAGAATATCAAGGGAAGAGTTAGTTGAAAGATATCATGTAAGTATTTACAGACTATGTTTATTATTGCATTTGAATTATTGAGATGTGTTCGAAAGTTTAATTTATTAAGATCGTTACTGCAGGGTAATCTTGTGAATGCAGTGTGTGCCTTAAAGTTCAAAGAATCTAAAGACTATGATCATGATTTTGTTTGATTGAAACTTTGATTGACTATATCACTAGGTTTTTTAAATGCACAAGTGTGCTTCAGTTCAAATGCTTTCTTTATATTTCAAGTGATTTTTTCATATTTTGTAAAGCACGGGTGCTAATTTTTAAGCTAAAAATGCATTAATTAAGTGTGCCACCACTTTTCACTATTGTCATTTCCATTATATATGGAAAATCAGATATGTGTGGTATATTAAACAACAATTGTTCCTCTGATTAATGCACTAGTTTCTTGTTGTCTTGATTATTGTACCTCCTGCTTTCTAGTACCGGTATTTCAAAACCTAGTATTCTATGGCTGTAATGATTTTGAACCCTCTGGCTTGAGCCATTGCAAACAGCCAAACATGATCATATTCTTCAATCCAGGATTGCCACTTTTAAGGCAGATCTTTAATGAGTTGATCCTTTAAATGCATTGCACAAAACTATCCTTAGCAAGAATGGATTTTCAGTTTAAAGACCAAAAATCTAGAATATATCATCATTGTTATCATCATAGTCTTCATCATGTTTGTCATCATCCTGTAGCTGCTACAAGGCTTAGAATGGACTTTGTCATCTATGTGCTTGTTATTAAAGGCTTGACATTTCAAATGCCTCCTCTACTACTTATGATAATAATGTAAATTTTAAGTGGTTTATGAAACTAAATTAGCCTGTTTGAAAACCACTGTACCTTAAAACAACCCTAGAATTCTGCTAGAAGAGATATGACATTTGTTTTAGTCACTGAATATGTCACGTTTATTGTAATTTGAACCTAAGACAGGAAGTTTTGGTAATGATTTTGATTACGGTATGTAGCAAGCATTGACTGAGCGACAGCAGTTGCAGGAACAAAATTACCAGTTGCAACATAAGTTATCAGAATATTTTCGACGGAAGAGGTCTGATGATTCTCGTCTGGAAGACAGGAATGCGGCAGATCAGGAACAGAGATACCTTAAAAACATGGGTTAGTACAAATTTTAGCATGTTTTAGTGAATAAGAATCCATATTCAGATCCTAGAGTCACCTTTGACCATTTATTCAATCAATCAATCAATCAAATTCTATAGCGCCACTATCATAATGCCCAGGGCATCAGCCGATGGCGCACCAAATCCAAATAGCATTAGAGCCAGGTCAAGCCAGAAGATCAGTCCGATTAAAACATGGATATTGCCAGTAGTTGTTTCTGGCATTCTGTAAACAAGTCTAAGATCTGGTTTGTCAATAATTAATCAACTGAAATGCTTCAGTTATATTTTTTTATTACTGGTATCTGTCTTTGTTGAAAGTCAGTCATGAGTCATGTGCACAGTGTTGCTGGAAATGTTTGTAGCTGTACTCGATGATCTGAGACAGGAGGAGCGGAAGAGAAATGTGATCTTCAAGGCTGAATTGGATGAGCTGAAGCAGAGATGTGAAGAGAAGCAGGAACTGGTCGATCAGGAGAGACTTCAACTAATGGAACGCAAGAAAGAAGTTGCACTTGTGGCTATTAATAGTCGCACTGGAAAGACAATTCCACCAAAGGTTTACTTTGTGTCATTAAACAAGGCTCTATAAATAACAATTTTAAAAAGGTAAAGGTTGGTCCCATACTCGAGTCCAAGCATTGGGTTCCAGCACTTATCTCCGGTCTAGGCAATCAGCGATGTAGGTGGTATAATCAATTAATCTGGGGTAGGTTGCCATTACTTTCCCCAGACCCACGTTTTACCTCACAGCTTAACGCTGCTCTTCATTTTTCCACCACCCTCTAGCGAGCAAGGCTGAGTTGACCTTAGGGCTCCTACGGGATTTGAACCCACAACCTTCTGCTCCATCGTCCAGCATTGTCACCACTCTTCTAACATTTATTTTTACTTAATTTTGATCCCTTCTATATTGAAACTGATGACAATGATGTTGACAACAAAATCAAAGCTGAGAATGATAGTAATATGAGAATCATGATGATATGTCATCATTTTGGTTTTAGGATGTAGAACAGTATCTGAACGCTGAAAGTCGTAAGGAAGCTGAGGTTGTAGCTGTGAGACTGGAAAATATCAAACTAAAAAATCGATTGAGAAAGGAAGAAGTTGCTCTAAAATCAAAGGTATGTTGCATTTTGTGAAGACTCCTCTAAATATTTGCCATTAAGCCAGATCTCTCAAAATAATAATAATTATGCTGGAGAAAAGAAAGTATCAATAGATGGTATTTCAAATCCATCCACAAAAGACCAGGGAATAATAAACTTAAAATGAGCCAAACTCTTTTGACATTTTTTATTTAATGAATAGTTTCAGTTGCATTTTGAAGGAACGTAAGATTCAAAATTAACCTTATTTAAAAGATTAGATGATGATGTTTGATGTGAAACCCTGGAAAAACATATTCATGGTCGCATTTGCATCACTGAAATGGAGAAAGATGTTCAAATAGAGGCTTTCTAAATGTACTTGATGTACCATGCAACTTGATGGAAACAATGAAGACTGTCAGTGGTCCTGTGTTATCAGCAATTTTATGAAAATCTGTTGAGACATTTTTTATATTATTATTATTATTATACGCTCTCAAATTTTGAGATACAGATATTTATCTAGCAAATTAAAGTCTGCAATAGCAAGCTCATTAAGCGGAATAGCGGCGATAAATTATCATTTGAGAGGACAATCCAACAAGGATTGATGCCGGGAACAAGACAAAGCTGACCTTAATCTTAGAATGAAAGTGGTAGCTGCAGTTGCCAGAGCAGTGGGGTCATTTTTGCAGGGAAATTATTTTAATCCAACCTTGAAGTGTTTGGGAAGGAACAAGCTATGGAGGAAATGATTTTTAAGAGAAATGATTTGAGTTTAGATGCCGACTTGAAAACTTGAAGAGATGTTTGCAAGAATGAAAATCTGTTGAGACATTTTTTTATAATATGGCAAACACAGTATTTTATTTATTTATCTAGGATAAAGTTGTTCAAATGCAGCTTTCTCTTACATGTCAAGTAGCTCCTTATTATTAAGTGACAGTTAATCTTAGAATGAATATCTTAGTTTGGGGTCATTTAACGGGTCATTTTAATCCAGTTCTTTGACACCAAAATAGCTACGGAGGAAATGATTTTTTTAAGAGAAATGATTTGAGTTTAGAAAGAAAAACTTAAAGAGATGTTGCAAGAATGGAAGGAAATTTAAATAATATGGCAAACACAGTATATTTAGTTACCATACAGTAGTTGTTCAAATGCACTTGGTTCTCTTGCAATTGCGCTTTTGACTAACAGTGGCATATTGAAATATCTTAGTTTGTGTAATCAATCAATCAATCATTACATTTTCAGCTGTGGCTTTATAAAACCTGTTCTATTTATTCAGGAGGAATTGGCAGAGGGTCTTCATTTGATTGATTTTGAACAACTTAAGATCGAAAATCAAACATACAATGAAAAGATTGAAGAACGCAATGAAGTAAGTCTATTATATACAGTTATATGTTGTTACTAAACAATGACAAATCTGTTAATAATAACCAATGAGATTTATATGCATTGTCCATCTATAACATTAAAATCGTTAGATTTATATGTTCTGATTGTTTGGCTGTGTGATAGCGTTCTGAAAGCGTTCTGATTGGTTGGCTGAGTGAGCGTTCTGATATTCTGGAATTGAATTGGATAGACAGGCATGTCTGTTGGAAATCGTTCTAGTAAAAGGATAATATTTATATAATGAATGCATTTTATAATGGATGCATTCTTGCAGTTTATTTTGGACAAATTTGGATGACCAATTTTGATGCAGAATACGATTTATTTAAAGAGAACACTTTGCTATTTCAAGAATATTAATTGTTCTTAAATACAGATGTACAGTAGAACTTTGTTATAACAGACTCAGTTATAGCGAATCATCAGTTATAACATACCACAATGTATTGTCCCATTTGATGTGATACCATAATGAATGGTATTGGATATAACATACCACAGATATAACTTACTAACTTTTACTAAGAACATTATATAGAAGTTCTGCTGTATGCCTATGTGTGATGAACTTGATTTTTCAGGAGCTCTTGAAGCTACGAAGGAAGATAACGAGTACTGTTCAAGTTCTAACTCATCTGAAGGAGAAGCTGCAGTTTGTGCAAAATGAAAATCACACTGAAAAGGCTCAACTTCGAGCAGTGGAAGAACTTGTTGGAAAAGTAGGATTTATTTGTATGAAGTGTGGTCTGAACAGAATTAGTGTCCATTAGCATTTGGGTTCGTAAATTGCCACTTTGCTTCCATAATTGTGGAAAGTTTCGAGAAAAATTCTAATGAGCTTAATGAGCTTCATCAGTGTAAAATAATTCTTGACTTGTGTCAGTGTAAAAGCGTGTGTGTGTGTGTGTGTGTGTGTGTGTGTGTGCGCGTGTGTGTGTGTGTGTGTGTGTGTTGTGTGTGTGTGTGTGTGTGTGTGTGTGTGTGTGTGTGTAAATGCTCAATGCGACAATGACCATCATGTCAATCTATTTATATTTTGCAGCATTGTTGACGATAACTGTAAAAACTATGCATTTTAGCGTCGTGACACCCTTTCAAGGCTGAAGCAAGCACGTGATGCACTTCGTTTTGACAATCAGAATATTCATCAAAATGGTGGCCTGCTTGGTAACAGGCCGCTATTGTGTGACTTTGAAGACCGAAAAGATGAAGCTGATGATCTAAGCCAAAAACTCAGTCAGTTGAAAATGAGACATGCAGAACTAACTCTAAGCCTCAATGCAGTTCGGAAAAAAATTGAAGCTTCTAAACAGCTATGAAAATGATTGCCTGCTGAATGAAACAATTATCTGCTAAACATTGAAAAAATTACTTGTCTATTTCATAAATAACTTCTAAATCAAGATTTAAAATCTTATCATGAAGCATCAGGATTTGCTTGTTTTTTTTCTATTGCATCGATAAAATATATTTGGAAATTGGAAATTAATTTTGGAAATATTTGATATGCTCTTTATTATATCACTGTTATCAATTGGTCTTGAGTTAGATCATTACACAAATGAGAGAAGAGACAATGGACAAAGATTATATTTGTACTTTCCAATAGTAATTAATAAGTTTGTCTGGAGTCGTTTCTATATTGAGACAATGACATCAGTTATTATATATTTTATAATTAGTATATAAATATATTGCAGGCATGAATTGGCATGCAGTATGTTTATGCATGCAATATAGATGCTCCATCAATTGCTTCAGGCCTTCCTTCCTAAGCAAAAAAGGAAGGCCTGGAGCATTTGGCTACAACCGGAAAAGTGGAGGGGACAAGAGCTAGAGGAAGGCAAAGAAATGCCTATGTAGGCCTAGCAGAGGGGTAGCCAGGAATTTGATTTTATTGTTATATTCATATACTGTAAATTATATATTATATATGTTATATAAACAGTATATGTTATATACTGTATTATATGTAGACTGCTTAAGAGAAGGAATTGGGGGGGGGAGTAAAGAATAACATCGAATTAATAAGAGGATGTCAAGATCGAACAAAGTGGAAATCCATGGTCGCTAACGTAGAAATACACAGCGCCTAAAGAAGAAGATATAAATAAATATATTAAATGTTATGTTTGAAATTATTTAAAACTGGTCTCTTTGTCAATATGCAGATAGCACAGCGAGAGCGCTTAATAATAGTCTATATTAAATATTTTTACTGTCATTGTAGCTCAGAGTTGGCCAGGCAGCCCGCGGGCCGCATGCCTATTTATGCATCCAATTTTGGGTCATTAGTAAGATTTAGTTTCTGTGCTAAATTTAGTAAAATAGCAACTTACTTTAAACTGCTGCTTAATTGTAACTGTTGCAGTTAGGCCTACTACCAGTAGGCCTACGTAATTGTAGTGACTGTACTACTGTTGAAAACAATGGTCTGCAAAAGGCGTCAAAAAATGAGGCTGTCCGAATGCTGATCAAAATTTATATTGCTCTGCTTTGTTGGCCACCTCTGTTGTAGATGAAAGGTTTATTTAGAGAACAACAGATTAACAAACTATGAATATTTAAATATGTCAACCTTAGGGCCTGCCCTCTTTAGCCTTAATATAGGCCTACTAGGCTACTTTCCATAAATCAGTCTGCAATTTAACTTCTACAACAAGCCAATTGGTAGCAAGTTGAAAATGATAGCTGGTGCTTCAGATATTTTTCAGATTATATTGCTCAGGATGACATTGTTATTCGGAGCAGACTGGGAGCAGTGCGCGACATCAGAGCTGTGGCTTGAGTGCAGGCCTGATCAGGAGGGGGTGCAGCCATATTACATTATACCGGGGCCAATGGAGTTTTCAGGGGCCCAGATCCGGTGACGATAAGGTTTTTTGCCTGCCAGGCTGTTTTTGATAATTGATAACGTTTTTTGCTTGTCAGATTTTTCGGAGACTTTATAAATTTTTCTTAAGGGCCCGCAAATTTTTTGTTCCGAGGACCGGAATTTCTCTCGGCGGTAGTGGCGGCTCCATCGGGGGCAGGGGGGCCGTGCCCCCTATTGAGTGCCTGCCCCCCAGTGGCCCCCCTGTTGGGACCCTATACTTAATGCTACATACATTAAACAACAAAATTTAATGGTTCCCCCCATGATTAGAAGTTGTCACCCCAACGGCCCCCACTTGCCAAATCCTAGAGCCGCCACTGCTCGGCGGCCCTGCTTGTCATGAGTGTTCGGCGCCCGGAGCAAGGTTTGAAATTTTCGCCCCTATAAATTCGGGTGACAACCCTTTTTATACTCAATTAAATTTTTCACACAGGAGGAATATTTGCTATATAAAAATTAAAACATTA
This sequence comes from Metaphire vulgaris, assembly GCA_018105865.1. Lineage (NCBI taxonomy): Eukaryota > Metazoa > Annelida > Clitellata > Crassiclitellata > Megascolecidae > Metaphire > Metaphire vulgaris. Next base: position 12,747,529 of record CM030838.1, on the reverse strand, counting down.
GAGTGTGAAATGCGCCCCATGATGGCGCCCGGGGCAACTTGCCCCCTAGCTACGGATCTGCGCGATATTAGTGGATAGTGGACATCTGCCGTTAGAATAAAGTGGGGCTGTGTCGAAGGGCATAATCTATTCTAGTCAATCTAGTGGGAATATGATACCAGACGTTGTACAACTTTTTCATAAAAGTAATGAAACCATTAATTATCTTACCCAGGGTGAGATTTGTGACCTGGAGCAGTGGGGGGATATGTCGAGCTTTGGGGATGTAGTTGTTGGAAATAGTGGGGGATTATGCAGGGGACTGGGCAGTGGGGGGAAGATTTCGATGTCATTTGACTGATTTCGATGTCTTTGACCTTCGTTTTCCAAGGAAGTCTACAACTCTTGGACTTTCATCTTGCCAGTGAGTCTGCATCTCTTGGTCCTTCGTCCTGCCAGGGAGTCTGCAAGACTGCAACCATGCATCGATCTCTCGCAGGGCACTAGAACTGCACTACTGTACGCTGTATTCTATGGTCCAGTCGTTGATGGCGGAAGTGACGAGCGGAGGTTGATTTACGACCGAAGGGGATTTAACAACGGTGCTTTCGGTATTATTGCTGCTGAACAGCACAGCTCTGGTGTAGTGGTTGGGGGTCTTTGTTGCTGACCTGAGCGTTGATTTCTTCGTGCCGAAATGTCGAGTCGCGGTGGCAAGAAGCGGCAGAAGGCGGTCTCGCGGTCGAACAGGGCCGGCGTCCTGTTTCCCGTCGGTCGAATGCATCGATATCTGAGGGGAGTGACCCACCACTTCAGGATCAGCGGTGCCGCCCCAGTTTACCAGGCCGCTGTCATCGAATATCTGACCGGTTCGACGCTCAGTACCAGCGTTTTATTTGTGTTTTTATGTTAGAAATAAAAAAATGTGCACCTAAAAATAATTTAAAATCCACTTGCAGTTATACCATTAACTTATAGTTTGTTTGTATTATTTGTTATCTTCATCAAGAGCAGTAGTTCATTGGGACCTTGCCATATATATTGCACATTGCACCTTTCTTGAAGGGCCCAATGCAATTCTACATAAGCTTTGAATCTCTTTCGCTCATTTGTTTAGCTGTTAACATTAGCACAATGCACTAGAAGTAAACGTGAGTTTCTATTAGGGTTGACAATCAGGCTTTCGTTGACCAACATTTATGCCTTTGATTTCATCTTACAGTGCCATGCTACATTTGGACAGATAGGCAGTAGTTGATTGTCCCTAAACATGCAGGTTTATAAGATCAGTAAGATAGGATTCAAACTTGTGACCCTCAGGCCGGTAGATATGTACAATTCCACAGGATTGAGTTGCAACAAAAGCATCTGTCACAGTTTAAATATTTGAATTTCAGTTATCTTTGTGTTTGATTTTTTTGTCTTAGTTGTCTGTTGGGACATATTTATTTTTTATGAAGATGAACATTTTGCTTTTGTGTATGATAGCTGAAATTTTGGAACTGGCTGGCAATGCTGCTCGTGACAACAAGAAAGGCCGTGTTACTCCGCGACATATACTGTTGGCAGTTGCAAATGATGAAGAGCTGCATCAGGTCATTATATGATATATTCTATCAGTATATATTAAATAGGTGTGTTTTTAAGCATTCGCAGAGACAGCTTCCGACACATCATATGCACATTCCCTTGGGAGGAGGGACAAGCAGCAGGACTCGCTGACTTGGTTTATTACTGCTGCAAAGTAATTCATGAAGTCATTGATCTGATCCTAATCTAGATTTTCATCCAGGTCAACATGAGCATACATATATATTCATGAAATCATTGATCTGAAACTAGATTTTCATCCTCCAAGTATTCCTAAAACTGTCCCCATAAATCATATTTCTGTGCACTTTTTTAAATACTTCTATCCAGGTTATATGTAGTCATTTACCTGGCTGTCTTTTTCATGTATTTAATGGCATGGAACTTGGGCTTCTTGCTATCATTATTTAATTTAAGCAAAAATTTGTAGTCTGTTTCTTCATGATGCATCTGTAATATATCTTCTATTCCAATCTGTTTTTCTGCATTTCTACCAACTTAAATTACTGCAGGCTTGCTGTTCTTTCTCTTTCATTTTCCTATCACAATTGGGGTTATCCATAAATTATGTAACACGGTTAGGGTGAGTCCGGCCATTTGTTACGAAATGTGATGACATGGGGAGGGGTTCTGTACATGTGACGTAACGAAAAAAATTTTAGGTGATGACCTTTGATTTTTTTGCTTGTCAGGGATTTTGGAGAGGAAAAAATACAAGGATGGCCTTTTTTTGCTTGTCAAGACTTTTTGGAAGACAAAAATGGGGGGTCGGCCCGTTGTTACGTCATATTTTAGGGGTCTGACGTTTTGTTACGTCGCGTTATGTAGGGGAGAGGGGTCAAAAAAGTGCCAAAAAAATCGTGTTATGTAATTTATGGATGACCCCATTGAGCTTTATTCTAATTTCTATTCTCTATAATTTGCTTTTAATTCCACAATCACCACACCTGTTTCACTACCATAGATCATTCTATTTCATATGTTGTAAATTTGAAATTTTGCTTTCATATTGATATCTATGTTGTGGCAAAATTTGCATTCTAATTCTTTGAATTTTAACCATGCAAAATTTTGTACAAGTCAACACCACTTGTTAGCACTTCATTCATCATTTAACATATTTACATATTTCCAATGTGGCAGAATTTGTGCACTCTTTCCAGATGCATTTCAACTCTATCTGGGACTGGATTCATCTGTAATTTTTAATGTTCTGTTTTAGGCAGTCTGCTGAACACTGCACTAAGTTATAAATTTTTAATAGTCTGATTTCATAACTTGTTGATATTATTCAAATTTTACGTCGCATTTTCCGTAAGAATGATTGAGCTGCTTTAAATTTTTGCATACATATTTGCCAAATTGAATATTTAAAATTTTTCTGCTGTTTTAAATATTTAGCTCCTTAAGCACGTGACTATTGCGTCTGGTGGCGTCTTACCAAAAATCCACCCGGAGCTTCTTGCCCGAAAGCGTGGAAGCAGTGCAGTTGTTGCTGTGAATCAGCAGGACCATGTTCCTTCTCCAGCCCAGAGAAAAACACCAGCAGCTAAAAAGAAGATTCCAATTAAAAAACCTGCCCCTAAGGCAAGGAGCAAAGCCACTGCTTCTAAAGCTGCTATTGCTGCTAAAGCTACAGCTGCGGCTTCAAAATCTCATAAGGTATGTGATCTCTTTGGTCATCTTATAGTAGTAACGACCGACAATGAATATTCTTTGAGTGAAACTTTCTGTTATGGACATTTTTCAAGGTTTTTGCTTTTGCATGACTGAAAGTGCAGTGCTGTGATTGGTGGGTCAAGTAGCTTAAAATGGCTGATTTTCTGATAGTTTGTTTGTGGCTAAATTATTCACAAATGCCAAGTGAATTGAAATCTCTTTTTGAGTAATTGATCAATTGATTTAGTTACCAATTTATTGATTTATTGATTTATCTTTTTGGTTGTCCATTCAGTTCTTAGCAGCAGAGGCATAGCGTGCCAATGGCTAGTATGGCTCTAGCCATGGGCGGCACACAACTGGGGACAGCAAATTTGGAAGGAAGGCCTTTTTTTGCCTGTCACCATTGTATATCGAGATATTGAGTGAAGGCGGCAAACTTTAAAAGGGTCGGCAAATTTGAAATGGGCGGCAAATTTTAGAAGCGATGACTTTTTTTCCTTGTCAGGTATTTTTTTAGTGAAGGCGTTAAACTTCGGCAAACTTTAGTAGGGGCGGCAAATTTAAAAATAACAATTTTTGAAATGGCGAGTTGGACCACATGGGTGGCTTGAGCACAAGACCTAGATCTGCATCTGATATGAATGAATTTCTGGCGTGAGCCAAGACCCTAGATCTGCATCTGATATGAATGAATATTTTAGCATGCCGGATTAGCCGAAATGAATGAGCCATAGGCAACTAATAGAACATAATGCCTTTGCATTTTATTATCAGAACAATTTTCATTATTATTATGCCACTGCCTAGCATTGCTGAACAATGTCTAAGTTTGCTGAATATTTTAGCATGTAGGTTAAAACCGAAATGAATGATCCTTACAGAAGGCAGCTAATAGAACATACTTGATACTATGCCTTTGTCTTATATTTTATTATCAGAACAATTATCATTGGAAATTTACATTTATTCATGAGAAGTCTAAATAACAGTTTGCGGAGTTGGAAGAAGCAGGAGCGGGTCATGGCGCTGAGGTATCAACCCCACAATCATTCTTATTTTCATGAGTTGATTTTTCAGTGCTCAGCCACAGCAGCTCCGTCTTGTCAGGGTTGGCAAAATCCATTCTTGAGCACACAGTCCTCCGAATATAACATAGTTTTTGTGATAGTAATGATGTTTGTTACTCAGTTATAAGATAATTGAGGTCTGTGATCTGTGCAATGCATTAATCTTCTGTGTTTGTTTTAGGAGGTCCAGGAAAGCAGATGATGCTACTTCGACAATGTCGTCGAAGATCCTGAGGGTCTATAAGTGGCCCTTCCTGTACGCGGACTATTGTCTGAGGCCAAAAGAAACTGTTTTTAGGACCTTTGACAGAAATGGGTTAAAGGCTCGGACGGATCGGTCAAGTCAGCGCTTGAGATGCCACGGTCTCGAAATCGGCATTCTTTAAGGAAGCGGTCATCAGGGATGTTAAGAATTTCACTGCTTTGAGCAACCACGCCGGTTTCATTGTTTTTCATTTTTCTGAGAATTCTAAATAAAGTTTTATGCACAATCATTCTTATTTTCATGGGTTGATTTTTCAATGTATGTCGTGGTTGGCAAAATCTCTCCGAATATAACATAGTTTTTGTGATAGTAATGATGTTTGTTACTCAGTTATAAGATAATTGAGGTCTCTTGCAATGCATTAACCTTTTGTGTTTGTTTTAGGGTGGTAAAGCGGATGATGCTACTTCTGGTATAACCATATTGTCTGAAAAGAAACTGTTTTTAGGGCAAAAGGTAAAGGCAGAGGCCATATATTTCATTCTTTCTTCATTTCTGTTGAGATTTTTGATCGTCTTTGTTGTTTTAAATGGAAGCTATTTCGTTTCTGATACACAATTATGTAATTTGAACTAAATTGAATAAACAACTTCCATAGTGCCATTTTAGTAATGCTCTTCATCAACTGATGACCACCTTGAAGTAGAATCATTATTGCCCTTGGTCAGATCCACAATGTCAGTCCAAATTTTTTTCCATTTCCAGTTATGCAGGATAGATTCTAGAGAACTGGCAGGCCTTCATGGAGTGGACTGATGCACCGAGGTAAATGCTGCGGTTTAGACCCAAACGGTTGAGAAGTCATGCTCCCCAGAGTTGTGTAAGAGTATGTTGTATTTGAAGAGTTAATGCTTCAGAAATCAGGTTGAGCAAGTGTTTGTAATCTTGAGCAATAAGCAAGGAATGAAGATATGATGTCTTGTTCGAATGTAGCACCTTGCAGACAGGTAGGCAGACAGGTAGGCAGATCTTAAAATCAGTTCTTTGTCTGGGGCAAAAATATATGTTGGGCTCATGGATATGTGGGTTATATTTCTGGTTGTAGTTGACAGTTGTTCAGGGTGATATTGTCAACATAGCAGCAGATGCCATTGTTCATCCAACAAATGCTAATTATCAGTTTGCCGGAGAAGTTGGCAAGTATCTCAGTTGATCAATCTGATTGTTTCAGTGATATCTTAAAGAAGTCCTTACTAAAACATGAATGGTGTTGTCCCATGTTCAAACCATTGTTCAATGCATTTCATGTCCGCTGTATTATAATTTAGCATGTGTTATTACTTGACAGTATGGTAAAGTTGCTACCGATTAGATTTTTGTAATTTCTGTTGTGATTTGTGATAATCTAAGGAAATATACAGAATAGGCTGTCAAAAAACTGCTTCTCTCTGATTGCAGTAAATTCAGAAATTTATATGTATTACATCTTAGAATTAGATGTACTTGACTTGAATGTTCCTGTTAAAATATGATGAAATTGTATATTGAGATTATAAATATGATGACTGTATTGATGCCCAAATATGATAAATGCATCGACTTTCTCAATAATTATGCTATGCTTCCATCTCCTCCACCAATTTTAATGCACACTTGATGCAACTTTTATCGCAACATTGGTCACTTCTTTCATTTGCCCTCAACTTGACTACGGTATTTGGATTCACTCTAATCTAAGTTTTCCAGCCATGCTATTCAGTCAACTCCAGTTAACTCTCTGCTCAACATCCAGGCATCTTGACCAGGTGAGTCACTACATAAGGACTATTTTGCACCAGTTACCTCATCAAGTTCATTGTCAATTCTGTGTCCTGTGTATTGTTGCACTCTGCCTGAGCCGGAGAGCTCCATCCTATCTCTGTTAACTCCTCCACTCCCCTCCCCACCCTGCAGCTCTATCTCTCATTGACCATCTCCATGTTTGCCACTCAGGTCTGCTCCTTGTCCCATGAACAGTGTTATTCCAGCAATGAGGCTTTGCATTGGTCTGTCCAACCATCTGGAATACACTTGATGCAAATCATACATTGGTTTTACCAACTCTTTGACACTCTTATTGAAACGTCTGAAACCTACTCTTTTTCCGTTCAAAGTGGCTGTAGTGGGAGAACCTCTGAGCACTTGTTCCTGTAGAGTAGCTATGTAAAATGTAGATGCTTTGTTGCATTACATTACATCTCAAGCATTACATTACATCTCAAGCAGAACACTTGTGATTGACCAACATCTTCTGTTCCATGTTGATTTGTCAGCGTTGTTGACAGCGCCTTTGACTTTGGCCTTCGCCATGCTACGGCGCTATAGAAGTTGTCCAGAACCATTACCATTACTTGTGATTTGCCAACAGATTTTTGATTCATAAACTAAAATTTGAGTTGGTTGACACATAGAATTGACAATTGATTATATTTTATGTGCAAATCAGGTCTTAATTGGCTTCAGGTGATTCTGGTTTATTACTGATCTTCTCTTTGCAGAGACAGTTCATAAATATATGAAAGGATTTTGTAACATGTTTTATTACAATCAATTACGATTATTGTCATGTTCAAAGGATTGCTTAAATTAGGTAACCTACAGTGGAGTAGAGTTGTCATTAATAAGAATTGAGTGTATTATTTTTGGTTGTCAGAGTGATCATAAGTGCTGTGAAGAGTATTACATTTGGAGTCAGGTTTGGTTATATTATGTTTTGATAATTTTAGGTCAGGCCTTGGAAAAGTCTGGTGGGAAGGAATTGTCGCAGGAGATCAAAGACTTACAGTCATCCCAGGGAACTCTTGAAGTGGCAAATGGTAAAATGGTGTCACGTTTTGATAATAATATGAAATTTGTGTTTTGAAATTTATGTAAGTGATATTAGAGTTTAAAGATGCACTATTGAGATGTGCATGGATGTTTTGGTATGATAAGGTTTAAAAAATTGAAGCCCGGTGAAACCTAATCTTTGGTTTTGTTGTCTCTAAAACATTTTTGGTGGTAATGGTGATTCGAGGCAGAGTGGTCTTCCTTGCATATCTTCGGGGTGGAGGGGGGCTGTGTAGGATTAGTGTTCATAATTCAACACGCCATCCACTCGGGGTTTTAACTGATTTTATTTTAACGAAACAAATATTTACACAGTCTAAATGACTGAAACAGACATTTAACGATCTTCTCATAACAAATTTCTCAACGTGTCTTATTCTCCAACTTTCTATTCTGCTGACTCCCCTCCGCCTGGCCTGTTACGTTTCTTCTGCCAGCGGTTATGAGTAAGAGTCCCTCTCACTCACCAGGCTCCCTTTTATAGTTGCCGGCTGCCTGTCAGTCAACTCCCTCAAGTTTCAATATTGGTTCACTGACCTCAGATAGCCTTTGACTTCCTTTCAATGTCCTGCCTTCTACTGTGTCACTCTAACCTCTTTAACAGGATAATAGTTAACATCCATCTAATGTAGTCATTACACAATTTATGCTAAATCTTAAAGTTGCATTCTAGGTTATGCAATGCCTTAAATAATCTCTCCGTTAGAAATGCATTATGTTTTCATGATGTTTATTGCTTATGACTCTGTTGCTTCTTAATTTGGTCCATCGTTTCAGTTTATTTCATTTGGTATTTTCCACGTCGTTATAAACTTTGCTCCAGGTTACACTTTGTGTGCGTCTGTGGAAAATTGTCTGTTGACGACCATGATCACTGCACCTTCCATTAAAGCACGTGCAATTTATTTGTGATTTTTGTGGTTCTAAGGTCTTCATTATTATCATTATTATTTTAATTATTATTAGTATTATTATCTAGACAATTTACATAGCGCCTTATGCATGGCGTCTGCCAAAGTCAAAGGCGCTTCAAGAAATTTCAGTGTGTGCTTTGTGAATTTTACAGTCTTTTCCTCTGTCCGACTTTGTCCTCCTTTATGACCTCTAGTGTCCTCCTTTAGAATCTGGTCTCTGGCGACCCTAGGTGAGGCTATTGAAAGTGAAGAACCTGAAAGATAGGATACATTTCAATGATGTCAAGTGTCTTTTAGGGACTTCTTTGAGTTCAAATGAAACTTTCATTTTTAAATGTTTTAATTATTACTATTTCAGTTTTGTGCATTTATTTTGTATCTTTCTCTTATTCAATTGTATATGAGGTTTCATCTCTATATCATCTTTATATAGTTTTAATTGCAATTACGGTAATGGTAGTATTTTTTGCTATTTTTTCGAGTTACCAGACATGGGTCAATTACGTTTTAAGCAATTACAATTACATTACAATTATATATTTTTGCCAATTACAATTTTTATGTCAATTGGGTTACTGTTGTCATAAATTCTATTTCTTTGTTTTATAGCTAAAATAATTAACATATAAATTAGTTCAACAAATCTGTAACACAAAGTTTCACAAACCCACAAATGAGTCAACAAATTCAAGTAGCCTTTTCGAGCATGACACTAATTCACCACACAACGGCACTTCACTTTAATTAACATTTTGCATTGAAACAGCATTGTTAAAGTCATCAGACTTTTCAAATAATTCTATATTAGTCCTGCTTGAACGTTCGCAGAACACAGGAAGTAGACAAATGATAAGCTGGTTCCCTCCAATTTGAAAGGCAGTAAAAACTAAAGTAAATGCCAGTAAGTAAATGTTTGCATGGCAACTGACCAGTAAGTCCATCCCAGAAATAACCGTTGTGCTTTGACAATTCACTAACCATCCAATGTAGAACATTTAGACTGACAACTTCGGCTCATACAATACGCTATAAGAACATATAAAAAATTCATTCTAGCTCAATTACAATTACAACATTGGCTGATACAATTATAAAATTGACCCAAAACTGTTGTCATAAATTCTATTCTTTGTTTTATAGCTGCCATCTGTGCTGGTCATAATTTTCCTGCAAAGTTCCTAATTAACGTTCATAGTCCATCATGGAATTCCCAGAATGCACAGCAGAACTTAGAGAAAGCAATCAGAAACATTCTGACATTGGCTGATGAAAAGAAACTCAAGAGTCTTGCACTGCCATCTGTTGGCAGTGGAAAGTAAGACTGGCAGTTGTTTTGGCTTTCTGAAATTAATGACTTTATGCTCAAAATAATTAAAGACTGTATTTCAATTGGTGCTTTATCGACATCAGGGCTGAAACTCTTAACTTAATGTAGGTATCAACAAATTTGGCTATGCAAAAGGTTACATATTACAGGCAGACAGAAATTTGCATCACATGACATACATGTTTGCAGTTACTGTTTTGTTTTATTGCGGTTTCATTCTCATTATTGCCTTCATCACTTTGTGTATGGCATGAGTATTAAGTTTCAATACCTATTATTCTCTGTAGGCACACAGATAGCTTACAGTCATATCTTTGACATGAATTATAAATGCCATCAAGTCAATTATTAATTAATTACTGATTAATGAAATTTGGGACCGTGTTTTAAGTCTCTCCTTAAAGGTATCCAAAGTTGGACAGATTTGGTTTGAAATTTGGGAATAATCTTTGATGATGTTGATTTTTCATCAGAGAATGCAGAATGTTGTGCATGATGGTCCCTGAGACAGAGCCTGTTGCCTCTGTAATAAAGCTTAAGTGCTGAGTCATTGCCGTTGAAATCTGTTCAATTGTTTTCTGTTGTTCCGTTTCAGTGCTGGTTTTCCAAAGCAAACTGCTGCTCAGATAATCCTGAAGACCATCAGCGACTATTTTGTGTCTGTAGTATCGAGCTCACTGCGACAGATATATTTTGTTCTTTATGACATGGAAAGTATTGGCGTGTATACGAGCGAGTTGGCTAAGCTGGACTCTTAAGTTGCTCGCTGGTTGTGCGTCTCTTTGCGTACGTGTGAAGGCCTTCGTGTGGCACACTGACATGGCTTTGGAAAGTGCTTAAGCTTGTATGGTTGTAATCTGACTGAGGTTTTTTTTGTCCTATTATTCATTTTATTCCAGAATTCAGTTTAAACGTTCGGGTTCCTAGTAGAAGTGATAAGTGTTCGGTGTTGAGTGCGGTGGGATGATTAGTGCGTTTTGTGCTTCATGAGTGTAGATTTTCTAGAATTGTTATGATTGTGATCGTCAATGTTGATCGAAATACTTGAAGGATTCATAACCTATTATTATTAGCTTGTGATTTTGGCAATGTGCCACTGTTTTGTTAATTGTTTGGCTGTTGTAATGTTTTGACTAATAATGATGGCCGTAGACCTTTTAATCTTTGTTAGGTTTTTCTTGAAGATTGTAGCCGTTGATGGCAGTGCTTCCTATGCGGATGAAATGCGCAGGTGGTATGTGCTGTGATTATGTCTGAACACAGTTTGTTATGAATGCCCTGTGGTAAATCTGGCAGTTTTCTTGTTGTTCATTTTCACTTTTAAAACAGCTGTTGTGTTCTTTTTGCTGTTTGCATTATCGTCAATGAAGAAGTTTGATATTGTTAGTAATGCAATGTGTAACAACTACACAATTTGAATGAAATCTAATAGTTAAAGTACGGTAATGTGAGATCTCTTTTTATTGAATGAAAGAAATTCAGGAGTGATTGCTATTGTAATAGCTGTGTTGTTCAGTTGTTTGCTGTTGATCATGATGGTGATGTTAGTATTGTGCAATTTTTTTCTTTTAAAAAACTACATTTGCAATGCAAAAGTAATATAAATTAATATAAAAGTTATTGTTATTATTTCTCATTTTCTTGTTACATTTTGTGCAGTTCAATGAATATTAGGCAGAAACTGAAAATATATTAGGAAAGTATGGTACTATATAACAATGAAGCTAATCAATTACATTGCTAAAATTGCTTCTGTATACTTTAATAGCATTGGCCTACTTCATGTTATGCAGTTGGTTTTCAGAATTACCCATTATCGGTATATTTCAATGATTTTCAGTCTTTTGCAGAGCTTGAGCCCTTGCAGACACTCATTTTGTCAGACAACCTTGAACTTATTATGGAAGCTTTATTGCAATTATAGGATAGACTAGATATTGTAAAGGAGAAAAAGACAATACTACAAACAATAAGACAAAGACAAAAGAACTGGATTGGGTGCATCCTAAGAGGACATGCCTTATTCAGAACAATACTGGGGACATTTGAGAGGAAGGATAACCAGAGGAAGACCATGTATGTCACTACTGCACTGGATGCTGATTAAATTGAATATAAAGGATTAATAATAATAATAATTATGCACTTCTACAGCACCATTTTTATTACTAAAGGGTATTCGATGGTACTTCAAATCCATCTGCAAAAGACCAGGTCATTTCAGAGATCAGTCAGAAGAAAACAGTAAGATAAGCTATGGAGGAAATGCTATTTGGAAGAGATGTGTTTTAAGCCTAGATCTGAAAATGCTCAGTTTATTGGAAGATCTGACACACAGAGGGAGAGAGTTCCAGATTTTTGGCCCAGAAACAGAAAAAGCTCTCTTACCAATTTCATTGTTTGTTCTAGGTACATTTAACAATGAATCAGCAAATCTTGTTGAATGATAATGTTTCGGATGGTTTAACATAGATTTTAAATATTGAGGTTGGCCAGACTGCAGTATTTTAAAAACAAGGACACCAGTCTTAAATAAAATTCTCTGTTCTACCGGCAGCCAGTGTAACTTTTGAAGGACAGGTCTAATGTGATCGTGTTTATGAGTTTTTGCAATGGCCCAACTTGCTGACAGAGAAGGGTGGTGCCAATGAGAACCAGGACCTGCTATCAGGCAGAGAACTTAAAGAACAACTAGGCACTACACGTTTTCAGATTTCTTGTTCAACACATCACAAAGTCACAGGCTCTTTGATCTATGAATTCACAGGGTAACAAGTTTTTTGGCATTATTTTTTCTGATTTTTATCTACTGTGGATTTCTTCAATTACTGATTAGTGACTAGTTATATTTTGTGTGACAGCACAATTTTTGCAATACTCCAAGTTTTTGTTACATGAAAATTAGCCCTCTGCTTGTTCATATCATGACTGATTTAGTGTCTGTAACGCAATTAAAATGTCTGGTTGTTGGATATGTGTTTTGTTTCACTTTGTGATGTGATAAAATTGTATTTGCACAAAATACACTATGATAGTAAAGATAGTAATACTGATTGTGTATAGATGCTACCATAGTTGCCTTTCTACTTTGCTTAGAATTTTTGAATTATCAAAGCTTAAGCATAAGGCATGCATAATGTGGATGTTGATTTCGAAAAGTTTGTTATTTGTCTAATGGTTACACTAATTTTGTAGTAAATTATGGACTTCTTTGATTTCTTGAAATATAAAGAGCAAGGCCATTGATTTCTCAAGTTGTTGTTATAAGAAATGTTAATATAGTTGATGCACCATTATGATATCCAGCCTCTTTTCATATTATATGCTTCTATGGAATTGAAGATCCCATAAATGTTTAATGTGCTATTTTTGAAAGTTACTAACTTAAGTAAAAATCATGAATTTAATTTCATTTTATCTAAATTTAGAATTATCATGATGCCACCAGACCAGCAGTTGATACTTTTCTAAAAAATAAAATGTCACAAATCTGTTCTCCAACCTTGCATGATACTAAATAAACTAAACCATTTCGGAATATTGCCAACTCAGTTTTTATATTGTATTACATAATGAACGTTGAACAATTGGGCGTTAGTGGAGATTAAATCAACAAGAAATGCATTAATGAGTTTATACAATCAGTTAATTTTGTTTTCTTGGCACTTTATGTTATAGTCTTTATAGGTATACAATTTATATGATATATTATATATATACGGGTTATAGTTGAACTTTTACGTTCGCAAGATTGCTGCTATCTCACTGATTTAGCACCTGATCAGTTTCTTTTTTCAAGAGCCATCATAAAAAACTGAGCAATCTTCCATGACACACATTTGCAGCTGAGTCAACTGGGAGAACACTTGGACAGAAACAACTGCAAAACTGTCACAGTCCTGGAAATCTGAAACATAGCATTGCCAGGTCATCTTTATAACTGGCTCTCAATCCAGTATTTGAGTTCAGCTTGACAAACCACTGAGCCTCTTCAGATGATTCCATATTTGGTCTGTATAGTTGGGACCACGTCTGGCTGTGACTTAGTTCACTGTTTTAACCACATCTTGATTGTTCTGTCTCAACATGAAATCATAATTTACCTCTTTTAGCAATCGACAAGCATCCGTCATCTTTGGTTGAAAGATTCAGCGCCTGTTTACTGTCTCATCATTCATTACTGAGAAAACAGCTGCCTGGTCTATTCTCGGCAAAAGAAATAACGGTGTCCAATACAAAATTAATATCTCTGCCCTGACGACAAAACACCATTTTTGTGCTTTGATCTCGCTGCATATTTGCTGAGTACTATATATTTATACAGGGGGCTCAAGAGTTAGGAACTAAGATTTGTTTATCTTCTATGGAACCTCATCTTAAGTTTGACTAAATATTCTTTTTTGGCAAAATATTTTTGGTATACACTGCCTATATGGGGATTGGACCAGTGGGAATTTAAAAATTTTCAATCTACGGCAAATGGTACATTGTAATTTTTTATATAACAGATAGTCCTCAGATCTTTATAACTGGCAGTTCACAAAATAATGTCTGGGACGATACATTCTTAGGTTCTGTCTCACATGAAATTAATTTAGTTTAAATCCGTTGTGAAAGGTAGCCTTTTTACTGGGCTTGATACTGAAATGGGTTGAAAAACGGTGTCCCCAAAATTAAATAAATTATGGTTAATTCAGTGTTGAGGACCAGAATTTTAAACCCCCAAGCTGGGGTACATTGTAATTTTTTATATAACAGATTCAGTTCATAATGTCTCGATTAGACTGATTACTATGCAGATGAATTTTTGGCAGAAGGGCTGCATGTACAATTCAGTGTTGATATTTTGCAATTGAGATTTTGTTAGACTGTTGATATGAAATTTTTGGTAGAGTTGCATAGTTAGCTGGGGGGGGGGGGGTCAACCCCTCCCCGGTTACTCCAACACTGATGTTTCTTATTCAGACACTGTGACTGTATTAGCAACTTCTGTTAGTAATATAAAATAATATTATGTCTTTTAGTCAGTAAAACTATGTTGTACAATGAACCTAGTATAGTGAGACACGGCTCATCCCTGGACTCACTAATCATCCACTTACAATTGTTACTCAGCAGGACTTACATTTGTTGTTCCTCATAGATCTAGTCTTATGACATACCTGTAGACTGCTCCCCGCTGATCGGACTGACCCGTCTGGCTTGACCTGGCCCTTATTCCGATTGGATTTGGTGTGCCATCGGCAGTCTTGGGCTTTATGATAGCGACTATTGAATTTTGATTAATTGATTAATTGATTGTGTAGTCACTGTAGTGGATCCTCCTGTGAAAATGTAATCAGTGTTTGTATAGGAAGAGTTCCGGTTGTAGCAAGTTCGAAGTAAGCGTCGAGAGGCAAAGGACGCCATTTGTGACGAGAGAGAAAACGAAGGGGAAAATGCCGTCGGCGGCCGAATTCACTCAGGCGCTCGCCCGTCAACCGGAGAAGCCGAACCACTACACGTAAGTCGACCGTCTTTTGACGCCCGATTGACCGGGGAGCGTCGGGAAAGGACGCCGCCACCGACGCCGGCTTCTCGGGCCAGTGTTGTTGATGTTCGGGCTGACCATGGGAAATTACGAACCTAATAACCCTCGGTGACCAATGACCATGTCAACTGCATTTACTGGAGTGGCGCTATAGAAGTTCTCTGGTCAGTCAATCAGTTCGCTTCGGTTTTGCTTTGCAGCTATCTGAAGTCGTTCAGAACGGAGCAGTGCAAGAATTTCCTGAACCATCGGTGCGGCCAGCATAGACCGTTCACCTGCTTCTTCTGGCACTTTCCAAACCAGAGACGCCGCCGACCGGTGCTGAACTCGAAGGACGGAACCTTCAACTACAGCTCAGAAGTCTACTGCACGACCTACGACGAATCTACGGGGAACATGTCCTCAGGGAGACAGGTCAGAGGGGTATTTTGTTGACACTGGAATAACCACTACATTATGGATTATGTACTTTCCAACGGTTTCTAGAACTTGGGCATAAATTGGATACTGTGGCAGTGACCATATGAATTCGTTTTCGTTTTAGTCTTATATATAATACATTCTGACATAAAAACAGTTGGACATCAAGAACTGCTAGAGAACTTGTTAGTTGATGAAATAAGATTTTTGATAATTACAAATATTTTTGAAATAGGCATTTTTTGAGAGAAAACTCGTGTTATCTTTGCATTATGAAATTGATGCTGTTACTCTTGTCATAATTCAAAGTTTAATTCTCTGCTAATTTTTAATGGATTAATCATCATCATCGTCTCCAGTCAGCATTCATGTTTATATTTTCCATTCTGATACCGATATCAGTATTAATGCCACAGCTTAAGTAATTCTTTGGTAGTAGTGTTTTTGAATCTGTATTTCTTCCAGGCAAAGCTTGTCATTTGGTTTGCACATTTATTTTGGTGATTTACTGGTGCTTAATGAATTATTTTATTTGTTTATCAATTTCATCTATATTATTTAAGCATTAGCAAACAATTATTACAATTTAGATGCTTATAAATATCACTATGTCAGTAACTAGTATTTATCGGTAATCTGTTGAACATTTACAGATGATCAGTTTGTAGACAATATATTGTCCTAATATTTAAATGATTTAATGAGATAAATATTTTAATTTTGTCAGCTGTCCTTTCCTACATCGAAACATCGGCGATACAGAGAAAAGGTATCACTTGAGATATTATAAGACAGAAAGGTGTATTATTGATACCGAGAACAAAGGTAGCTGCACAAAGAATGGACCACATTGCGCCTTTGCACATGGAGCGGACGACATACGAGCACCAGTATTTGATATTAATGAGCGTAATGGATTGAGCACGAAATCAATTGATCAACACATTGATCAAGAGGTTAATGGGGAAAGAGAAAAAGAGGTCACAACCATTGATCCAGTATGGTATGGTGAGTACCACTTTTTCTGCCTAACAAATAAATTATGGTTGGTAAATTTGATGATGGTACTACTTAACAGTGTACTGTATTCTGATGCTATGTATTCATTGCTGGACTTGCCATCAAAGACACTAAGTGCACGATAGTTTAGGTATAATGGTGTACCAGGTATATGTTGATTAGAAGTTTGATTGTAAGAGCTGATTGCCTAGGTTTGAATGTTAAATCTCTGCTTGGACATGTAAGGTTTGTATAAATTTGTTTAAATTTCATTAGTTATATATTTCTTTTTCTTTGCTGATTTTACGTAATAACTTTTTGGTATTTTATCAATGATCAATGTTCAAAATATACTAATGATGTCATCTTGATCAAATTCAAGGTATTTCTGCTTAATTTAGAGGCCTGGTTGTAACCGGAACCAGGCTTCCTCATTCGTTCACTGGATTTAAAAGATGGGGTATGCCTCAATCTGATGAGCTTTAATCAGAACATTGAGTCATTCCTCTTGGTTCTTGGTGACTGGACAGATTCTATCTTTTATTCTATCTTTCTATCTATATTCTATCTTTCTTTCCACATGTTTTCCCAAAACCTTGCCTTTGACCCACTTGGAAGTGTGACACATTTTGCAATGTATGATGAAGAACGCTATGACTATAGTACCTTACTTATAATAATTGATTGATATTTTTATTGGTTTTTGCTGTATATTATTTGACCATTCATCTGCTGGGATTCACAGCAATCCATTAAATGCTACTATCTATGGACCTGTCTTTACCGATGGGCTTGCAATGAATGCTTTTCCTTTGGCTCTGAACTTAATATGCATTTCATAATATCAAGGCCAAGACTTGAAAATATATTCTATTCACTGTCACAGCATCACTGAATAAGCTTCAACTTGTGCAGCTGTGTTTGTGCTGTTTTCAGCATTTGAACTGCGGAAGTCTCTAATTTTATTAATTATTTTCACAAAAGAAAGCCTGTCAGTAATTCACTTGGCATCAAATCAATATTCACTCCAGAGTAGAATAATAATTACCCATCGTAATATCCAATAAGTCAGTCCGATTTTCTCTTCTGGTTATGGCAGATAGGCAATAGAGAATTAGATAAATTTTGAGTCTTGATCTAAGGGATACCTGAAAAAGCATACTGACTTAAGTTGGTGCCAGTGTGCAGCGTCTAAATATTTGGGGATTCTGGAAACCTAGTTGAGTGTCTGTGATTCCATGCAGTAAGCAAGGAATGGAGATACAATGGCTGATTCGAATGTAGTACCTTGTGACCCAGTGGACAGATTTTAATGTTGGTTGATTCA
The DNA here is from genome assembly GCA_018105865.1 of Metaphire vulgaris. NCBI lineage: Eukaryota > Metazoa > Annelida > Clitellata > Crassiclitellata > Megascolecidae > Metaphire > Metaphire vulgaris. Next base: position 12,729,641 of record CM030838.1, on the reverse strand, counting down.
TTGTCTGATGAAGTGACTAAGCACAGGCGTGATATGGTTGTATTTAGGCATCCTAATAGTGGCTTGAGTCATTGAGTTATGTGTATTTACAATGCGCTGAAGGGGCACTTTTATATTCTTGCTAACTGAGAATTACAGGCAACTGGATACCGGAACTTTGACAAGAGAAATCGGTATATTAAAGGAATGAGGTGTGCAATTCTGATTGAAGTTTATTTTTTGCTCTTTTGTCATCGTTGAACCTTTGTCTAACATTCATGACATGCCATGTTTCCATGAAACTCTGCTTGGGAACCACAGAATTAAGATATATAGTTATTGAATAAGGAATTATAAAATATTGGTGGGCCTACTCTGTAAAATATTTTTGGATTGTCTTGTCTTATAAAGCTTTTGTTCCTTTGAGACCGTAGAGTTTTAAAATTGGTTTCTAAAATTGCTTTTACTGATGTGTGAGGCTTTAAAAGCAGTTTCATGGTTTGTGCATTTTAGATGAGACCTATATCAAAATGCATTATAAGACAGAGCCATGTTCACGCACATCTAGACATGTGACATTGTCTTGTCCATTCTATCACAATGCTAGAGATCGTAGACGTCCATATGATGTTTGTAAATACAGGTAATGTTCAGTGTTTATCTAGCTGTAGATTGACTGCTTTCTGATCAGTGGCTCTTGTGTTATATTTTTAAATTTTTACTTTTATGTGTCACTACTTTTTGTGTACACCTATACTACATCTAGCAGATAGTGTCTGCTGTAAATTTATGTCTCTTTGTGGCTAATTGAAATTGCCTCAGTAACATGAAAGTCGATAGATTTTGAAAGATCCTTATTTGTCATTGTTTTACGACCATTGCTCTAATCCAGGGGTGGGCAGACTTTTTCATAAAGGGCCGCTTGAAACCTCATACTATATTAGGCAGGTTGCATATACAAAAAGCCAAATTGTTTGTAATTTCAAGCGGTAAAAAGGAGGAATTTTAAGTACTTTTCCTGAATCAAAATCCATTATTGCGATGCCATAATACGATGAAATAACTGCTATGACCTATTTTTTGCTTGTCAAGGCATTTTGAAAAGTTGGAGACACGATCTTTCTTTTGTCCCAGGCGCTGCCAACTCTTTCTAAGATATTTAAATAAAGTGCCATATATCCATAAAATAATTTCATTTTTTCACTCTCTGCCAGTCTTATGCATATTTCTAAATGATCTTGCAGGCTGCATAGAATCCAGTGAGGTCACATGCAGTCCGTGGGCCGTAGTTTGCCCACCCCTCTCTAACCTAAATCAAACAGGCATGCTTATGACATATGCCAATTCATTCCCTCTGTTTCTTATTACTGTGAGTAATTAGATTCTTTATCCTTGTGCTTTAAATTTTAATTTGGTTAGAGCATTATATAGCTGAAACTCGGATAACAGTTACTTTAGCCTTTTGGGGCACTGCCTTCCTTTATGCTGATGACATATCTATGTGGTCTACTGTGTTCCAGTTCGAGTAATTTTTTGCTCTTTTGTGCTTCACTGTTTCGTAAGTAAGTAGAAGCCTGTGAATTTATATGGCGCTTTCAAAAGTAGCACCACAGTAGCATCTTATTCAATATTTCAAATAACTACCGGTATATCCAAAAGGTATGGGTCAACCAGGCAGGATCATTTTTTTCAAAATGAGCATCATGGTTGGATTGTTACTGCTATGGAAGTAATGATTTTTTTGAAAAAAAATGCTTTAAATTTAGATTTGAAAGACTTGTATTTTCCATTGTTGATGTACAAAATAATATAGCATCACGTTGTTTGTGACCGTCTTAACAGATTAATATCTGTTAAGACAGATATTGTTGTTTCCAGACAATATGTTTTGATCTCATTGTTACTGTTGCCATGTAATTATCAATGCTTCTCAGGGTTTGATTTGGCTGAAAATGTTGGTGTTTGAGTAGTCAGGCCTTTACTGCTTTCATGAAAAATCAATGGCTGATGCTCCCAAATAAAGCTAGGGCTTGGTATTGGCTGATGGTTCCAATTTTGTTCTTCATTTCATAGAAGTTCTTTTGATGGTTTGGTGTACCTTTACCTTGCAAATTTACAATGATTGAATCATTTGGTTGTTGGTTATGCAGTCATATAGGTTTAAAATATGTACAGATTTTTTCAAAATTTTTGGAGAGTTGCATCAAATGCTGCCACTTTTGACTTTGAGGTGAAAGGGTTACGGAATACTTGAGACCAGTTTCAGTAATGATTTTAAATGACCTAAATTGAGAATTTTGAAGCAACTCATCCAAATTAAATAGTAAAGTCTGAGATTTAGTAGTTCATTACTGTCTTACACAGTCTTGTGTTTGTTTGTTTATTAATGGCTCAGGGCTGTTGTTTGCCCTAATGTGAAGCACAAAGAAGAGTGGACCGACCCGTCAGAATGTGACTCCGGGGACAGCTGTCCCTATATTCATACGAGAACAGAACAACAGTATCATCCAGATGTGAGTGGCATTGCGTTTAATTAACAACGAAGACTTCTCTTGGTCATGTGCTTGTGGCTTACTGGTTTTTAATTTTTAAAGCAACTCTGTTTTGTCTGTGATTTTGCCTAGATTTTCGACATTTGTACTTATGTTATGGTGTTAGGTGAAGAGCGTTTGTTTGTAGATTTACAAGACGGACAGATGTCATGAAGAGACTACAAATGGCAGATGTTCAAAGGGGATTTTCTGTGCATTTGCTCATGACAATCGTATGTACATCATAGTATTGGTGGTCATTTGTTTCTTGAATATAAGTGCAGGCTATCTGCTAGTATATGTAGGTTGAAGGAAGTCGAAAAAGTTAAAGCCATTCTTGAGCTCCTGCCTGAAGGCTAGGCACATAAAGCAGCGCTGATCTCTATTTCTGATGCTTTTGACCAGGCATTCAAATGCCTCGGATACGGGATCTGTGTATTGCATAGCGTGTCTGTTGGACTATTGTGCAGTGTTGCTGCTACTCATTTTGCCACTGACATCTAGTGAGTGAAGGTGGAGTCAACCTCATGGCTCCTGCAGATTTTGAACTTTGGAACTCTGTGCAAATGTTGTTGCCCCACCTCAAGCAAGCAGAAGGCTTAAATAAGTCCATTCTCGTGGTGGCTTCACAAGCTCTGTCGCGTTGGAATGCAAATTTTTAATCCAAATATTGTAACAATCATTGAAAAGATTTACAGGACTTCAGTTGCAGGCCCTTAAATAGAGGAAGTTATTGTTCTTGTAAATAGTTTATTTCATTCTAAGCTGGTTTTTTACGTTGTTTGTAGCTCCTATGTCACTTGGGTCGCCTACGAGAACAATTTCTTTGATTGGAGAGAATTCCACATCCAATAATGCATCACAGTCGGAAATTTCTGTTACTGGTGACATGTCGTCGATTGCTTCTGGATTTAGAAATGTACATTGATTTCGATTTTTCTTTAAAAGAATTTAGAATGTTGATTGCTGTTCTAAACATTTTTATTAAATAACAGTGCACTTTTGCATCTTGAATTATACTTTTATAGCCATAGATGAACAATCCAGTTTTTTTAATTGGCATTTACTATTACCAGTACTTTCACATAGAGCATTTCTGCATGTGTTAATTCGTGTGTGTGTGTGTGTGTGTGTGCATGTGTGTTGGTGTGATTTAGCCTGCTAATAGCAATGGTACAATGGGTATGGCAATAAGCAATGGAATGTTGCCACCTGGCAGTGATTCAGGAATCAGTTCTGATGCTGATGGCAAATGGCTTGATTTCACTAGCATCAAGTTGGATTCAAGAATTGGTGAAGGCGATATTCAGGTTGTGGAGCTTTTGTTGTGTCTCTTTTGTAGACTTATGTGTTTATTTAGTGAGATTGAATGGCTTTGTTGATAGGCTGATTTTAATAGATTTTATGTTGAATGATTATCAATAATTAATGTAGAAATGGTGGAATCTACCAAAAATTGAGACAACCAGATCAAGCTAATGAAAATAGGATTAAATTATTTTAAAACTAGTTGGATTTGAGACCCATTAAGTATCAGATATTATTATCAAGGACATTTATATTTGATGATTTTATAAAAGTTGATGCTAATTTATACTGCTGTCATAATAGTTAGTGTTATAAATTTTTAAAAATTATTCTGTTCTACATAATCTATTATTGGTTGTACAGAACAGACATGTGCGTTTTGAACAGGTTTTAGATGTAGAATTGTAGACTTGCTGGAGAGTTGCATTTGCGATCCAAAGCACTTGTAATGTAACAATCCATTTATATAGCACCTCTTCTGGATGAACATGCAGAAGGTGCTCTGAATACAATTATACCTTGGACAGGAAAGTGTTGTGGTGATTTGTTATATCTTGTTTGGATTGGGTTATTAAATAATTTTATCAAGACCTATACAGAGTTTATACACAGGATGTTGGTTTCTTAACTGTTTCTGCTACATTTGCTACATCCAAAAACTTTGATGTCCACTGGATTGCCATAAGCGAAACTGTTACTTTGGCCTTCATGACACCCTTTCCTCAGACAATCCTGCATGTACAGCAGGCATCATTGACAACTAGTTATATGCTATCAGTACAATTAATTGCATTGTGTTGTAATTGGGTTTGTTAGGGCTTTAAAGTTTTGTATAGCCTCAATGCTTTCTCTATCTTTGTTCCCGGGTGTGAAATATCTAGCTGATATTAGCGTTTGTATATTTGTTTCTGATCTTGAGCCATACTGTTGCTTGATTTGCACATTTATTTTCTCTTATATTTTTTAGTCTCGAATGAAATCAGTTATAGCTCCTGCAGCATCGGACGTCAATCCATTTTATGATTCCGCAAAAAGAACAAATTATCGGTCATTTTACGGACCACCATTTCCAAATGTCGCATCAAAATCTGCACCACTCGGTATTTATAATTCAGATACTGGAAGTGTTGAATCATTATTTAAAGGTGAATTGAAATGCACGTGTGCATTCTGTTCTGAAATTCTTTTGATTTTGCTTTGAATGTAAAAAAAAATTAGACTGTTCATACTTTGTGATGGTCACTGCATGAAAAACAGTAAATAATATAAAATACAGTAGAATCTGGATATATCGAACTCACTTATATAGAAAATCTGTTTATATCAAAGTTTAAGCACCGGTCCCATCAAGCACCTTGATATATAGAACTTGCTTCTTTCGAAATCTCGCTTATATCGAAGCTGCTTTTTAGATCCTGTCGATCGGAAGTCAGTCGGATATATCGAAGTTACGTTCAGTATATCAAAGTACATGTTTTAACACAGTCCCTTGAGCTTCAATATAACAGGAATCTACTGTAAATATTTGACTTTGGTCGACAGCCCCGGGAAATCTTTGTTTCTTCGGCTACTAGCTATTAATCTCTCCTTCCCTAAACTTTGCAGCCAGCAGCTGGGACCCACTAGAACTGCTTCATTAGTCCCTCGAGGGGAAATTTATGCTGACCCCCACTCCTTCACCCAAGTTTACACCTATGGCTGAATAAGCAGGCCATCAAATAATCAAAGCCGATTGAGGGGTTCGCTCACTCCCTCGCTCTAGACTTCTGCTACTGGAGAAGGCTACAGAAACTTTAATTACTGTACTTTGTCCATTAAAAAAATTTGAATTATGGGTCTAAACAGGCACCAACGGGTATTGCGCCCATGGAGAAGAATGAAACGTAAACTTGTTTTTGTCCACAATTATGGTCTTACTCAAAGTTCAGGTGTGAATGTGCGATACGAATATATGCATGTTTTCCCTGAAAAAGTGACAAATAGTTACAGTAGTGCTAAATTCTAGAAGAGGTTAGACGTGCTTAGAATTTGTCTCAGCTCAGTTATTGTCCTCTTTATGTTCTGATGGTTAGTGTGGATGCCAATTGTAGATATGTGAAATGTTAAAAAATGTTACCGTGTATTGTTACCAGCCATTGTGTTGTTTTTTCCCCAGGTGGTTCGGTGTTGCCACCCGCTGCTGAATCACGTATATTAGATAGACTCGATAGCATAGACGGTGACAACGAACATGCATTGCTTGCCGTATCGCATTCAGAAATGACTACTACTACTACTACTCAGTTGTCTTTTCTCAGTTCGGCTTCAGCAGGTGTGGCGCCCTCGTTGTATAATTCGTTTACCCCTGCCATGGGAATGAGAGTTGCTCCTACATCAGGACTGAATTCGCTATCAAACTTAAATTATAATCATTCACTCCAAGGATTTGTTCCAGCAAATGGTAGCTATGGAGTTTCTCCGACCTCAAGATTAACGATGTATGGACTGTCTCTGCAGCCAAGTGAGGTGAATTGGACGATCTTTCTGGTTAATCGTATCAGCTTGACTATTTAGATTTGTAATCTAGGTGCTAATCGTATAGGTCACAGATTTAATTCTATCATTTACACAGTGGTTGCAGGTACATTAAATATAATATAACTGCATACTTTACCAATGCAAATATATACATGAGTGTTAAATCACAGATGTACAAAATCCCAGCACTGACAAATTTTTGCATTGAACTGTGTCTCTTCCCCTCCAGCCAAGTCAGTTTGCCCTCCAAAAGACTGTGGTCTGGATAAAACACTGGTTTTAAGGGTATGTGGTGGTGGTGGTGCATGGTGGAGCAGTGTTTACTAGAGTGCTGGCCTGCCAATCTTGAGATCTGTGGTTCAAGTCCCTTCTGTGGCAGAAACTTTTGGTTGTTTTTGCCCCAAGTGCCCCCACGACTCGGCTGTGAATGGTTGGTTACATTGGGTTTAACTTGATGAAGGTAGGGTGGCGACGGAAAGGCTGGCAACCACCTTCTTTCAGCTGTTGCCATGAAAAGCTCAAAACATTAGCTCTTCGGTTCTTTGGCAGGTCCCATGCCCATGGAGTATGCCTTTTACAAGATATGTGCATTGTGCAGTTTGCAAAAAGGCATATGATGTAGATGTATTATTAGAAAAGACTGATGTGAAAGATTGCTGTTAAAGGTTATGGCTAGGGCTGTCATCAGGTACCCGGGAATCTGGGTACCCAAAAACAGTCCAGGTACCCGGGTAGTAAAAGTGGGAAGGATTACCCGTGAAAGCGCATTAACGCGGTCTGGTGTACCATATGCCGGAAAAACATTTTGGCGACTGACTGCTACAAATTGAACCTGGCCTGTTTTAAATACGTTTTTACTGTTGTTGACATTTGGCTTCATTTTAGTTTAGTTTATGTAATGATTTTTGATTAATCATATTGAAAGTTAAAATAAGTTTATGTTGTACATATACAGATCATTATTAATATTAAGTAGGCCTAACTGGAAGGTACCTTTGATTACTGTATGAAATAGGCAGCTTGTGTACGATTTGCATCAATAACATTATGCTAATTTCCGAACGGGTACCCGTTCGAAATCTTGACAGGTACCCGGGCCGATTTTGGGAAAAAATTGACAGCCCTAGTTATGGCTTACTTGCTTTATATGCTTTTACTGCTGCTGTTTATGTGGTAGATTAATCGGTACGAGGCTACTGTGCCCATTTTAAGCTGGTATAAATGAATTCTGTACTGGCTCAACTCAGATTTCTGGTCTTGTTTACCAGCTCTTGATAGAATGAGAATCTGGTGGTGACAAGGTAAATCAGAGGTTTGATTAAAACCTGGACACCTACCTCTGCCAAGTCTTGACTGGGACTGACAACCTGTCATTAGTTGGGCCTGGATCCCATATCTTAATGTTGTCTCTAAACTTACGTGTTGTTTGTGTTGTTCAGGTTGAAAAGTTAAGGAAAGAATTAGCTGAAGCAAAAGAGACGATTAAGCATTTAAATGAGGAAAAACTGCAAGCGGCTAAAAAAAAGGAGGTAGAGATTATTCCTTTTTTATTTTATACGTATTTTGTTAACCCCTTTACTGATAACCCCGATTATATTCGTCCATTTTACATTGAATTACAGTTAAATACATGGTAAAGTGGTTATTAAAGATCGTTTAAGCTTTTTTCAGTTTGTGTGACACGTTTTCTATCTCCAAATTGTTCTAGCCTCATTAATCTCATTATTCTTCTGTTTCCCACTGTCTTTGATTTGTTCTAAGTTCAATTTCTAGAAGCATCCTTTCTGATGATGACCATTTACTTGTCATCTGTATTTCTCATGGTTTGGTTTTAAAATTCTCATTAATGGTTTTCTTTTCAGGTATTACTTCAACGTCACCAGGCCTCATCTGAATCCCAAGTATTGACAAATGGTGGTAGCTATTTACGTTGTTTAGTGCCAACTGCTAATTTGGAGATACTGACTGTACCACATTTACAAGAGCTACAGACCCAATTACAGAGGGATTTACGAATTTTGCAGATGGTAAGTATTCATTCTGCTTGCTTCCGTTATTCTATGATACATTCTGGAATATGCAGCTTGGTGCAAGCTTAATGTTGATGTCTTATAATTTTCTGAGTATGATTTAATTTAAATAATGGTTTGTTTTTTCAGTTTATGGCTCGGAAAGCAGGCGGCAAGTGCCTAGGATGTTTGGATCAAATAGCAACAACATTACTCCCTTGTAAACACAAATCACTGTGTGAACCATGTCTTCTAATAGCAAAAATTTGTCCATTGTGTGGTGCTTCAATTCCAGACCAACAGCAGTTTTGATGTTGCGCTACGATCGAAGTGACCTAATTCAATTTGCAGTTATGTTAGAGTGATGATTTGGGCCTTTGTTGGCAATTTATTTTTCTAAATTTGTTAATTTGTTAATCAGCATTTGATTTAAAATGTTTGATAACACATAGTGTTTCAGAGACTGGCATTGTTTGAAGATTATATACGTAATTACGTAATTGTTTTAAAACATTTGATTGCACATAGTGTTTCAGTGGCTGGATTTGATTGAAAATTGCATAGTATGTGTATTTTAAAATTGAAAATATGAAATCATTACTAGTATTGTATTATTTTCTTGTGATGGCGTAATCTATTGTATTAGGATAACTGATGTGAAATTTCAAGTTAATGTTTGTGATTAGTTTCAATTCTAATGTTTCTTTAAGTTGTAGCTTATGAAAGCACTGAATAAAGTGAAAGACATGTTGTGTAAATTATCTGAGCAAATGCTTTCAGATTTTTGCACATATTGCTTCCGAATGATGCATTAGTAGGCAATGTGATGTATAACTGGGTTGCTCTTTTGCCCATGATGAATGTGCATGTCATAAATACAGTATCATATAGGAAGGACCAAATCGGATTTTGAGATCGAATTAATTAGCTGGTTGTATGAGGAACCGCACAAGTCAGACCTATAATTCAGACTCATAGTTGGGGCCTGATACAGAAGTAAATCTTAAACTTTACATAAATTACTGCTTGTAAGCCAATATGTTTGGTTTGTGGCCTTACAAGCAGAGTGTGTACATTATCTACCGGTTTGTCTGTTTGACGATTTGGTATACCTCTGCAGAAACAACTCTCAGAGGTATACTAAGCCAGCAAAGAATATGGACTACACATTAACAGAAGAAAGACAAAAGTGATGGTTATGAGCAACAACAAATGGGAGTTCAAATACATGTTGATGGATGGTGAAAAGTTGGAATGTCTTGACCAGCTAGTTTATTTACTTAGGAAATCTAATGACCAAAGATACCGATTGCAGCAAGGAGATAAGAAGATGGATTGCATGGAATAAGGGCCTGATTGCAAGCAGTACTTTGCCAATTTGAACATGATTTGGAAAAGTAAAAACAGCACGGGTATTAAATTGTGAATTTTGGACACGTGTAAAATGCACCTTACTGTATGCATGTGAGACACCACGGACCATGAAGAAAGAAGACGGCTTAAAACTGAACACATTTGAAGTGAAATGTTATAGGGAAAAAAGTTATAAAGATATGATTAGAAATTATACCCTTTGCAGAAACCTGAGGTGAACAAAGACAAGATCAAATACAAAGATATCAATAGTTAGACATTTTCAGAATGAAATACTAATAAAGACGGGTGATGGGATCCCATCATCCCTGCCTTTATTAGTATTTCATTCTGAAAATGTCTAATGGTGTTCAAAAAAGAGGAAGACCAAAGAGAAGATGGATTGACAAAATATTATTGAATTTACTGGACACCCAAACTGCAACACATGGCCAAAGCAGTGGCGGCTCCAGCATTTGGCAAGTAGGGAGTCGTTGGGGTGGTATTTTCTAAGCATGGAGGCCAACCATTTGTTGATAGGTATGTAGTAGTAATGTAGGTAGGTATGTAGTAGTAAGTACAAGGTCCCAACCAGGCCCTATCAGAGGAACGCTTATAAACATATTTATAAAATACTTTGAACGTTCACGCATTTATTCTACAGAAGTTCTGGGGTCCTCCCGCTGTACACATTTATAAATAATCTTGAGCTACTTGTAGTCTTTTGGCACACCTCACCATGAATGACTTTCAGTCATTGTGGTAGCTTAGGTCATTTAAAGGTCAGTAACCAGGCACAGCCTTTGTATCACTGTCATATGACACATCGCAATTGAAGGCAAAGCTGATGCAATACCCATAAGCAGTCTAAAATCGCACTGGGTATAAATATTCATCATTTATATTAATCCCACTGCAGTCAGTATTTTGATTCAATGCTATAGTTTTTATTTACTTATCTAGAGAATAGTAATTTGAATAATTTGAATTCAGTCAAATTTGGCACGACAACTTTTTGCTTGAAGACGGTTGCCAATCGGCTGGCAAAATTTCACATTTGACTCAATGCAATTATCATGTATTCGTTAGGGTTTCAGACAAGCCAAATCTCTTAAAAATCAATGCGCATTATCAAATGTAATCCTACAATTGAACTTACTATAACATTTGAAATCTGCCTAAAATATTAAAATATTTATTTCATAATGTAAAACCAAACACATTTTCTTGTTCTGCTTTATTTCAAGCTAAACGGTTGGCTGGCAAAGTTAGTGATTTGCTCGGCGGACGTGTTCAACGGGTGTCAGTAGTCAGTTTATTAGGAGCGCTGACCTCGTGTTTGATGCACATATGAAAAAGAGCTTCGAGATTGAAAAACGTCTTATTAAATAACAAGCGACAAATCATCAAGATGATGTGTATGTAGTTGCGTAACGTGTCTCCACACTACGCAACAGCGTAAAGCTGAGCTTTACAACATGGCGTAAGTATATTATTCGTCGATTGTATGGTTCGTAAGCGATTGTCTTTATGGACTAAGTCCAGACCCGAAGCCATAGCTTATATTATCAGCCAAAGACTGTCTTCTAGTTGTCCATCCCGATATCCTACTTCTGACTTGATTCTTATACAACTAGGAGTATTTTGAGTGATCTGATTCTAAGAAATGGCGCTACAGAGTTGAAGATGGGATTGGATTTATGGCTGAAATGTCCAGGGGTATAACCTACTGCGTGGTTTTACAACATATGATCGTCATAGGCTTAGTCACTGGCCAAACAATTTCATTTAGCTCGCAGAAAAACTGAATGCACATGTTTTAGCTCTTGCTCCATTGCTTTTCATCATGTTCTAGCCTTTCATTTCTGTCTTGTGTGCCCACAACCAAGCAGTTGTTGAGCACAAAATATTGAAAGAATTAATGGACAGCATTTTGACATTATGTCTACCAAAACAATGGCAGCTATTCATAAGGCTGTGGACTTTGTGCTGTGCTGTATACTTTGTTTTGTCTTGATATAGTTTCAGAAATTCAGAACTCTGTAATTCAAATCAGAATGGAACTTCATTTCACCGATGCTGTAATGGAAGACGGAACCAGTGGATGCACTGGAAGGTGGCAGCTCCCATGGAATGGCTGGTGGGAGGTACTTTTGGAAGATTGCACCTCATTTACCCTGGGTGATGAAGGATGTGAAGATTTGCCTACTGCAGACACTTCCTTGAAGGTCGACTGCACAAGCAGTCACCATTTCGCTGGCATCGATGATGATGTCTGCATTGCTACTGAATTCTTCGATGGCGGTTCTGGCTTCACCACTGATATGGGATTTACAGGTATTATATCTTAACATTGAAGCAACCTAGTACATTTAATCAATCATTTGAGCGTAAAACTTATATAGCACCATTATGAGAATGCATATGTATCAGTCAATGATTGCTTTAGAGTGAGAATCCTATTCAAAAATCATGTCCATGGTAGTACTTAGTTGAAACATCAGATGTCAGTACATAATTCCTGTTTCGATTAAGGAGGGTATGCCATCATTCGAATGCATTTAATATTTGTGTCAAGGTACCATTCACATTGTTGTGAAGGTCAGAGTGAAATTCATTGTAAAATTAAACCTTGAATTGAATTATTCATATTTGAATGTGTAGAATTAATATAACGATGTTATGTAGAATTGTGAAAACTGTTGAGTACCAGCGATGATATCATAAACGAAATGTAAAAATTAGCTTTTCTCTATTCCACCCAATTCTATTCCAAGTGATGTGCTTATTTTGATAATCACAGCATTGCCAAGTGATTATAATGGACAATGCACGCAGAATTAAATGTCTTGTTTTGACACATTTTATATTGTAGACAGATCTACCAGTAAGCTGAATAAAATTAGATACAGCTTAATATCTATAGGCAAAGTATCTGTCAAGTAATAAATCAGTGATGGCTGTTTAGCTAGACTGATAGTGCATATATGTGGTCTAGCATGAGTCTTGAATGAGCTTTTGAATGTGTAAAGATATGTTGAATGTTAAGTTTTTAATGTTTAGTTAATGCTGTTCTGCAGTTGATGGCACAGGTTTGATTGTTGCAGATTTGACTGAAGTCTGTCCTTTGGTGAATGGATGTGAGCAGCTTGATCTGTGTGATTTGTTTGAAGCCAGCGAACCTGGATTGGACTGTGAAGACGATTTTCTGAATTTGGCAGAACAGATTACAAATCACGAATCCATTGAAGATTTGTTACTGCCACATAATGTTGAATTGGGTTCGTACCTCGATTCCCTTATAAAATCCGTCACTCTCAACAGCAACTGCCCAATTTCCTCAGCCAGCAATGAGGACACCCTCGACAGCGGCTGTCCAATTTCCTCAACCAGTAATGAAGAGTGCAGTATGTCTGTTGTTTCGCTTTCCGAGTTCGACTCTGTTGAAGAGTTGGTTGTGTCTTGTTCAGAAACTGCAGTTGATGCTGGCAGCTTGTCTCCAGAACACATAAATGATCAAAGTCTGGCGGACAGTGACTACGAAATTGAAAACGGCAGTGATGATGATGATGATGATTATGATTGGGAATTGACCAGAAAGCCAAAACGGGGTAAAAAGAGGAAGGTTCGAACTGGCTCGAATGACCGTGGTAAGAAGTTTTCAAGAATAGATCCAGAGTCTAGAAAGAAGGAACAGAACAAAAATGCAGCTACAAGATACAGAGAGAAGAAGAGAGTTGAAGAGATGGAACGAGAGGCTCTTTGTGGACATCTTGAAAGTCGAAATCGTGAATTAAGAAAAGAAATCAAAGACAAAGAAAATGAAGTGAAACTTTTGAAGGAACTTCTTGTAAATGTTCTAAGACCATCCACACGGAATTAGTTGTTTGGTTTGCAACAGTTGGGGAGCATTGAAACTCGACTCTTATACTTTAAATGAATTTGGAACTTTATAGTTATTCAAGTTTTGAATATTTAGTTAGGCTGTGTAAAAGTGCTGCACAACTTCTTGATACTTCACTATTGACAGCTATATTGACTGTGGTGTTGGGTTCTTAAATAGTGACTGTTATAGTTTGTCCAATCTTTTGTGAGTCAACATGGAATGAAATTACTTATAACAAAATTAACAGTCTATAAGTGCTATATGCTTTAGTTTTGACGATTTAATTAAAATGTGTGGTATTGATCTTGGGTTTTCCATGACCGTCCATGAGCTTAAGAGTAGCAATAAATTGAATTTGATAAAATTGCAATAAATATGATGGTTGATAATGGTAATCAAGATGGTTAATTTGTTAAAGCTGGGGCACATAATCGAAAAGCCACTGTTGGGGATGCATCTGTTTACTTTGATACAGAGGTGGGCCACATGTGGCCAGCTGGCTGTTAACTGAGCCTTATTTTTTTATTGGTCCTATTTATGTAAACAATATTGAATCTTGATTATTTTAGAGTGTTATGAAGTATTTAGTCCCAATCATTGTGCAGTTTTTCCATGGTTTGGGGGTTCATGCATTCAAGGGCTTTGGGGACCTCAGGACATCAAAGAAATATGAAATAAAGTGTCTCTGAATTCAATAATGATACAGTAGCAGTGGCGGCTCTAGGATTTGGCAAGTAATAATCGTGGGGCCAACCATTTGTTGTTTAATGTATGTAGCATTAAGTATAGGGTCCCAACTGGGGGCAGGCTTCAATAGGGGGCACGGGCCCCTTTGGAGCCGCCACTGTACAGTAGAACCATGTTATATTGAATATAGGAAATCACGGAGTTTGAGCGCCGGTCCTGCCAAAACAGTGTTAGTGATACAGGAATCGGATATATCGAAGTATTTATCACGGTCCCTTGAACTTCGATATAACGAGGGTTCTACTGTAGTAGCATGAGAAACCGTCCAGTAGGCATAATATTTTCCTCAACACTCCTACACTTTGGCTTATTTCAATTTTTATCATATTGTTTGAATAGTAGAATTTCTAAAGACAGCATATACAGTAATAAGGACTAGACATGTATATTATATATGTTTAACTACTGGTAGTCTAGTCTTAACATATGTGGTGAAAAACATATGCTACAAATTAATTGTTGGAAAATTGAAGCTAGGAACATTGGTTTTGCCATCTTGAGCATAGGAACCACCACCATTTGGCATTTACATTGACAATAAATTTCTTAGTACAGTAAAAAATCTGAGCATGCACACACAAGAACAGGTTCTCCAAGTAATACAGGTAACTGCATCATTCCTCCTGTTTGAATAATGAGCATGCCTCAAACAATCATAGAAAAAGTGTAAATTATACAGACAGTTGTAGTATTGCTCAGAAGGCTTGAAAAATACTTAAATAATATACATACAGTTACATAACAAACAAAAAATCATTTATCATGTCTCAAAACTAATCGTAAAGTACAGTATGCAATTTGCCGTACCAAGTCTTTCACTCTTGGCAAGAGCAAGCTAACTGAACCTTATGTGTTTAAACTGTTACAAATTAATTCTGCTCTTGCAAATATTAAAAGAAGTCTTTAATACAAATAATTTGTTACAGTCACTCTCCTGAAAAATGTAAATACCATTTTAATGCAAAGGATACTTGGCATACAATTTGGTATAGGTTTATTCTAAAAAGTTGAAAAATCTGCAAATAAAGTATTTGCAATATTGATCAAAGCAATTATTGCAAGAGATTCAGAAAAAATCTGCTGAAATGTTTAAAAAATCGGCATTTTAATTCAAAACTACTAATAATCCAAAAGTTATTTTCTTAAAACACAACATTGCACTTCAAGAAAGTTCAAATATCAAACAAAACAAATATCCAATTATAACAGTTTGTTCATTTAGCCTCAGATACACAATAAAAATTGACCACACAATTATTAATAAACTATTTTAAATATTTATCATGTGATTAACAAGATTTGAAAGAATTTTACAAATCTTTCTAGATATAATATAATATAATCAGCATGAAAAGGGAATAATTTTAATGATAACTGCTAAGGAAATTAAATATATATGTATATTTCAAATTTATTTTCAAAAATAGACCTAATACAAATCAGTTTGTTAAATTTAGCTCTGTAACAAAGAAGCCCATTGTTTTAGGACATCTTATTTTCACATATTGAAAAAACAAAAATATCACAAAATCTTTGCAAATAATTTATCATCTTAGGCAGGTCAAGATAAACTATGAGACTAGCTCTACAATTAGAGTTATAGTAATTAAGATCAATATTATATACCATTTCTTTGTTGCTTTTCATCAAAGGTTATTTGCAAATGCTGCTGTATTTTGGACAAAGTACGAGAAACAGTTATTAACTTAGCATGATTTAAAGTGGCCTAGGAGGCATTACTGCCTGTGTGAAAGCCACTAGGGGCGCTAACGAGGTTTGAACCCGCTCTGTCAGCCAATTATTGTAAGCTGTTAGTAGCCTACTGATAGATCTTCCAATTCATTGTATAACTTCAAATCAATACTAAAAGCATATCTCTTGTGTAATTGAAATCACTACTGAAAGCATATTTCTTTCTCATGGCTTTTCTCCATAATCTGTTACACCATTCCCAGCTTATTGTGGATGGACTTTGAGCAACATTGATTGAAGCCCTTATGCATTTCAACTTGCACAAAATACATGTAGGGCATTCAGTATCAACAGCTCGTTTTATTTCCCATACATACCATACCATAAATAACACCTGCTTTCTGAATAAATTTGATACTTTGCAAACAAATAAGTTACAAATTAAGAATACCAACTGCAGCAATAGTTTTATAAATTTACACGAATAATAATGAAATTATTTTAATTGATGACTCAATCGTCGAGTCTAATCATCGCCCGGATTGAGGAGATTAGTTTTTTCAGTGAATTTGGAATGCTTAAGCCCAGGCATCACTGAAGGATGCATCTCCACTTCAACCGTTGATTTATTCGCTCCTCTGTTCGTGGAATCATTAGGATTGGTCTCCGCGGAAACAGTGGCACCAGCCAGATGCTTCGGCACTTCAAGCATCTGGTGCTGGTAATTTTCCCTGTCCCTGGGTGGCACACTGTTAGACTGATGCTCTCGGTAGCACTCCAGTTCCTCCTGCGGAATGCTGTTTTCGTGCTGGATGTACTCCTGGTAGCTGGGGTGGAAGTTGTGAAGCGCATCGACCACGATGTCCTTCGGATTAATCGTCTCCTTCAGATTGGACGAGATGCTCTGCAGCGATACAGTGTGGTTGTTCATCGCAGACGGATTGTGAATGTACGGCTTATAAGTAAAGGCAAACCAGAAACCAATGGCTGCAAAGAACATTTCAATGCAGATGATGAAGTTCTGGTATCCCGCGGCAACTGTACCAACTCCAATCTTTGGTGTGCCATCGTATGAATAAACTGGACTAATAACGCCTGCTTTTTCCAAAATAGCCAGCAACACACCTACCAGCAGAAAAGCACTTAATGCACCATACAAAAAAAACAGTTCTAAGCAACATTCTGCTACTATCTAAGTTTCTTATTGCCATATTCACAACAGTTTACATTTCAATGTAAATATGCTTTAAATATATTTTAAATTTGTTTTGAGCAAAAAATCTTAATCTCAAAACCAGTAGCAATAGTAATATCAGTAAAAGTAATAATAATAATAATAATAGTAGTAGTAGTAGTAGTAGTAGTAGTAGTAGTAGTAATAATTATAATAATAATAATGAAGTTTAGAGTGGTTCAGTAGGATCTGATCTGTGCATATATTAATAAAAATCAGGAATACTATCTAATTTATAATCGATACAAATATGTCTGCATTTGTGTTGTGCAGTAATATCCTAACAAAAGCAAACAAAGATTAAACCTAACTACTGGAAATCACCATAAAATTCATAGGAACACAGTAACAGATAAACTGCACCTAATCCAGTGTCTATAACTGGAAAATGTGCTTCATTGATGCTTTCCATAGTCCAGAGACCTTATCGAAGAGAGCTAATTCAAAATCATGCACATAACTCTTATCTGAATTTGCTTTGCTCGTGTATATAAATTCATTAAAAATGTTAAATATAATTAAGTCCTTGCGTAAATAGTGTTCAACATCATACCTTGCCAGAATGATAAAAAGATAATGGCTTTAACAGTAAGGAACTTGAGTACAGGGTCATATTTTCGGAGCTGTTCTTTTGTAGCAAAGTAGAAAAGGAACAGTGCATAAAGTGCAAGAGTGATACTGACATTGTATATCATGGTTATATATAAGTAACCATGCTGGACTCTACAACAGAAAATGATCATTTTTAATAATTTATAAATGAAAAGAAAACATTTCTATTCATTACACACTCAACCACAAGTGACATGAGCTAAAGTTATGTGTAGAAAAGGTTCACGATTGCACTAGTTATGCTGATTATGAACTTACGAAAAATCGCCGTCCTTGTAAAGTCCAAAGGGTTGAAGTATTAACGTTATCACTGCCATGACTGGTTTCACGATACAGAACTGCAAAGTGGCCTGCAAAGCACAAGACACCAGAGAAGTAATTAAACAGAACTACATTAGCCATAGCCACACACTAACGACAGAGTTTTCACGAATACCAAATTAAAGAATGGAAATCTTAGAACTAACAATTTCAATCATCAGTTTTCTTTCAGTATTGTGTGAGATATTCTCATTTACCACAGGATCGGTTAATGAAATTTCCAAAGTGGAAGGCGATCCCATATAAAGCTTACTTGATATTTGTAGATATATTCAGGCACTTATATTCAGGCACTTCAGTCTTAGTTATTGGCTTTAATTAATTTATAACATGCACTTTGACCTCTAATAGTTTTAGTTTTTATAGTTTAAATAAGCTTAAATAATAAATGAAAGTAAAATAAAATAAATAACAATTGAATCAAATCTTTAAAACTCATTCAACCGAGCATTTGATAATTAATTATAACAAATCAAAAACGAGTCATGGGAAGGCAAGTCTGCTATTGGAAAGGTCTACAGACATGGTCACTAATGACAATAAGGATAAATTGTGATTTCCAGTATCAACCTGTTTGCAAAACCGAAGAAATCCAATTGTGTACTGTTTTCCTCCAAGACAGCATGTACCATACATCCAACTGGACCTATTTTTCAATACAGCACAATACTGTTATACAGCATAACTGCAATAACCATTGCTACAAAGAAAAACTACCTATAACATTTGCAGACATTTATAATTTTAGCATTAATTTTTACAAAAATACCTTATTTTAGCATATATACTATAGGCATACAATTCTCTTTGCTCTGCATTTAAATAATTTAAAATATTTTTGACTGAGTCAATCATTTTAATTGCTAGAATAAAGTTTTCATCAAATATCTTCTAAATGATCTTATTTATAAAAAATTTTAGAGCTCTACTAAATTTATAAACTTCTTAAATCTGATTATTACAATTATGGTCAATAATGACAATACGGATAAATTGTGATTTCCAACACAGTTTTAACCTCATAATAATTTTTCAGTGATTAAACTCTCCAAACCTCCAAAAACTAATGCATGATAAAAAACAGACATGTCGAATGTGCATGTGTGTGTGTGTGTGTGTGTGTGTGTGCGTGCGCGCACGTATGCAAATTCTAAACACCTGGATAAGATGTTACAGATTTGCAGGACAAAGATTGATGGAGTCAGTGTATGACTAGAGTATATAATGCATTATGAATGCCCAATAACTGCATCAGAATCAGATAGATATATAGCAACCACCTGTGTTCATCATACAGGTACAACCAACCAGGTCAATCAACTCCACTTCATAAAAACACATTGGTCTGCCTTAAATCATTGAAGTTTGGGAAAGCACAAACTAGTAAACATGTTCTATACTGCACATCATGAATGAAATTTGTTGGACGGTATATATATATATATGAACTGTATTAGATTGCATGTTGCCACGGAGAGCAGATGAAACTTTGAAGTAACTTCAAGTTACCTCATTTGTTCAAATACAAATATGGCTCAGGATAAATTATCCACTAGTGACATACCTCCAAATACTTTGAACAGAATAATTTCCATTGAAAATTGCATATTGTGCAAGCTGGCATTAATATTTTATTCAATGCCAGCTTGTGCTCACATGATACTAGAAACCTATATAATTATATTAATTTCATTGCTGTCACTGTGAACAATGAAACACAAAGGCGTCTACTGAAAACCTGACAATTCTGATCTCATCAAATATTTTAACCCTTAAACCGCCAGATACTTTGTAGCTACAAGCAAAGTAACAGAGTACACTCGGTTCCGGTGGTTTATGGGTTAAACTTGACAAACCAACATTGCTACTTCCATTGGAATGAAACACGGATACATGAATGAAATATTTACAACTGCTTACCGAACTGGTTTTCCACATATTTCCAACATGATAGCACCTTCGCCACCCAAGTACTCATAACATAGGCTTAGAAAACTATAGATGACAAATGCTATAGGAAAGACAATATTCACAATTACCGATACATATAAATTGAATTGCATAAAAACATACTTGGATAATAAATAATTCACATATATAAATGTATTAATACATTGAAAAATTAATACATATATTTCACTACCTAGTAACAGTGATACAGTCTTAACTCAGCTGGTTCAATCAATGGTACTTCAAATCCATCAGCTAAAGACCCAGTCATTCCAGGAATCAGTCAGTGAGAAAGCAAGGCGGAGTGCTATGGAGGATGTGCTAATTTAAAGAGATGGATTTTTAGAAAACCCTAGATCAGAAAATACTCAATTCTGTGGCAGATCTGACAGCCAAGGATAGCAAATTCCATGCTTTTGGGCCAGAAACAGAGAGAGCTCTCTTACCAAATTTCAGTGTTGGTTCTAGGTATATTTAACAATGAATTAGCATATCTTGTTGAATGAGAATGTTTTGGGTGGTCTTAAACAGTAGTGTTTCCCTGTTGACATCGAGTGACAATTCAAAATCTCAAAA
This sequence comes from Metaphire vulgaris, assembly GCA_018105865.1. NCBI lineage: Eukaryota > Metazoa > Annelida > Clitellata > Crassiclitellata > Megascolecidae > Metaphire > Metaphire vulgaris. The sequence goes on along the minus strand of CM030838.1, from coordinate 12,708,926 downwards.
ACATAGTAGCATCAATGTTTTGCAAATGACCCTAAATTAACATCAACACATTATAAACAAAGCATACAGTGATCTTACAATAATCAGTTCTATTTTCCTATAAACAATGAAACTAAATGAAGTCACATTCTGTATATATATATATATATATATATATATATATATATATATATATATATATATATATATATATATATATATACATTGTATATTCATAATAAATGCAACTAACCTTCATAGCAATCTCGTATTGTATTGAAGTAAATGTAATAATTATCATTCGTGAAGAACATGAGGCTAAGCCATGAGTCAAAAGCATAAATTGGAACAATGAAGAGAATTCGAATAATCCACCGTTGCTCGTTTGGACATGTATAGTGCACCAAGTGCAAATATATCTACAATTTTTAAAAATGTCAGTAAACATCCATCAAAATCGATTCAATGAATAGAGTTTTAAAAGAAACAGCTGCAGACGATACAGACAATTCGCTTTCCCCATCAATCTCAGCTGCTTTGCTTTTCTCCAGGTGTGTGTGTTTGTCTATCTTACCAGCTTCATGCTACTTGTTTATCTAAGTACCAAAGTACAAACATACAGCTGAGTAGGAGGCTGGCACAATCAGGGGCGGTTCAAAGTTGGGGATGCATCCCCCCCACCGAGCTTCTTCTTTGCTTGTCAGTGTTTCAGGGGGATTTAGCGGCCCGAGTCGCTACGCCGCTACATGTCCGCGCCGGGTATTTGTATACAAAACAGAGCTGATGATGACCTTTTTTTGCTTGTCAGCCCTTTTCCAGAAAGCTTTATTTACATTTGCCGGGCAAAACACTGTTGATGACCTTTTTTGCTTGTCAACTTTTTCAGGATTTCATTTTATCCCTCAAACCAACTTCCTAGAAATTCCTCGCATCTCCCCCACCAACTTCCTAAAAATTAATTGCAACCCGACCTGCCCCAACCAAGAATTCTTGGAACCACCACTGGGCACCATAACTTGATCTCGATGATCACAAAGATATGCTCAATTCTGCTGTGTACTTCTGTCATCTAAACGGGAACTAATTGTAAATAACAAGTTGGCCAATAAACTCGTAATTTATGCATCAACAACTTCAGGGACAGTCTTCAAGAAATTCTAACTAATCCAGTGTGAAAAATATTGAAAAGAGTTTGTAATTGTTTAACAAAATAAAATTTTTTAAAATTATATTTTTTGCAGCACTTTGAGGTCAGGTGCTGTCTTACACTACTGAGCTATTCAAAACACTGTCTTCCAATGCACATAACCTGCTCTACTCAACTGATCATAAGGAAGTTTATGTCCCCAGATCATTCACAACTGTTACTTAGCGTCGAGCATTCACAGTGACTGAAACCTCTCTCTCTGAAATGCATTGACTCCATTCATTCGGGTCTCATTTCTTACTCCCTCGCTCTGTTCAAAGCAAATGCTAAAGTTTCACTGTTTTATCTTGCAACTCCAATGCCAGGAGTGTCTCTGAGTAGAAATAAAAAAGGCGCTACAAAATGCTAAACTAGAATACATTACTTTATAAGCACTTTAGGTTAGGTGTCTTTGGCTTGCCTGCAGTGTTTGTGCATGCCTCGGATTGTCGCTACTCTTGGCATTTAACCATGTCCTGAGCTTGGTTTTGTGCCAATGATAATGGCTGTATTCCACTCATTGGTGGATCTGAGGAGTTTTGCTGGAATATCCATCTCCATCGGCAATGGACCATTATCTTGTGGGAGACCACCTCTTGGAAATTCACCGCCTGCATCTGCCATGCGGAGAATTCCGAGTACCACCCTGTGGACCTTCAAATCCTCTTCTTCTGCTCCCTGATGAAGAGCCAATGTATTTTCTCATGGAAGACTGCTTCTTAAGGTTTCAGCAGTAAACTTCTTTGCACCATCTGAGTGGATTTATAATGTTGCCACCTTCTGATCATCATTGACACGTCAACGTTGTCAAAGTGCTTAAATTGACTTTGGTCTTCCATATGTTATAGAGCTATATAAGTTGTCTCAAGTACAAATGAACTAAAAGAGAATAACATCATTTTAGACCTTTGTCTTCAATAACACAAAATATCCCAAAGTCAAATTCAAAATCTAACACAAATGACTTCACTTGAATGAAAAAGTGAATCAAATGCAAATCAACAAAATATTTTCAAAATACTAAATTTTGAAATATTTTACCAAAATAATAATAATAATAATAATAATAATAATAATAATAATAATAATAATAATACCTTCACTTCAATACAAACACCTCCATCAGAATCAAAATGAGTAACAAAACTGTAAATCACAGGCAATCCACTGGTCACTAGACAATCAAAGATTACAAAAGTGTCCTCCTCTTCACTGTTGCAATACTTGAATGAGCCTATTAATAGTATACTGGGCCCAGACTTAGTCAGCCACTATCGACAGTCGCTCGCAAGACATCCACTCAAGTCATTACACTCAATGGCTCAGTTGGCAAAAAGTCAGCTGTCAACTACCGTATAAATTTGCACGATTATTACCCGCACACGTATACAACCTGCATACGTGTATAACCCGTGGAAAATTGCGAATTATATGTTCCAACGTCCCAGCATAAGCCGCACACAAATATAACTCGCATATGCTATGGTGTACGTGAGAGCACTGACGGGGTGCTGACAGCGCTGATGGGGCGCCGATGGGGCACCGAGAATGTTGACAAGGTTTCAAGTATCCAGTATAACCAGCTTATGAATAAACCCTGCAAGGGAGGCTGCGGTTTGTAATTTCTTGTATTATCCGTGGGTAATAATTGTGCAAATATGGTACTGGGCATTCAAATGTCCAGCAGGCATGAGTGGACACCAACATGGTCTGTGCAGCATTTGTTACGAGGTAGTGTTCTGATATATTATATATATATATATATATATATATATATATATATATATATATATATATATATACACACACACACACACACACACACACACACCCGTAGTAGTCTTCTGCACGGCTAACCTCTTTTGACCTCGTAATTTGGGTTCATTTGACCTCGTAATTTGGGTTCATTTACCAATAAACGTTCTGATTACTTCTGGTTATCAACCTCTGGGTAATGGGCTATTGTTGATAATTTGTCACATGCAGTCACGAACAACAAACGTTTTTCTTATAATAAATCCTTTTGTTAACTCTCCACGGAACATAATTCAAAACATAGTGTCTTGCTTGAAACACATCAAACAGAAGTGGTAGCAACCAGTGATATTTCAGTTTTGGAAATAACTTTAGATTCTATTCAGTTTTAGTTTTAGGGTTGCCAATTTCAGTTTCTATTCAGTGTCATTTTTGGAAATAATTTCAGTTTCAGTTAACTGTTTTAAAATAATTTCAGTTTCTATTCAGTTTCAGTTAACTGAAATATCACTGTTTGCAATGTTTTGAGTGAAAATGAAGATACCATCTCTTGCGTGGATAACTCTGTCCACACGAATAACAAAACAGAAACACCCTTATTTCCAAACAGTCACTACACTACACGCAACTTGACGGTCAAGTTGTATTTATCGGTACATTATCAAACGCCACTGTCACCATTATCTATGACGTTATCAAACATTATACTTTATAAAAACATTATACTTCATCAAACATTATCTCCACTTTTCTCTCTCCCTCTCTCTTTCTCTCTTTCTCTCTCTCTGATGCCACCACAACACAACCTTCCTCTCTCGCCGCCTCAACCCGACTTCCCTCTATCGTCTCTTCTTGTTCACACTCACGTACACTCCCACCGTGTACGCCAACAGTATTGTCGGTCAATCAAACTGTACAATATAATCACAATAATCACTGCAAATATATCATCTAAACTATTCTTACAATATAACAACACATATTTATAGAACAGCACATGTGACAGTATCTTAGGTAATGATTAGTTCATTATTATCAAAGCGCTATAAATAAACTGAAGATTTTTAGCCAGGGCTTTTTTCAGTGGGAACGCACGGGAATGGCATTTAGTGGAATTTAGATTCTGTTAAATAATTTATAGGAAAACGTCTAACCTGAAAACCAGTAATGAGAATGGCAATGAATGCCACAGCTCCAGCAATCCCTTGGGCTCCTGCCGTCTGAAGAAATATCACCGACACATATTGAAAAGCTTCAGACACACTGATAGTGGCATATTCAGTTGTAATAGTAACATTTACTGAAGTGCTAGTAGCATTTGTCACATAAACAGCCGAAGTGGTCCAAGACTCCTCCGATGTGCGTGATGTCATTGGAGTCGTCGAACTGGTCTCGATTGACGACAAATTTGTTGTTTCCGTCATTTTTGGTTATTTACGAACCTGGAAATAATGTAAAATGATTGTTCTTTTTCAATTTTGCCTGTCAAAATAGAATAACTTGAACTCAGTCATAAGTATAAATATGGCAATATCAACAAATAATCACACAAGAGCAGATATATTCTAGATGAGGCAGAAGCAGTCATTCTTAGACCCTTCAAGACACAAACAGCTCAGCAATTTCTTCTGTATACTGCACAATTTAGAAAATAAAACAATCTAGATTGATCACCTGTTTATTCTCATAGCAAAACTCAGTCTTTCCAAATTTAATGCACAGAAAAGATCGATCGAAAATCAAAACCAACTTTGACATAATTGCTGTCCTTAGCATCAGTCAAAAGTGATTAAAAAGGCAGAAAATACAGACCATCAGAATAGATCAAGTCAAGAACTTGCCACAATGCCACTAAATACATAACAGCGAGCAATACCGGTATTTATATTTGAAATGGAATTAATTTTGTTATCAACTGAAATGACATCTCTTATGCTTCTGTCCAAATCTCTAGTCAAAACACATACAATTAAACTATAATAGCTAATATTTATTTTTTAAAACTTAACGATATTTTTGAACAGTTTACACAGCAAGTAGAAATTAAAGTGATCCTGCAAATCATCAATATGATATAATTAATCTTTCCAAAATATTAGTAAACTTCCGCTACTAGATAAGATGCCTTTAACAACTCATCAGGCCCGAGGAGAGGGGGTGCAGCCGGTACATTGTTCCGGGGCCCATGGAGCTCAAAGGGGCCCGGGTCCGGTAATGATGATGTACTAACAATAGTGTGAACCCTGAAAAAGACTCTGACAGCGGAAAAAGGTTATATTGGTCATGAGCTCAGGGGCCCCGGCGAATGTCTGCTTAGGGGCCCGGGCTGCTGATGTTAAGTAATCAATGCTATAAGCTATAAAAAGACTGACAGGCAAAAAAGTCATCAACTTTTCTATACACTTTGCAGGTCAGGGGCCGATGACTTTTTTTGCACCGGGGCCCGGAAATTCTGTCGGCGGCCCTGCAACTCATCACTTTACCAGTTCACTTCTTTTGCAACCAAGTCACATTTCTGAATTCTCGGGAGATTGAACTTCCAACCTCAGAACTCGTAAAGGCCACTTGGGGGAGGGAGAATTAACTGTCTTGCATTGTCCTCATTCTGACTGATTCTCCACAATCGATCCGGTCTTTTGCTGATGGATTGGTTCAATAGAAGCTTTTCATAGCAATGGCGGCAGTGTTTTACCCAAACTCCATAATATCTTAATTCCTTGGGGGGAAATGACTTGGCTGGAGGAGAAGAGACACAGTTCAATGCAAAAATTTGTGTCCGTGCTGGGATTTGGGGGGATTTTTGTGGTTGGGGCAATCTCCTCCTAACAGGCCTGGATAAAATACCGAATGGCGGTGGTGCAGTGGCGGCTCCAGGATTTGGCAAGTGGAGGGGCCAATGGGGTGGCAACTTCTAATCATGGGGCAACCATTTGTTGTTAGGTATGTAGTATTAAGTATAGGGTTCCAACAGGGGGGCCACTAAGGGGGGCACTCAATAGGAGGGCACGGGCCCCGGGGCCCATCCCCTGTGGAGCCGCCACTGCGGTGCTATTAATGGTATTAGGAGGACGAGGAGCAGGTGACAATTACGAAGAATGTCTCACTGGACGGACAAAACTTGATCACAGTAGGTAAAGTTTAAGCCTTTGTCGGCATTTACCTAATCACGAAACTAAATATATTCACGAATAAAGATTAGAAAGATCACATCATCCGGAAATTAGATCGACCTTAGCAGCCCACCTGCATTTAAACTCACCTTACGAGTAATTATTACATCCACAGATTAAACCTTAATATCTTAATTCCGCTGTATTTCTAGCACTAATTCAAACTAAATTCCGAATGGTTACACAACCAGAAAACAGTACGCTGTCTAGATTCTAACTTCTTTCTAAACTAATGAATAGTTCCTCAGGTTTATTCACTTATTTGTATACACCTCTCACATGAACTCAAGTGAGTCAAGTCACAACGCCTTTCGATTTACCTGCAACACCAGCGCCATCTGTCACCACTCTACGCAGTCAACAGGTTAATGGTAGGTATGTAAAGGAATTAGACGAGATTCATGTTTGAATGAATAAATAATACAATGCGTAGCCGATCATACGGCAAGAAGACATTTGCGTTATGTTTAAACTATCAGCTACCTAGTAATAGGGGATCAACTTCATATTAAAAATTAAAGTTACGACTTATGAAGTGATGCGTTTCTCATATCACTTAATACCAGGTCTGGAAAATGTGGTCTTAAAAACCTTGATTTTAAAACGGAAACCTTAAAATGTCAAAATTTAGGTTTTCTGTTATATAAATAGAAAAACGAAAAACTCATATTTAACGTCTTTAAAGTTTCTGACCCTCTGCAGACAGCAGAACACATATGTGGCAAGAATGTAGATAAAGGTTGATAGGCTTTGACGTGTGACGCGTTGACATGCCAAACATTAAAACCTAAAATACCTAACTTTTATTTCTAAAAAGCCTAGGTTTTCCAGCCCTGCTTAATACTTTTTACCTGACATACTGTAACATTAATGCATTTATTCTGGAATAAACAAGCCCATAGAAGCAACTGCATACACAATAGGACTGATTTGAACAGATTTTCTTCAACTCAGATTATTAATTTTGGATTTTACTGAGAGACTGTTTGGTAACTGTTTGCCTATATCCAGGGTAACCTTCTATAACAATTTCATGGAATATTTGAATCACAAACCAGAGAACAGCATATCTGAACAAAAACACATTTTAATACAGTATATCCACTTATTTATTTCAAACATAAGTTTCTGTAATTGCATTGCTTCAATATAAAGCAAGTGATGTTTATCACAATATGGAGCCAAAAACTAGTTTAATGCTACAGTTCCAGTACATACAACTTAAACAATGAAGTCAACAATTCTGGAATCCAAATTGTCTTCCCCAATATTAGACTGTTTGTCTCAGAGAAGATGGGTACGTGATTCTAGCTTCTGTTGCATCTCCTCAGACTGGATCTGCTCTAATGTCAACAGCGAATGACCCAACTGATCTTCCTAAAACAAAAAAGTCATTCATATCACCATAAATATTAAATGAAAACACCCGATCTAAAACAAGTCATCCAGAACAACACCTAAATAAATATCTATTTTAAAAAATAATCTATAATTACCAACATCATCAGAATGATCAGTGATATTGATACAGGAAAGAGAATAGGTGTGTTCAGGGTTATTTCTAGGATTGTGAATTGGGGTGGAGGGGAGGGGTGTCGAGAAAATCTGGGTGTGGTTATTTCTAGGATTGCAGGCTTGTGAATTTGGGAGGCGTCGGGAAAATCTGGGGGGTGTTGGAATTTGGAAGTCTCTAATGAAAAAGGCTGACAAGCAAAAAACGTTATCGAGTCTCAAAAAAGCCTGACAAGCAAAAAAGACCAATCGAGAAAAAAAGTTGGGGGTGTACTTCTCCATTGGGGGTGGTGGTGTCCTAGGCTAATCAATATGCATTTTGTATGCATGCCATTGTCACATTACCAAATTTTGGGGTGTTGACCTCAAATTGGGGAGGGGAGTGTTGAGGGGGTGTTAGGGAGGTGTAAAATATCCCTGGGTGTGTTTCTTACTGCAATTGAAATAAAGTAAGAAAAATGCAGGCTAGAGAGAACAACTAAAGAGAGGATCTGAAATACAAGTATGGTCAGTAATCAATCATCACAGCCAAAATGAAAAGTGATGCAAATAATACAGCAGAAACAAAATCACAGTAGAACAATATTTAGAAAACGTTCTCTAAATATGAGCAACTGTTGCTAATTTAAAATTCACATCGGTTATATTCAATGCATTTCAGCCCTTGAGAAATACAGAAATTCCAAGTACCCGTGTAAAAGGTTGAGCCATGTTCCGAAGAAATTTTTTCGTAACCTGGACAGCTTCTTCAGTTGAAAGATTGCAGAGACTGTCTTTCAGGTATTCTTGAATCCATTTGGGCAGTTTCCCCTTCTTGTCAGCGCGAGCAAATCGCTAGAATAAACATAAATGCGTAAAGCATTTCAGATCTTGAAACATTCATGTCAGTTTCAGAATTTTCAGAATATCTCTCTAGTATTGCAAAATCAAAAACTTCTCAACAAAATTACATAAACAGAAAATAACACATTCATAGTTCAAAAGATAATATACAACGAACCTATCAAACTATTCACTGGCAACAGTGACGTAGCCACGGAGGGTTTTGGGGGTTAAAACACCCCCTTGGACGGCGGGAAAAAATTTTTTTTGAATGTATTTCCATGCAATTTTTATTTTTAGGTGATTTTTGGCAATTTTTGGGGTGAAAACCCCCCATTGGCGGTTATCGACGAAATTTTTTTTCAAAACCCCCCTTCTGGAAATCCTGGCTACGCCACTGACTGGCAACATACTACAAAGAGATAGTAAAACAACTAATGTAATAATAACTGCCAGTGCAAAATTATATATACATAAGCAAACAAACCTTATCAGCAAATATCATGACGCCGTAGTCATTTTTGCCTCTCAATGCTCTTCCAACACATTGTGCTGCATGTCGCATTGCATCGAACGTCAAGAAGTCGTTCTCTCTTATGTGGAACTGGTCTCGTAAGTACTCCAATCGAGCCTTAAAATAAGCACAACAATTAATAATTAATATCTCAAAACAGCACGATCAAAGTCAAAAGTCATTGTCCATCAAGAACAGGGCTCACACGGTGGCTAGAGGTAGATTTATATAGCACTTAAACAATAATGCACTAGGCATCAGTCCGAAACTGCATTAATACCTACTCTACGCCAGTGAGCATCTGAGTAGCAAAGATACATGATCTCTGAAATCTAGGATGTCTGATCATCTCGGTGTAGAGCCGGTGCTCTGCCGATGTGATTTAGAAAGGCATCAAAGGTACGTTAATTTCAAAAGCACAAAACAAACGAGAGAATGACCTCAACAGCAAAAAGCAATTAAATTTTAAGCATCCTGTTATGAGCATATCAGTCTGATTATATATATCAGACTTCTGAGTGACAAATGCAGAAGTGCAGTCAGCTATCATTGCTAAAAATGCCACAAGTGACAAGAGCCAGTTATAGCAGTGTTTCCCAAACTTTGGGTTGTGACCCAAAAGTGGGTCGCAGGGCTCAGTCCAGTTTGTCTCGGGGTAAAGTAAAATTAGATTCAACAATGTCATTTTCGAGCCAACACCATAATGTTGTTAGCCTTGAAAAGTTGCAAGTAGGTTTTGTTTTAAGAAATTTATGTGTCCACAATCCATTCAAAGCTTATATTAGGACTAAAATGATTAGGGTTTTATCTACTTTTGGTTGATACAACGTTTGCAGGGTCGTCGCACACTAAAAAACTGTCAAAGTTGGCAGCAGTCTCAAAAAGTTTGTAAAATCCTGAGTTGGAGAAATGCTCTGCACATTAATAGTTGTCAGCAATGGGCAACAAATGCAAATCTCAAATCTGACTCAAAGCACAATTTAGCAAACACCATCTAAAATATACTCAAAGCAATTCATCAAACAAATGATGTAAAAGCAGTTCAGTTTTACTCAGACCAAAGAAGTTGAAAAGACAAATGGGCAACAAGGTACCTTAAGTATTCTACTTTGAGTGTAGACATATGGAACACCAAACATAATCACAGCTCGACCATAATGATTATCTGCAAAAACAAGACCAGTGATCTGCATCTTTCAACAAAATATACGACAATCGGGGGTCACGCAGAAAATGCCAAAGTGAGTCATAAAATTCATACTTTCATGTTCAGCCATTGCATTCAAATTTCTAACCTACTCTGGTGGCCGATTTGTTTTAACACATCCACCAAGAAAGCAATGATTTAAGCATACAAAATTATTAATTATAAACAATTGACAATGAAGGTGACAACGAAATGAAAGAAAGAAGAAACAACTATACGCCTCAGCAACGAATGAATGATTCATTGCTAGAAAACGCATCAAGTAAGTCCTGAAACTGTTGCCGTCATTGAATCTGAGCAATTCTGCTACAGCGATGTGTGAAATTTGTGAATAAATCTTACGCAACATGCAATTTCCAACTTCTCAATTCCACAGAATGCAGCGCAATCATATTGGCAGTAAAGGCAAAGCAAAGTTAGTCCTGTACTTTAGTGAACGTAAGGCCCAGCGCTGATCTCCATGAACATGGCAGCTAGCGACACAGGTGGCTTACGTCATTAATCTAGAGTAGCTTGGCACTGCTTTCTCTAAGACCTGCATTTTATCTCCGCATCCTAACATTATTTATTTATCCATTTGTAAGTGATGAATGGCTGAGTTGGCCGCTGTGCTCAATGTTGTCAACTTGTCATCAGTATTGGCTCATGATGGTGATTTTGGTTGGCATTCATTACAGCTTAAAAGGTTGCTAAAACTGCTGGTATTAAAGGACCGGTAAACCATTCAAAAATAACCGGTTAACCGGTCATTAGGGGTAGCGAGGTGTCTTTCCCATGGTTAGTCTTGAAGTAGGCCTACAACTCTACTAACTCTACACTCATGGGCATCTTGCGCTGCTTACATCAAGGCGCTTTGATGTTGCTGGTGCTCAAGTTAGCATCATTTATAGGTCAAATTTAAATTATGGTTAACCGGTCAAGATTAAAAGGACCGGTCCTTGCTCCTAGGACCAGTTAACCGGTTAACCCCCTTTGTTTAAATCTAAATTTTTTTGCGATTTTATTTCTGAAGCCCTATATATTATCTAATTACATACAACACTTTGCTTTACTAATGTTAAAGCAAGTCTAAGCTTTGCCAAAGTTGCATTTCATATAAGATACAAGCAAGGAACGGCTGAGACAATTCCTAAGGCAAATCACTTCTATGATAAAAACAACAATAAAAGTATTTCTGGATGTTATTCCCTATTTGTGAGTGACTGCACATGAAAGAGATAATAGAAGCATTATCAAAATAAATGCTATACACAGAAATACCAAAATCAATTCCTTCTGATACTTTTCCTCTAGCAACACACAAAAGAACGGCACCTCGACCATTTTCACAAGCCTAAAATGGACAATAATCAAAGTGACAATGAAAGTTTCATCTGTAAATCAATAAATAAAATAAAGCAAAAACTGTGTTGACATCTGAAAAGTAATAAAAGTATAACACTGGCCTATTTCAGCATATATATATATATATATATATATATATATATATATATATATATATATATATATATATATATATATATATATATATACAGCAATAATTTTAAACATTAAATAATTTTAAACATTAAATAATTTCAAAATACATCAGAGAAGAAAAGAAAGTCAAAGCAATATACAGTGCTAACCTTTTGATAATTAGCCAGAGCCAAGGTTGTCTCTGCTGCATCTTGGGTCTCAATGAAAAGCAGCTTGTGCTTTTGCAGCTGGTCCAACAGTGTCTGGAAAATATCCCCAACAAATTTAGTAAAAATTTGATTAACTTTCTTTATTAAATTGTTGAGGGTGAGAAGTTAGTAGAGTGGTAACAACATTGGACTACAGAGCAGAAGGTTGTGGGTTCAATACCTGTAGGAGCCTTAAGGTGGACTCAGCCTTCACTCGCTGGAGAGCAGTGGCAAAATGAGCAGCAGTGGTACAAGCTGTGAAAAGTAAAAAGGCAAGCTATGCGATGCACTAATCGCACATCTGTGGTACTGCATGCCTGGCTGAGGGCAATAGGAACAGAGATCAGTGCTGCCCTGTGAGCTTGGGAGGCTAGGGAAGGACTTTGACTTTTTTTGATTCAATTGTTACATCCTGCCAACTTATTGACTCAGAATGAAAAATCAATCAGATCCAAAGCCACAAACAAATGCAACAAGACCATCAAATGCAGAGAAACCACACAGTAAAAACTATTTACATAGAAATATTCCAACTCACTTATAAAAAAATTGTTTAAAATTATATTGATGGTTTTTAATAAAACAGAGAGAAGCAAGTATACCTGGTCATACCACGCTGCAACAATCAACTCCTGAAATTGTCCAAAAAATACACATTTCAAACAATTGCTACAGAGACAAAACCAGAACTTTAAAATACAATTACCAGTCAAAGGTTCAGAAAGACTGTTCTGCAAAGGGTTCTGGCAGCAGTGACCCTAAAGCACAGATTAATGTAAAGCATATAAGACACGTTTCCTGTCAAATCAGCAGATAGCCTCAAGATGAAACAAAGGCAATTTTGGAATACCTTTCATCTGATTATGGTACAGCCCCTCCAAGCTACCTCTACAAATGCCAAATGGAAACTGGTACCCTGTGTCAAACGAGTCTAATGTTGAACTATTCGCCAAGAAACTAAAAACGCACTTATTTAACATCTCGCTCGTGTGTGAAATGTAAAGCGCTCTTGACTTTAGCTTTTCGCTTTGATTATTGCGCTGTATAAATTGTCTGTAACTAACTAACTAACTAACTAACTGTGGTATGGGGTCAAAACTAAAGAATATTTCTCATATCTTCATACAGGTTGATCTCAGGGTCAGACATCCAGCTGTAAATTATAGCTTTAAAATCTACCTACTTACTAGGATGTAAATAATGATGGGATCAACGTAAAAGGTGTGTGCGCGTGCACATGCGTGTGCACATGTGTGTGTGTGTGTGTGTTACACAGTTATTTGCAATATAAGGCTTTACAGCACCATTATGGTGAAAAGGTGCAAATGACTCAATATTAATGTAGTTATTAATACAAGAGTTTTAACAGAAGTCTATCTTACCATATAATAATAACTGGTGAAGAAGCAAACAATTCCGTCAGGTACAACAGCAGCCAATTCCACAAGAATGTTTCCATAATTGCGTATAACAGCTAAAATGGCAAATGTGTTCAACAATGCAAATAAACTAAATCTAGTCCCCTTAATTTGTCTATGCTTCTTTAAGTTCTCTGCCCGGAAGCAGGTCCTGGTTCCCATTGGCGCCATCTATCTCTGTCAGCAGCTTGGGTCTTTAATCCTTTGTATCCGTCTTTTGGCATCATCCAGTGCAGTAGTGATGTATGTGGTCTTCCTCTGTTTATTTTCCCCCCCATGTGCCCTTCCAGTATTGTTTTGAACAACGATTCTCCTCTTAAAATGTGGCCCATCCAGTTCCTTTGCCTTTGTTTTATTGTTTGTATTATTGTCTTTTTCTCTTCCACGATATCTAGGACTTCTTTATTGGATATATGTTGAGTCCAGCTTACTCTTTCCATTCGCCTCCATATCCACATCTAAAACGCCCCAGTCTTCTGATGTCGTCTTTTCTCATCGTCCATGTCTCTGAGCCATATAACACCACACTCCATATCAGTGTTTTAATCATTCTCTTCTTTAGCCCTTTATAAGATTACTCCTCATTATTTCCTTCCTTTGGTAGAATGCTTCCTTTCCCCATTGCAATTCTCCTTCAACTTTGACATCTGGCATCTTCCGTGATAAGGCTGCCAAGGTAGCAGAATTGTTTCACTTGTTCTACCTTCTGTCCATAGATTGTGATGTTTGCCTCCTTTCCTTGCTCTTTACTGATGACCATCACTTTCGTCTTTTGATGTTAATCCTCATACCATATTCTTCAGATACGAAGGCCAGTCTATCCATGATGTTTTGTAAGGCTTTTTCTTTGTTTGCTAACATAGCCTGATCGTCTGCAAATCGCAATGCTGGTACCAATACTCCTCCTACTTTGATTCCTTCATCCAACTCCTCTAGTGCTTCTTTGATCAGTTCTTGATGTATATATTGAATAGCAGTGGTGACAGCGGGCATCCCTGTCTTACCCCTCTTCCAATCTTTCCCGGTTCTGTCATGTCTCCTTCTATTCTTATTCTCACTGCTTGTCCCATGTAGAGATTACCGATTAGCCGTCTTTCTCTCCAATCCACTCCAAGTCTTTAATGCCCTCATTAACTTAACCCAGTCCACTCTATCAAAGGCCTTCTCATAGTCTACAAAGCATATGTAGACATCCTTGCCATGTTGTATACTTCTTTCACTTAGTACTCTTAAAGATCCAATGGCATCCCTAGTCCCCATTCCTCTTCTAAATCCAAATTGATCATTGCCAAGGAAGTGGATGCTATCAACTTTTGCCTGTATTCTTTTGGTGAGAATTTTCAGAACAATTTTGGCTGCATGACTAACCAAGCTGATCAACAATTTACTGCATTCAATTTCTTCTCTACAGGAATCATAACTGTCTGTAGGAAGTCTTCTGGCCATATCCCAGTTGCATAAATGTCACGACAAATTTGATATAGTACCTTCCTTCCCTTCTCTCCGAGTGATTTTAGCATTTCACTGGGTATGTTGTCAACTCCTTCTGCCTTGTTGTTTTCCATTTCTTCTATGGCCTTTGTTATTTCTTCTTCTATTATGTCTGGTCCTTTATCCTCCAGCTCTTCATTATATTCTTTTTCACCTAGGTCTATGGGTCTATTATCTTTCATGTAAAGCTCTTCAATGTACTCTTTCCACCTTTTCTTCACAGTTTCATGATCAGTTAACAGTTTTCCTTCTTTATCTTTAATTGTATTACCACTTCCTCCTCTTCCCGATTTCTTTGTCAGTCTTTTTACCCTTTATATACTTGATCATATCTTCCTCTACATTGCATGTCTTCTATTTCTTTGCACTGTTCCTCCCACCATTTCTCTCTTGCACTGTCTGTTGTTTTCCGTAATTTATTATTTAGTCTTCTGTATTCCTTCTTTGCTTTCTCTGTAGTTTGATGTTTCCAATGCCTCCTCTCCTCCATGAGCTTGATCATTTCTGATGTAATCCATGGTTTCTTTGCACATTCTCCTTCTTTGTAGCCTAATGTTTTTATTGCCTCTTCTGACATAATGTCCTTTAGTTTCTGCCAGCGTTCCTCAATCGTTTTATTTCCACTTGTTTGCTCAATTCGTTTTTCTATGCCTTCCGATAGTACCTGTCCTTGTCTATGCTAAGCTTTGTTAATTCAATAACTAATTAGAAGCACATGTGACACCCCATTACCTGATGAAATTTTTATTCTAAGCCAGATATTCATAACTTTTCATAAAAGTGCATCTAATGTAAATATATCTTTAAAATTTTAAACTCTTCAATTGGCAAAGACGTTACAAAGAAAGTAACCTTGATCTTCGCGGATTTCATATTTAGAACTGATTGTAACTTGGTCGTTTCCTCGAGCCACCACCTTCAAAAGACAATTATTCAAGAAAAACCTAACTGCTGATATGATGCTCAGTTAGTATGCCAGTTCATCAAATCTATTTAAACATAAAATTTTTTGCTCATAATCCATGCTATTCAAAATCAAACCAACAAAAGCAAACAAATCCAAATAACTGTGGAATAGCAAATGAGTTTACAAGTCTATACGGAATTAATCGATAATTATCTGGCACAAAATGCCATAATGCAAAACAAAACTGCTGCATTATATAGAAATTCATACCATTGGACAGATGCATTGTCTTGTCAGAGTCATCGCAAATGATGCCATCGTCACAGGCTGAAAGTCTAAAATCTTTGGATACATATCGAGCGGTGAAAGAGTCTGCAGCAGAAGCAATACCAATATCCTAAATTTGCATTTATTAGCATAAACAATGTCTATCATCATCATCATCATCATCATCATCATCATCATCATCATCATCATCATCATCATCATCATCATCATCATCATCATCATCATCATCATCATCATCATCATCATCATCATCATCATCATCATCATCATCATTTCTGTCACTGTCATCGTCATCATCAATGTTGTCGTTGTCGTCATCATCATCATTTCTGTCACTGTCATTATCACTATAATTTTGTTAAATATTCACAAGCCAAGGTAATTATAAACTGAGCTTTTTCTAATTAAAATATGATAAGAGTCATGACTTTCTATTTGAATTACTTTCACACATAAGTGACAAGCAGGCAATGGGAACCAAATTACTCTAAGTATTCAAGTGTTGGGCTAGTGCTGGTCTCTGGTCTTTTAGGCATACAGCTAAGCAGGTGGCATATACCATTAACCTAGGGTAGGTTGCCAGCCAAACATCTAGGCCAGTGCTTTACTTTGCAACTTAATGCTGCTACGAGCTTGAACCCGTTTTGTCAGCGTGCCTGCCCAGCGCATAACCACTTCTGCCATCTTCCCTTCCAATTAATCATTCATATGTTAAAACATTTGCTAGTACTCAAATACTACACCACTATAAAGCTGTATTCATAGCAACAGACTTTGTCACTTCAAAAATTTTAAAAGCTGAAGACACTCTTAAGGAATCAAAATGGAAATAAGAAATGGACAACTCACTCCAGACGTGATGACGACACTTTGGAATCGATCAAATACTGGTTTAATTGCTATTGAAGCATCCATGCAGCTAAAATGCATTATCGGATTTGATACAGTTGGGGTTCGGTCATCAAAAGGTTCAATGATTAATGTAAACCCTTAAAATAAACGAACAAAATGCCAGTATCAAATGTTATTGTTAACTGCAATACCACATTTTAAAATGCAATTTCAAGTTACTGTTTTATAAACTGTATTTATTAATGAACATGTAAATATGCCATGAATAGCAGAGCCATAAACAAGAAACTGCACAACAGGGTCATAAAAAACCAAGCCATTGACAATAAAACATGTAAAAGCAAATGAAACAATATAGTGAAGAGAAAAATTCAAGGAGCATGGCTATCCTGTCACTGACCAAGTGCTCCACTCATAACACATCTTCACACTAGTGTAGTAAGAAGCAGGTACATAACTACATATCTGCAATAATATTCATACTGCATAAAAGTCTGATGACACATTTGCAAATCACTTAAATAAAATAAATAAAACATAATTATCAGAGTGACACAGCACATATATGTTCTACATATCTAGGTTAAGATGGTGCCAAGATAACATTGGTTGGCGTTTGGTACTGCTGGACTGAAACAACTTAATCCCTTTGGCCACATAGTAAGATCGATATTTTGGATACATAACATATTGGTTAGGCCCTAAATGGGTTGCTGGGGCAAAAGTATGGGCGTCCACGGAAATTTTTCCAGAGGAGGGCAAAACACAACGGTCGTGGTTGATATTGGTTAAAAGTTAAAATATAGTTTGTGACAAAAATTGATTTGCATTACTGTAGTAATAGTAACCACAGCGGGAGTGATTCTGAGTTTTTTTCAGAAGAGGCGCTACACAAATATTGTTACACTACATTACATAAACAGTAAATCTAAAAAGAAAATTAATTCACAATTAATAAAACCACACATGCCCACCTACTTATAATATTACTATGATCTTCATAAATAAAAAAGACATCAAATAAGCAAAATCTCACCTTTTGTGTAAGTACTAATCATGGTTGCAAAATTAGCGACTAGTGTGATGGCAGAATAGTCTTGCATATCAGTAAGTTCCAAGGTTTTTAATAAGGAACGTAATCGTTCACAGCAAAACCTAAAAACCACATTAACAAAAATTATCATACCAGCAGTTGAAATAAAACCCATGTCTTCCAAAACACACTTATTTTGCCACACCATTAAACTACTACCAATCAGAACAATGGTAACATTATAATAACTAGTTCATAATAAAACTCCAAATAGATAGAAAAGTCTCCACCCTCATATATATATATATATATATATATATATATATATATATATATTTATATATGAAATTAAACATAAAAGAATAAATATCAGTTTGACCATAACTGACAAGATTCTAAGATCCCCCCCAAATAGAGTAGAGTCCAAATAAGCCTGATTACAAATTTTCTCGCATTTAATATCTTAGTTATATGCTATTATGGTGCATAAAAATTTAGACACTCGACCTTTCCATACGCTGACTCAACACACCAAAACACAGATTAAGATTGTAAAAGTCAGATGCCAGGTCATCAAAACACAGCAGAATATATATCATCAACAAACTAGATGATACTGACAAATTGTACAATTTCTTGACAGGACAGGAGAGAAGATTTCTATCAAATTCAAATTCTACAATACTTCAAGCTATGTCAGGTCAGGTCTTTGTACTCCAGCTGTGTTCAGCTGTCAACTTCTCCATGACATTTTCCCCAAAAGTTCTATGTCCTTTGCTATTTCTTCCAAGGTCATTCGGTGCAGTGTTTAATCCAGACTCCTGGACTCCGTGGGGGGGGGACTGACAAGGCCGAGGAGAAGTCAGCAGCTATTGGGGGTCCGGGGAGTGCTATAAGTTGATAATAGTATGCCAAAATTTCCGGGGGGAATTTGAAATTTCCAGAGGGGGAGGCCAATTTTCCTCCAGAAATGGCCTAGATTAAACCCTGATTTGGTTTGAGATTCAGCTCTGCCAAGTGTCAATCCTCTTTCAATCCGTCCACCCATCGTCTTTTCAGTCTCTCTCTAGATCTTCTCCCCTCTGGTCTGTAGTAGAAATTTCACTTTGGGTTTCTTATTTCTTCAATTCTGAGTATGTCACTTATGTCACTTCCTGTTAAACATGTCAAAAACAATTTTTCCTACCTCAGCGGCTTTCGTTCGATGCAGACCCTCTGGAGACAGTCCTTGAGAAACGACGGGGGAGTTTCCTGGACATAATGCTGGACTCCCATTCGCACTTTCAGGTACTCGGTAAACCTCCTCATGAAAACTATGAAATGCTCGCAGTTACGAATGTTTCCAGGTACAGCTTCTGTTACAATAATTTAACAGAAACAATCAGACACACAAATTCAAAGAGATCAGGAGGACAACCGCGAACATCAAGGATAAGGACAATTCAATTCGACTTAAAGCAACACAATATTGGATTAAACACTGCTTGGAAGTCGGCACAAAATAGAGAATCCTGGAAACAGTTCATGGAAAGGTAATGCTCCAATAGGGCCATGCCGATGATGATGATGATGATGATGATGATGATGATGATGAAGCAAATTCAATGCAGCAATCCTTAATGAAATTAGACAGACTGAAATTAATTTTTCTGGACCAATCAAAATCTCAACTTTATCATTCAAAGGACAACAGAAGTATAACCAAGGAGAGAGAGAGAAAGAGAGAGAGAGAGAGATTATTCAAAACTTCATTCAGAACATGAGATTTTGAGAGAGCCTTTTCCAACCATTACAGAGAGAGAGAGAGAGAGAGAGAAAGAGAGAGAGAGAGAGAGGATGGAGAGAGAGCCTGAAAGGTAAGATGGAGTGAATATAGAAAATAAAAATAAATCTCCAAAGTTTATAAAGTTTTAAGAATGAAGCAGATAATTTAAATATCATCATACCTTGTAAAACTTCATCAGGGAGAACTGTAACAAAACAATAACTCAAAAAAGTTACAGCTTTCAAAAGAATTTGAATAATAAAGTAATTTTACATATATTAAAGAAAAATACATACACACACACGCACGCACTATATAGGCAATATGAGCTCATCATAAAAGAAAAGCAAACAGATGACAAGTAAAAGAATACCTGGATTTGACATAATTAAGTCAGAGGAGAAATCAAAACGCCAGAATATATATCATCAGACAAACTAGAGAGACTCTTAGAGCCCTCAACAAGATGAGCTGAGTTATTCTGGATTTAACCTCTCCTCATCCTCTTCTTTTATTCTGCAAATTACATGACAATTCTAAAACATCTCAAATTGACCTAAAACATCTCAAAATAATCTGCAAGAAAAGCAATGAACATGAGCTTTTTAGTCCTTAAAATGGCTGCAAAATTCTAGGGAAATTACCTACAATGTTACTTTCATTTAAGAATAAAATATAGATAATTATCAAAATTAAAACAATTAGAATTCTATAAAAATCCCCAAAATCTAACACCCACCTTCAAATACTTCAATCTTTTATTTTACAAATTTATAAACAGCTATTTATAATCCCTTACTACACAATCATGAAAACAGCTGTAAAATTTCCAGGTAAAGTTACAATAATGCAGAAACAAGCTAATACATGACTAAATGCCTTTAACTATCATATTAACTCTTTGAACTCTGCGATCCATATAACCAATGTGCCATATAACCAATGTGTTATGAAACCAAAATATTGTTCCTATGGAAGCAAGAGGGTTTAGCCTAATATAACAATTTGAAGCAAAACTTACCTTTGAATTTTATCTTTGAGGACACCGATGTTAGCAACACAGTTATCAAGTGTACGTCTAGTAACTGTGATGCTCATTGATTCAATACAAACATTATCTAAGACAAAATGGCAACAAATTTGTAAAAATCATCAATTAGAAATCAAACAATGAACACTAGTGACCTAAAACGTCTCAAAATAATCTGCAACAAATAGCAATTTCTTTTATCTCTAAAATCACTATTCCCTAGAATTTTTAAAATTAAATAACGATAAATAAAGCTTTCACTTGAAACAGATTTCATAAATGAGTTACTAGTAGATAACAAAAACATTAAAGTCAGTTTGAAACTTCAAAATTCCCAAAAATTTTGATAACACTTTATAATCTGTTACTTTTTGACTAGAATTTGAAACAGCTGTTCTCAACCTTTATAGTGCAATATGAGCTCATAATAAAGAAAAGCAAGCAGATGACCCTTTTAATCAATGACCAAATGCCTTTAACTATCACTTTAAATTTGGTTAAATTATTTTTGTTCAAAATAATAACCAATGTGTTAACTGCTAAAAATAATAATAATGCTAACGACAATCAGAAATATAAAAAATGAAGGGGTAGAGAAAAAGGACAGCAAATCGTTATTATTTAATTGTCTCCATGTCTATCCTCACAGTCATAAAACAATGACAATTATAGTAAAGACCAAATGCCTTTAAACTATTAACTTTGTCAGAACTACCATTGAAGCAAAAGGGTTTTTGTACAATAACAAAAACCTTTGAATTTTATCCCGATGTTATTTCTGATGGTCTAACTGTGGCATTCAATACAAACATTATCCTGGCAACAAATTTGTAAAAATCATCAATTAGAAATCAAACAATGAACACTAGTTCTGAGAATAGCAATTTCATTTATCTCTATTTCACTATTCACTAGAATTTTAAAAATTAATTAACGATAAATAAAGCTTTCACTTGAAACAGATTTCATCAATGAGTTACTAGAAGCTAACAAAAACAGTGAAGTCAGTTTGAAACTTCAAGAAGCAAAGACATTTTTGATAACAGTTGCTGTTACTTTTTGACTAGAAGCTCCAAATCTCAACAACATTCGAAGAATACCGACACAAATTCAGACAATTTTTGAAGAAACTAAATTAACATTCAATTTCTACGCTATATAAAGCAAATCCAGCTTTCCTCAGGAGGACCAACTGAAGAATTTATAGGTTAAGAATGTCATTTATGTGCATAGCATCTTCAGCCCTAACAAAAACTCTGTTCAAAAACAGCAGAAAGTGTCGATGCTGGGACACTTGATATAAAGCATTCATCATGAGCATAAGATATGAACAACTATATAAGCAACCAATCAGACAAGGTGGCAGGCCTAGAATGAATATTTCAACCAAAGCTCTTCAATCAAGACATTATAAATTAAGCCACTCTCATTTTCAAATCAGTATTTAACCCCTTTGCTGGTCATTTATTTGTAACGTAATGCAAAATGGACACATATGTGTCATGGCCGGTAGAGGGGTCAACATTTAAACTTCTGGAAAATTACTTTTAATTTAATAATAAATTACTTGAATGAATTTTTTATATCAATAAAATAACAAATCAAGAAAACAGCAAATTCATACTGAAACACAGATCTCAAATATAATCAAGTTCATCTTAAAAACATAAACTCTTGTAAATGCCATCGGATATATAATAAAAATTCAGCATTTAAGGCCAAAATAAATTTGCTCAGTATAAGGGATGTCTTGTCTTGTCTTTAACCATCTTCGCTCTGAAGATTGGCTGCATTGTGGACTGCCTTCTTCCAAGTGTTAATGTCTTCTGTTGTTCTTGTTGCCTGCTCTATAGTGAGTTCAGTCCATACTTTTATGTTGTCTTCCCACTTATATGAGATCTAGAGATAACTTTTATTTATCATAGGTAATTAAAATTGCATCCAAACTTGATTACAATCAACATAACACTTTTAACAGACAACTCACCAATATTGTGAGCCTCGTCAAACACCACAACTGACTTTTTGCTGAGCTCTTTTGAAACAAGATCTGCAATCTTTGGATCGAGCAAGTAATAATAACTGTAGACTACGATGTTGGCATGCATTATCTTTGAACGCCAAAAGAAATTAATAAATAAAACAATTGGTATGCTACATAACAAATTACTATGACAAACACAGCAACAGAAACATAATGTCTACTATCAGACATCAACTGAAATCATATATACTGTAATTTGATACCTATAGGACATACCTAAAAATTTCTTGCAAAATACTAAGCTGTTTTTTGGCAAAACAATTAAACCACTATGGTTGCCTTTTTGCAACTGTTTATTTTTAAAAGCATCAGCCCCACATGACTACATTGATGCCAGCAGTTCTCTATGCTTTTGGCACATGGAAGAATATAACTCATATCACAAAAGAACTTGAGGTGTTTCACAGAAGATGCATCAGATCCAGTCTAAAAGTGTCATAGAAGGATCACATATCAAATGAGGAAACGTGGAAACAGCAAAGCTGGAAAACATTAAGAGAAGATGTAGACTGGCAGGACATGTGACAAGAAGATCAACCTAGATACCAGCAAGAGTAGCAATGGAGTGGAAACCTGACAGTGGTAAAAGAAAGCATGGAAGAATTAAAAATGAACATGGATTTATACAAGCAAGGAGGAAGCGCGAGAATTGGCCGAATACAGAAAAACAGAGACTTGCTGCCCCATGCTCCGAAAGGAACCAGCGGAACAAAGTCTGAGTGAGTAAGTAAGACTCGTAGAATTCACAGATCTTCGACGCTTGCATCATGTCGTGCATAAATGGCTATTACCTTAGCTCAATACATCACATGTTAACCCCTTAACTGTGCAACTATTTGTAACTCAATGTAAAATGGATGAGTGTTACTCGGGGCACCCAGTTAAGGGGTTAAAGAAGCAAAAACAGAGAAACAAGTTTAAACAAAACTATGCATGACAGGATCTATTACAGACACAAAAATTTTTCAGCAAGAACAAAAACAAGAAATATATATATAAGAATTTTGTGACTTACTGAATGACGAGCAAGAAAATAAGGACACCATCCTTTTTTTCTTCCATAAGCTCTTAATGAATCCTAAAAATAACAAACATCACTTGGATATAACAAATAATTAACATAAAGCATTGAATTGGCATGGATAGAACAGGAAAAGAAAGCGTGGAAGAATTCAAAAACTCTGAGTAAGACTAAAAGACACAATAAAGTGTGTCACTTCATACCCAATTTAAAGCAAATGCCAATACATTTGACAGTAGTTGTTTTCTTCCTTCCAAAGATCCAATTTATCATAAATGTTTAAATCAAAGTCATTTGAAAACAAAAAGGCAAAAATAAAACTGCAAATGGCTCAATGTTTTAATTCACTAATGAAATCAACAAACTTCAAAGTGATATCTTACCAGATCATAAACACCTTCTGGCAAAATTACCTCTCTCCCAAAGGAATCAAAATCCTAAAATGAAAACATAATGGTTTTAATCATTTTGACCAAGAACAGCAACTACAATAATGACAATGATGATTTCACAACCAACAGCAATCTAATAGCAGCCAATAATATAAGTATAGTGAAGACCCATCCCAGTAATAAATGGTACAGCTAAGATTAATTTATTTTGTTGCTACCGTTTTGCTTAGTGGTCTAACAAGGGTAGAATTAGATGCATGCAAAATTGTCTTTACTCCTACGAGTACTGTAATTAAAGATTAAAAGCAGTTCTACTGGAACATGGCTAATTTGATAATGCAACCTGGTTACAACTGGCCAGAAACGATTGCAAATATGCGGTTGGACTCTTTCATAAATTCAGTCGCTTGTGGTATAAAAACATTAGAACTTCCTGCATTGCATTAGTCAATGTTTGAGTTTAATTTATAAAATTACAGGGGACAGTTGTAGTATTTGACTACTATCTTCAAACATCAACAGCGAGTTGAAAGGCCATTGTCTCAGAAGCAAAATGATAATCATCTGTGCACCAGTTTGGTATCAAAGTTGGTGTCAGGTCTTTTAATCCAAGTCTTTTAATCCCAGTCACTTAATCCTTGTCACTTAATCCTGAAGTCTTTTAATCCCCAAATAACACTTAATCCCTTCAATCACCACCTTTGAGTTTAAGACCAGAGCTGCATAATTAGGTAAGGTTTAGGGTTAGGTTTAGGGTTATGTTTTTGTAACATAAATATTTTTTATTTCATTCGTATTACATCATTTAATACGTTTTCCTATATCATTGAGTGTCTGGGGATTATGTGCACAGGGATTAAAAGACTTGGGATTAAGTGCTGCCGTGGATTAAGTGACAAGGATTAATTGACTGGGATTAAATGACATGGAACCATCAAAGTCTGATTCCACACTCAAATTCCCTAATCATAATTGAACTACTAGGCTAGTTTTATTAATTAACAATTAAACCACAACTTATTAAAATTTCACTAGTAAAAACCAACTGTTCATTTATTTATTATTTTCCCTTAAAAGATCATGCTATTCAAACATGCAAACTCACTTAAGTGCATGCCTTGAATAAGTGGCTATGTAATTAAGTGAGCACGAATGACAGCATAGTTCACTCAGCAATTTAGTTTTTATAATCAGATGCATTATTCACTGCATAATTCTGTTAGTGCTCACCTCATAAAAATTGCAAACAGCTGTAGAGTGATTGCTTTTGTGACGAATACGAATGTGGGAAGCAGTAAGACTGTGACAACGGCCATCAACAACCTTTCCGTCTCTCTCTTGGCTAACCTACAGTCAAATACAATCCTCCTGAGAAGCAAATATTTACCCATTTCTAAAGCAACATAGAAATCCAATCTACAGCTTCAATCCATACATTGTGGACCTAGTATCATCATATCTACTATCATGATGCCATAAATAAGACGAGACAACACGCTAAATTTAAATAATGAAGATATTCAAAGTAACTTGAATCATTCCACTGATGCAAAATTCCATTATCACATGATTTTTGCAAATAAAGATCATGCCTGAGGATGAATGCATAGATTCTTTCGTGAACTCAGAGCAAGGCCAAGCATGTTAACTGGTCGACCAGTTTCCTGTGCCATATATTTAAAGAGATTCTTTAATTCCTCCACAACCTGTCAATTCAAAACATGCTCTGAAAATTGCAAGAAAAGTCACAGAATTTTAATTATATATAACTAAAGGCAATTGTTAGTGGTCAATTCAGATATGAAGGAAGTGAAATGTACCACCAATCTAGTCACTACATGATGACTAGTAACATCCTATAGAAGGATACTGCCAACAAAATATCACTTTAAATCATAGCATACATTTTTGAAACTTCAAACATTAACTACCGACAATCTGACCATTGACAGGCAAAAAACATGGCTTTGGGGAAATATACGATTTCACTACTGTATTTGCATGATTATTACCCGCGGGTAATACAAGAAATTACAAATCGCAGCCTTCCCTTGCGGGGTATATTCGTAAGTGGGTTATACTGGAAACTTGAAACCTCATCAACACTCTCGGCGCCCCGCCAGCACTCTTGGCACCCGTCAGCGCATTCGGCGTCCCGCCAGTGCTCTCGGTGCCCTGTATATCATAGCATATGAGGATTATATTCATGTGCGGCTTATGCTGGGACATTGGTACATAATTCGTAATTTTCCACGGGTTATACACATGTGGGTAATAATCATGCAAATACGATAATAATATTTCTGAATCTTAAATGAAAACATTGCATGTCAATGTATAAGCAATAACCCTCCTTGTTTATATATATATATATATATATATATATACATATATATATGTATATATATATATATATATATATATATATATATATATATATATATATATATATATATATATAAATATTTTCATTCAACACAATCAAAGATTTTCATTCAATGCCTTCAGCTAACACTTGAAATACACTGATCATTTTCACAAGCACTGCTTGTGATTTCTGAAACATAAGTTCTAGAGAAGTATACCAGGAAAATAGACCAAGGAGAATTCTATTCGACTGGATGATGAAAACAGATGCAGTCTCACAAAACCCATGCAGAAATCAAAGAAGAAGTATCGTAAGTCACAGAGAGGAATGGAAACAATGGAGCCCTGAACCTGTCTCAGGACAGAGAAATTACTAGACATGTTTTATTCAAATCAGTCAGAGAATCAGTGCTTACCTTTTTCGAGCTCGGGAACTGTTCGTGAACAGTAGATAAGCTTAGTAACTTCTAAAGGATGTTGCTACAATAAACATCTTCTATATTAAATGTAAATTGTTGTGGCCCCTTATAAGGCATTACAATTAAATTGGGACAAATCATTCATTCTCAGAATAATATATTGGCAATAGTCTATTGTTCAGAAGTGAATAACTTAAGCAGCAGAGGACACCACAGAAGAAAGTTAACTTACAGTACAGTGCCACTATTTCCCAAAATATCACATATTTCAAACAAATTACCTATGAATCACAAAAAGTGAAATCAGTGCTGTGGTTGAGTAAAAACGATGCCAGCCACTTAAAAATAAAAAATTTCATGCATGAGAAAATAGCATTTGCTTGACCATGCTCTGCAACTGCACAGTATCAACTGGGATTCATGTCAGACAAAATGCGACAAATGAAAACAGTCACATCCACAAGTTCATCAGCATAGAGTGGACATTAATATATTAATATTATCTGCTAGCACTATAGGCCGATGTCCAGTACTTACCATCAAAATTCTACTTAATTTGAAAAGCTTAAAATTTAATGTCTTTTCAGTTAAGTCCTCAAAGATGCTAGCCAAAACTCATACTGTCACAATGTATAACATTGAACTACATGAGAAAATTTGAACACAAGTAAAATTTCAGTCACACCTTCATGTATGAAACAATAAGCGACAGAAGTGAAACAGTTTTTCCGGTACCCGACGGCATCTCAAGGGCACAATGACCCTACAAACAATTAACAATCAACTCAAGAGAATACTGAAAGAGGCATCATCCAGTTACATAAACTCAATAAATTAACCTAAATGCAATCATTCGAAACATAGTTGACAGATCAAGAAGCTCGAGTATTTTGTCAACTTATTTCAATAGGCAAAGGCCTAGAAAAACTAATAACTTGACCGAAAATACTGGCATTTGTGAAAATGTTCCAAGCTTTAGCCATATAGGCTGCAAAAATGGCCAACATGGACAAATGTGTAAAATTTCCCCCAGCATCTACTGGTAAGCTTGATTTTGCAAGTAATATCTTTTAAATGGTAGAAAAAAAGCTAGCCCTGTATACAAGAAATATTTGTCATGCATTCTTCATTCTAGTTTTATTCAGGATTTTAAAATGACAGACATTTAATGCAGCCTCCACAGGATGCCATCTGACTAGTGCTGACTGAAACTGGAATCCATGGTTAAAAAGTTAAACTTGATTATATGTCAGCAAAGGCGATGCTTGCAATTTCTTTTCACATTAATGCATCTAATAAAATGAATCTCCCTTGACTAAAGATTCTGCCATATGTAGACTAAATTAATTATCTGCATGCAATTCCTGCTAATTAATTATAAGTGTTATGATTTCAATTATGATGCAAAACGAATTCATCCAGTAAAGAATCACCTTGGCATCCAGTGAGCGCTTGAGTTCCAGCATATAAGAATACTGTTCAGGGTATATGTATTCATATGGGAAGTAAACCAAAAGTCCATCGATGTTGAGTCTACCAGAGCATACATTAATAACAAATCTTCAATTCATTATCGTGTAATCAAACATTCCTCACAAATAAATCGCTCTGCAAGAATCCATGAACTTCTTTTATACTGCAGAGCCCTCTCTTTTCCAGCATAGCCATGCTGGTACAGAATGGATCAAAGACACAGCTGAAGGCTAACGCCAAATCAGCAGTGTCTGGTAGACATTTCACCCTCGGGACAATTTGCCCTCGGATCAATTCCCTTAAGCCTCACCAAATTCACTCCTAGTTATTCTGCTCCTAAGATATTTCACACTCTGATCTAGACGATCTTAGATCGGCAGCTTTCTGGTAGCATTGTGCCACAGTTGGAGTTGAATTCATTCAGCGTGCCAACAAACTATCAGTTAACAACCTATCAGCGGTAGCCTTGGAACAGTAATCATTTAAGGTAGAGGTTTAGATTTTAGGGCATTCTCTCATTTAGTGTCTAAAACGTTCATGAGCCCTAACACTATCAAAAATTCAAATATGCAGAAACTCAAAAGAGTACAAAACTTCTTCGTTAGAGTCATATCCAGAACTCCCAGATTCAAACATATAACTCCAGCCAGACAGTCTCCCTACATTGGCTTCCTCTCAAATACTGAATTATAAAATCTGTCTTTTAGTATTTAAAACTATGTTATATATAATGAACTGTATTACCTTAAGATGCAACTTAACCCTTGATCTACTAATCACTCCACTAGGTATTTGGCAGGACTTTCATTCGCTTTTTCTTATTCTTGCACAGTTATTGGCACTATTAGTTTCTCAGTGTGTGGCCCTAAGCTTTGGAATTCATTACCAAAGTCACTTTGTATGGATAACAATCATCCTTTAAACCGGTCTTAAAACATACCTGTTTGGCTTGGCTTATCCACCTTAGATTGCTCCCCTCCGTTTTCTGATCTTTCCGGCTTGACTTGGCTCTAATTCAATTTGGATTTGGTGCGCCATCGGATGATGGCCTGGACATTATGATAGTGGCGCCATAGAAGTTTATCGATTGATTGACACTATCAATAATGACCGGTGTAGCGCCTTTGCATCCACAGTAACTATTATTCCTGGTCTTCCGCGTGCCACTGTGCGCAACAAGTTAGGAAAGCGTGCCGTAGCCAACGAGATAAATTTTATCTCGCTGTCCGTAGCCCGTAGGTTGCTGATGCCTGGTAAATATGATTCATCGGTAATTCAGCAGCTACCGAGTTACACAAAAGATTTATAAACAGTTAACAAGTTAATAGTGAAATATTGTCAAAAGTGGTGACTAAAGACCTATAAATCTAAGGCCAAAATACTCACTTCATTCTTCAGTTTATTGGTAATTTAATATTTAAATATCACTTTAGTTCACTGCAGTCTAAGTCTACATGTGAATTATTATCTCTATGTACTCTACTTCCCAAGTTCCCAACTCCCAAGTTCTCAACACCAACAATATTATAGCGCCTTAATTTGTAGTAAGCAGAGCTACAGATAAACTCGATATTCTTGAAGAGCGAGACTTTGTCGCAAAAGATTACACCAAGATTACTAGCAGAAGAAAAAGCCCGAACCGGTGAATTGTCAAAAGAGAAACAGGCTGGTGACTAGTTGAATTTCCATAGCTGACAGCCTGACAATCAAGCTTTACAATAGGCCTACCATATAATATCTCTTTATGATATCAACCTTGACAAAACGCAAAGTCAAACAATATAAGTATCAAGTATAAATCAAATAAAAAATATCAGAAATTAAAATTATATTTTTACACTTACGTCTGTAGATTCAGGCAGATAGATCTTGTCACACACGCTGATTGTGCACGGCTTTGAAGGTAAGACTTGAACCAATTTAATGCAATGCCATTAATACTAAACCAATGTCTGTCGCAAACAGATATATTCATCCAAAGTTAGCGTTTAAACGAAAATACTTGAAGTAAAAATGATGCGCTAAATAAAAGTGGCCTGATGTTGCGAATCTAGATATCAAATATTCTATATCACCATCGTTTCAAAATTCTATTTGAATTCTAAGAGCTTTATATTTTTTAATAAAATTTGTGGAATTATAGAAAATTTAAAGAGATTTCTAATACTGCACCAATGGTGCAAAGTGCGTCGGTGGTTGCAGCGCCGCGCTGCGGGCGTCCTTGACAGTGCGGTCACACAGTCACACTGGTAGGGAGCGGCGAGCGTGTGAGAAGAGAAAGGTAGTCGCACGCGAATTTTACTGTAAATTCTTACTTTTGCGTTTTGAAGACTTAACTGGTGTTTATCTAGCGCCCGATTTGACGGCGATTACATTCAACGCAGTAGAAATGGATTGTTTCTTTCGATTTGGCGTCGGGAGGTCATATCTGGCTCGTCTTTTTCGATGACCCTATGCCTTAACACGAGGTCTCTCTCCTTTGGTCGTTGTCCTTGGGAGCGGTCGCCGCCTGTGAAGCAACCCCGCTTTTCCTGCATTAATATAGCGCAAGATCGCTTCTAGAGCGTGTATTTAACAACCGACCAGGCGCTGGTTTGAATCCGCAACGCCCAGGATATGATTAATTGGAAGAATTAGGTCGCGACGCGGTAGCAGTTGTGGCTCGGACATTTCGAGGTCATAGTCAAAGACTTTTGCAGATGATTTAAACATTAGTTTTATATTGACAATTTCTGACAGTAGCGTCTTCTGTCGCCTATGGCCGAGGATCTTGCGTTTGTGGCATTTCAATAGTGATGTTATGGCAAATAATAAACATGCCGGCATGCCGGCATATAAGTATCAAGTATCAACCGGCTTTGGCACAGTTCATTTTGGTTCTTGTCGGTTAATTCACCGCCAATAGTTTATTCAATAAGGTTTAGGGTTTGGGTTAGGGTTAGTGAGTTTAGGTTATTTTTGAGGGTTAAGTTGGCTGTGATTTTAGATGGCATTTACCCAATGTTTCATTTGGTTTTTTCAGTTAATTTCAGAACCGGCTCTACATGGACATTAGGCTCTGTCATCCTTCAAGAAAACTATAAAGACATATATGTTCGAAAATTCTATTTTTTTTGCCTTAGTCTGTTTTTCATTCATTTTTGTTTGTACTTGATTACTGTTGGTTTGTTTATTTATATCTTATTGCTGGACTCAGTAATGTGCCCTAGCTCCTGACATTTGGTACTGTGGTATACAAGAAATTGTCTTTAAAAAATAATAATACAGAATGCTGACAAGAATTAAATCTCTTGTTTTGATGATTATTTAGCTTCCAGGAGGTTGACTTTGTGTTTGTCTTATGATTCTTTGTTATGATTTTCTTTCAGGACATTTCTGTTACATTTACCTGAAATCATTATGTTGGACCAGCATCTTTTGCAGATCTTAACAGCGACTTGTTCGGCAAAGTACCGTTAGTTATTCAACATGGGCATTACAATTTTGACTAAAAGATTGCTATGATTAATTAATTATAATACCTTTTAGCAGCCATTTATTTGTTGGATAATAAAATGGAGGCTCTGTCTAATCAAAAATCCTTGATTTAGTATAAAACTATATAAAGCAACTTGTATATAATATATGTTGCTGTAAATGTTTAATTTTTTTTTTGAAATATTAGAACACATTTTCTGTATTATTTTTCATTCATTTTTGTTTGTACTTGATTACAGATGACTTTGGTTTGTTTATTTATATCTTATGATGCTGGAGTCTATTTGTAGAATGACTGCTTCTGCTGCAGTTGCCGTTTTCAATCATTAGTACTCAGTCAGTTATATATGTTGCCCAGTATTGCTAGCTAAATAATATAATTTAATTACACTTATTAGTTGACTGTTAAATGAAACCTAATTTTTAGAAATTGTCTTTAAAAATAATTTAATATTCAGAATCTGACAAGAAGTTAATTTTCTTGTTTTTGAAATGATTAAACATGCTTCCAGGAGGTTGACTTTGTGTTTGTCTTATGATTTTTGAATTTATGATTTTTCTTTCAGGACATTTTTCTGTGTAAATTTTGAATTTTAAATGAACGATTTAAGAGCCCCCAGAGACAATGAAATCTGGGCATTTTGTGATTATGTCTGGACCAGCATCTTTTGCAGATCTTTTTAAAGAGGTAAAAGCAATCAATTTCTATTGCATCTTGCATACTTATAGACCTTGTTCGGCAAAATCTCACAATTGCCGCTCAATTAGTTATTCAACATGAAACCACAGGGCATTAAATTTTGCTTAAATTGATTTGCTAAAAGATTGCTATGCTTAATTATAATACCTTTAGCAGCCATTTATTTGTTGCATAATGTAAAATGGATGGGTATTCTCAGGAGCTGATAGTTGTTTCTTGTGCCAGTTAATAAAAAATAAACATTGAACACTGGAATTTTGATTTAGTATAATTTTTTTGTTATTGCTTTCTACTATGAATATTATATATACAATTCTCTTTGTATTTCTCTGGATTGTGATCAACTGCTAATATGTGTGCTGTATGTATATGTTGGTGCCCTCCGTCCTTGCAGGATGGTTTCTATGGTTCGATATGAAACCAGGAACCAGACTGAAATTGTCTTCAAAGTTGGTGCCCTCCGTCCTTGCAGGATGGTTTCATTTCGATATGAAACCAGACTGGAGTATATACTTTTGTATCATAAGTTGCTAGTTTTCAAATTTTCAGTTGGGTTATGTTTGCAAGCCATCTTGAATGTGTGAGTTTTTTTGTTTCACCAAGTGTTAAAGCCTTCCAAACGGGCAAATATTAAAATGCATGTTACAATGGGTATCTCTCCTTCAATTAAATCGAAACCTACAATGAAAAACACATTTTGTGTATTATTTTTAAAATATATTAACAGCTGCATATAATTAAAGTTATATTCCGGCTGGCTGTGAGCCAAGGTACATTTGGTTTTGCTTCTGTTGTGCCTGTAAGGCTCCAGACAGATGACTTTGGAATGTATGGAATGCCTTTAGAAGAGTGCTTGTGGCTATGCATGATGTCTGATAGCCAGTCTATTTGTAGAATGACTGATAACATTGCTGTCCTCCTCTTCATTCAGTTTGCTTTTCCTTTTTCAATCATTTTGCTTCTGTCTAAATGAGGGTTTTAGTCTTTACTCAGTCAGTGTCTTAAACATAGATAGGGCAGTTACCTACCTTATCTGATACAGAATATTGTCATGCAGCTATTAAAATATATTAGGCAGAGATGTTAATTTAAGGTCACTTATTAGTTGACTGTTAAATGAAACCTAATTTTTACTGATGACTTCAAAATGCCCACTTGTGGATGGTTTGAAAAGTTCTGAGTGGAACCTCTTTAACTATTCACCATCTTAAGCTTGATCCAACAGTTGATTTTCAGGCACCTTGTTTTTTAATAAAATGCTAGAAAATGAGTTGGCGTAATTAACTTCAGCACTCTTGTGTGAGAAAACATGAAACATGTAAACATTAACAGTTTAATAACACAACTTTTCAAACTATTACATTTACATCACTGAGAAAAAAACTCATTAATGTAGTATATTGAAAACTCTGGGGGGAAGAGTTCTTCATTCTGCATTTTATAGTTGATCTTGCATACTGCACAGTCAAACCAATTAAACATCACAATAATTGCTGTCTCACAATATCACAGAATTTGTTATCGTCACTCAACATTTGCTGAGATCTATTTAAATCAGTTGTCAACCCACTCAAACAATTAATTATTGATGGAGTGAGTTCATGTAATGCACCTTTAAGTTTATGTTGTTTTTCATGCTGTATTTGTATTATACTCAGTTAGCACTCTATTTGTTGCTGTTTGAGATTTTGATGACAATTTGAATGGAAAAAAGTATTAATTTTTGTAATAATTTGTTTTTCAGATTATGGTCAATACAAGGTGGAGGCTAAAACAAAAACCTCTAGTGGCGTAGAGTTTACATCCAATGGATCTAGCAGTCATGACTCTGGAGCATTCACTGGGAGCCTAGAGACCAAGTACAAGTGGTCTGATCATGGTGAGCAGCTTAACCCTTTGGGTGGTTTGGTGTTTAAAGGGTTAAGACTTTTATTTGTAATTTTGAACACATTTGATAAAAAACTTTCCGAAAACATGATTGGAGTTTTAGTATGCTTTATTAACTAAGTTGTAATATTAGTGATTAAATGCATTATTTCTTTGTTGATTTTTTTGTATTAATAGTGTAAATAAATGTAGACACATGATATTCGTAGATTAGGAAACTGCTTTGGAAGTTCTGAGTAATTTAGTGTCATATGAAATATTTATTAGTCATTGGTTATGTACTTATGTGGAATTATTTGTTATTGTAAGGTTTGTGGCTTTTTGTGGCC
This sequence comes from Metaphire vulgaris, assembly GCA_018105865.1. Lineage (NCBI taxonomy): Eukaryota > Metazoa > Annelida > Clitellata > Crassiclitellata > Megascolecidae > Metaphire > Metaphire vulgaris. The sequence goes on along the minus strand of CM030838.1, from coordinate 12,674,221 downwards.
TTCATTCTTACTTGATTCATCATCATGTACCATCTTCAGTTTGAAGGTTGGCAGTCACAACTTGTTTCCATTGGCCTCGGTTTTCAGCAGTCGTCTTCATTTTTTCCATAGCTTATGATACCTGTCCATTTTTAACATCTCCTTGCTTTTTTGTGGTCTTTCCTTTGATGTAACCTCTTTGTATCTTCATTCATGAATGCTCAATGCTTATTCAGTGCAAGAACCTATCATGATATGTTCAGCATATTGATTTTTTTCTCTTAGGAATTTCTTTCATCATGTTTGTCCTCTCAAGTCCTTTGTTAAACTCTTTCATGTCATTTTACCTTTCCATCTGATCCTTAAAGTTCTCCCATGATGCCACATTTCAAAGGCCTATATTTGGTTTTCACTTTTTAGTTAGCGTCCAACATAACAGGTTACATTGACAGTGAGAAAACAACATCTTAGTATTCGTTTTTCAGTGTTAATTTTAAATTTCTTAACAGCTCCGTTTGTTTCCAAAAATCATCATTTGTAGTAGTAGTTTGGCTTCCAAGATATTCATGTTCTCCAACTTGCTCTAATGTTATTTTCTTTAATTTAAAATTTGTGCTTTTAATTTTTTGCTTACCTACTATCTCTTTTTTGTTTTCCCTATGTCAATTTCCACCATATTCTAAGTTTTTTGCATTGACTGTATTTAATAGCATTTCAAGATCATCATTGTTGACTATTGGTACTATGTCATCTGCATGTCTCATACTATTATATATTATTTCATTTACTAGAATTTCTTGTAATGCCTCTGTTATGAGAAATTCTGTGTACAATTTGAGTAGTAAGGTTACTTTTATACATCTCTGCCTGACTCCTCTGTTGATCTGTAATTTTTCTATTTTTCATCTTGCACTTTTATTTGGCAAATCGATTAAAGTATAAGTTACAAGTTAATCTTTTAGTCTTATTGGAATGTAGATTCAGTCATGATCTGCTCAATTTTGTGTGCTTTGTGGTTTATGTACTTTAAAATATGAAATGCTTACTTATAAAATTTGTTCTTATTAAACTAGGAGCCTTATGTATAATATTAGAAAATTTGGTTCAGCTTTTATGAAGAAAGTCGGTGATTCTGAATTATACACTGTTTGAGTTGTGATTTTGAAATAAGTCACACTCTTTATTAAGTAGGTTGGAGATTATGTCAAAATTGATTTCTTAGTACAGTCGACTCCACTTAAGTGGATACCTGATAAGTGGATAAATCGGTTAAGTGGATAATATTCTGAAGTCCCATTTTGAACTCCATGTATTTCAATGGGAAAGAGGTTTGTTTAAGTGGATACGCTGTAAGTGGATAATTCCCCTAACTGGATAACATTTTTTAGTCCCGGCCATTCATTCTGTGTAAATGGTGACGAATAAGTGGATAACCATTAACCAGCCATCAACAGGACCAAACTCGCTGCCAACTTGCCAACTGTTGCCGTGATTGGCTGAACCATTGCCTACAGCCTTGGAAGGGCGGAGCAACAAGTCGACGCGCCATTTTCAAAGCTTCCTGCATGTGATTAGCTGATATGAACAGCTGCATAAAGTATAGAAAAGGCAGATAAGCAGCAGGTTGAGTGCCAATTTCAGTTGTTATAACCCAACAGTAGGGGTATGGAGGACTTTAAACAGTACCGTCAATTGACGATGGGTTGCAACCAAATGTGACGCGTTCAATACGACTGGGGCAACTTAAAAGGCGGTCAGCAGCAATGAAGACACAGGGGAAGAGGTGTCTAAGTAGAACAACCTCCCACGGACGTTGGCGACCACTCTCTAAGCAATGGACGTCCTTTGATGATTTATGGAGTCTAATGGCGGAACTAACTGTATATGCATTTGAAAGCCAGATTACTGACATCGGTCGTAAAACTGTCACTCAGTGATCAACTGCAAATTATTTTGATCGGAAATAGGACTAAATAGCAATGTGTATACTGTAACCATTAGTGTTTAATGTTTTTGTCATTTAAGTTTAGGGTAATTTTATTACACACTGGGGGCCAGGCTCTCAAGTGGATATGCCCCTTAACTTCGTGGAGGTTGTATTGGCTTCCATTGAAAAACTGTCAAATTCAAAACCAACTACCCTCATTTTTTAAGATACTAAGAAACCAGCATCCCAACTTATCTGTATACAAATGCAGGAATGTTTTCATCATTTAAGTTTTAATAATTTCTGCAAATAAATGCCTTCTTGAAATTCCGGGTTTGTGGATAAATCTGGGTTAAGGGCTTTTAGTTTGTATTCTCTTTCCCTTGAGTTTCAAATTATTTAAATGTCACCATTTTTAAATATTACTATTATGATGTTACTTATTAATACTATGATCTTCAGCATGTAATCACTGTGATGATGCAAATAAATGCCTTATTTGAAAATTTGGAAAATAATAAACTAATTTTGAATTTGAATTTTGAATCTCCATATGTTTGGAACTCCCTTCCCCTTGATATTCAGATGGCCTCTTCTCTAGATATTTTTAGGCGTCACCTTAAAACATATTTATTTCATCCTTAAGTCTTGGTATTGCCCTGACTGATTTTTGGTTTTTGATCTGGACCAAACCGACCCTCCTCAGCTACAGTCTGCTCTGCCGATGAGCACTGCGGTTTGTGGTTTGAGGCGTCCCCGATGAACACCTATGTGTTTGAAATGGAGGATAAAATTAAATTAATAATAATTAACTGGATACTGTCGTGATGGTCCCAGGGCTATCCAGTTAAGCGGAGTCGACTGTAAATCAGGAGTTCTCATGCCAATCTTGGTCCAATGTTGGGATGAAAGAATATGACTTGCACTTCATATTGCTGGCACTTCCTTTGAAGCTCAGCTGTTTAGTGCAGAAAGCCATTTAGGTCTAAATGTGTTTAACTTTGCTGTTCCATGATATTCTGCTATTTGCTGTACATAAAGGAGCTGAAGTTGGCTTGATCCACACATTCCTGGCCTTGGCAACTAAGCTATCTAGACCCCTAACAGCGATCTTGTCTTGTATATGGCTGAATTCTTCAAGTGGCCTGCAGAAGTCTATAAATTGTTCAGTTTGGTCCATAGTTTGTAAACCCTTGGAGCCATTTGAGTAAAGCCATAAAGCCATGAACAGAAACCTTGAAGAAATTATGCTGCGAAAATGCCCATGAATTCAATTTGTGCATCTTACTTATGCATCTTTGGCTGTGGTCCAGAGTACGTGCGTTTTCCGAAGCTCATGTTTCCATGATATAGGCAAAAGTTATACTCTTAAGACATCAAGTTTTAAGGCTTTTATGTCGGTTTGGATAGTCGGCACTTTGAATTATTTTACATGTTTTGTTATAAATCCTTCCTAAATCCTAATGTGAATTATTGTTCTATTGTATTGAAATCCAAAATTGTGAAATCATTCACACTGTCACACAACAGCTCAGCAATGTCTGATTTGAACAAACTTAGTTGTCCAACATATGGTTATTATTTATTACTTGTTTTATAAGTTTTATAATTACAGATATTTAAGTTATTTCTCTTCATTATTTTTAATGTTATAGATACAAAGGCATAAAAAGTTATTGTTTTTAAAAGCCTGTGCTTGTTGTGGAATAACTGATTTTACCTTCAAGAAGGCCAAGCTTTTGGTGCTTGTGGTTTTGTGGAAGGTTGTTTGATTTTTGAATCTCTGTTATAGGCGTCACTTTCACGGAGAAGTGGAACACTGATAATGTACTTAATTCTGAAATCTCCGTTGAGGATCAGTTGGTAAAAGGCTTGAAACTGACCTTGGATACAAACTTTGCTCCTCAGTCAGGGTCAGTTTCAAGATATTATAATGTTACTTGAAGTTTGCATTGGTATTTTAAAAATATTTATACTTTATTATTTTGTCTAGAAAATTATATATCAATAGATACGGTTTTGGCTAAACTTCAGACTATGAATAATAGGGTGACAGAGTTTGTTTGTCGTATTTCTTTTGATGTGGTGCTTTGTGCAGAGAAGGCTGAGTTTTGCAACAGATATTTAATATGTTAGCAATGTCTTCTGTTGCATATATTGTTTTCTTAGGTGCATTAACATAACATGGTTTAGATTTGCAGTGTTCATTCCTGTTGACTTTTTTCTTTGCTGTATTTTTGACTGTTGAAATGGATTTATTCATTTTAATAAAGGGTTTTCTGATTTGGCATTCATTAGATTTAGCCATAGTAATCCTGTTAATTTTTCAAATATAGTAGCTTCGTTTCTTCTCAGCTTAGTCTTGTTCGATGCCTTGACTGCACACCATGATAGAACCATAATTTGAATATTCTCTGTATAAATCATTTCAATTTTATACAGAAAGAAGGGCGGCAAAATTAAAACTGCCTACAAACACGACTATGTGCACACCAACCTTGACTTGGATCTCTCGTCGCTCAATGTTTATGGTGCCGCTGTTGTTGGGTAAGATGAAATTTCTGCTGTTTCATTTATCAGAGTATTCTTAAATTGCCAAATGTTGCAATAATCACCATAAAATTGAGTATTCTAGTAATTTTTGCAAGTTTCTATGAATGACAATATTGAACTCATTTACTTTATAGGAATCTGCTTCAATTTCTTATATAACTGTGCATGACTGTTTTACACGTTGGACACCAGGATATACAACATATGTCCCGTTTTCTATACATTTGCATAGGTTTTTCAGCACTCTATATGCTGAGTAATTTTATTTTGATTTCTATTGATTTTGAGATATTGCTTGTTATTCTAGATGCTCTTTTCTTGCTGAAATATTTTCCTTCCTGAACTGTCAGATTTGTACCATCAAAATGATTCAGAATGAGATTATTTTCAATTTTTGTTTGTTTGCTTTATTGCTTTATATCTGTTTACTTGATTGGTTATGTTCAGATACAAAGGATGGTTGGCTGGTTATCAGTTGGCCTTTGGACACCTCAAAAGATGCAAAGTCTCTTCTGTCACAGAGCAACTTTGCTCTTGGCTACAACAAGGATGATCTGACCTTGCATTGGGCTGTGTAAGTGTAGCAATCATGCTTTCAACTATATTCAATCAAGCAATCAATCAATACATTTTCTATGGTGCCACTATTATGATGCTCAGGTCATCAGCTGGCAACAATGACTGTTAACATGGACTCCGTGTACAGGTCATTTTAATTGGACTGGCTGGGAATCAATAGGTGTCTTTGGACTTGGTTAACAAGGACTTTCAGTTAACATGGAGTTTTTTCTGGTTTCTCAGCTTCTGTACTAGCGGGATTTTATGTTCATTTGCAGGCAAATGATTGTTATTTTTTGATTTTCATTCTTGCAATTTCTGTGAGGGACAGCCATGCTAGTTAGTATTGTCTTTGTCATGCAACATCTCTATCCAAGTTCCCACTGCCTGGGCACCAACACCAAAAAGGTTGAGTCCAGCATAGTATTAAAGAATGGAAAATCACTAGAAAAAAATGCACAGGTACTGCTATCTTGGAGACTATTATTGATAGACTTCTTTATGCTGCACCAATTTTTTCATTCTGTCCCAGTAATTGTCAAGAATGTCTGATAACAAGCATACATTTAAGTATAACACATGTTTACTCTTGTAAAAGATCTAACATAACTTTTAATCATTCAATGTATTTGTTTAAATAAGAATTTAGATTCTCTCTCAGAAAATTTGTGGAATGGTGAGATTCTATAGAATGTATTCGCACAGTTTCTTGATTTAGCCTTCTAGTATTATTATTATTATTATTATTATTATTATTATTATTATTATTATTATTATTATTTGGTTGTTAACGCACATTCACAAAGTGAAGAATTGTGAGTGCAGAACAAACCATGGGTGAACACCAAACAGCTTGCTCAGGGTCACTACACAGTGGCTATGATCAGATTTGAATCTGCTACCCTCTGGTTGCATGCCAAGAATCCTATCACTACTCCATTGCCCCCCCTCCATATTCAATTATATATTGAGCTGCTTTTTGTGTGATCACCTAAAACTACTCACAGTATCTGATTGATGTGTTGATTTTTACAGCGTGAACTGCAATGAATACCAGGGCTCTGTTTACCACAAGGTCAACAGTCGGTTGGAAACGGGAGTCCAGCTGAGCTGGCAGTCCGGATCTCATGAAACCCGGTTTGGTGTTGGTGCTAAGTATTCTCCAGACAGGGATACTACAATTAGGGTATGTTACAGTTGTTTTTGTCTATTTCTGTAGGTATGTTAATGCAGATTTAATTTTCTGAAGATTGAATTTCTTTGCTAGTTGAAAAATTTCTCATTTCATTTGGGGAACTTTGTTACTTAACTGTGATTTGCTCAGATGCTTGTTTGCAAATGTCATCTATAGACATTTTTAGCTTGATTTTGCATTTTGCAAAATTAGTTCAAATTTTGTGATCATTTTGAGGAAGCTGGGTCAACTTATTTTTATATTCTCTTGTTTTTGGATACATTTGTATATTTATTGTATTTTATGCCAGACTAAGTTTGACTAAGCTTAGGCACCCATTAAATAATTGTGACTTCCATTGCAAATAACAGGCAGGAGATTTGTATTGTTTAGGCTAAACTCAACAATGCTAGTCAGGTGGGACTGTCCTATCAGCACAGGATTCGGGATGGTAAGTACACTGCAAATCTGCTTTAAATTAGGGCTATCTCGCCCAGATGACATAGGCAATATCCAGGACCCTTGAGGGTAAATTGACTTTATGGGGCCTCTAAGCCACATATAAGCCTAAGCCTATTTGGATCTACATCCTCGACCACCACGGACTATGGATTACGGACTATGGATTTCACCCAGATTGAGCGCTCGTGAATAAGCTGGTGCACTGCGCCAAGCTTTCGGGCAGCGCTATAGAAATTTCATGTCTACTTGCTTACTTACTTATATGGTATTGGTTTTTGATTTGTCATAATATTTCATTCAAATGAAATGCATTAAGAATTGGACCACACAACTTGAACAGAAATGTTTTAACTGTGATTAATTATTGTCTCCTGAGGTCAATGATTTCCAGAGCCCCAACTTGTAGTCCAGTATGCCACTGATATAGCCTACTAATAACACCTTTCTTAACTCCATGAGGCCATTGGTTTTATTTTTGATCCATAAGCCTTATCTTGATAGGAATTTATTTAGAAACCAGTATTTTAATGCTTGAGGCATTAATGGTCCAGAATAGGCATTAGCATGCATGCCAGACATGGCACACAGCGATTTTCAGGCAGAAGGCCAAAATAATTAATTTCCATGGCGGTAAAGGCACTACACCAGTCATTATGTTGATAGTGCGAGGGCCCATGAACCTGCCAGGTGCTAAATAAGAGAATGTATTAACATCTAAACTTCTCTTCAAGCCCTAAACTGCTTACTGTGTTTACAGTAGTTTGACTATGGAACACTGAGGCTGATGCTTATAGGTTGATGGCATGCTGAATGAATTAGAACTCCAACTTTGGAACAATATTACTAATGGGTTGCTGATATCTGGTCCATAATACTGTATATGACTTTTCATTCTGTCCCGAGTATGTAGAACAGTATGCAGTAGCTGAGTATGGAGCTTCACAAATCATCAAATAATAATAATAATAATAATAACAGTAACTGTATGTAGTAGATGGAATGTGTTCGGCTTTAGAGTGTTGACTGATTTGCTTTGTTTGCATTTTATCAATTACTGATTCGGTTTTGCAATTGCTTAGACTTTGTACGAATTAATTTGTTTCAGGCGTGAACCTGACTCTGTCCACTCTTCTTGAAGGAAAGAACCTGAACCAGGGAGGTCACAAGTTTGGCATTGCGCTGGACTTTGAGGGCTAGTCTGGTTTCTCTTAGTCCATCACCAGTTGAACCACGAGGTGTGTGCCAGGTTCATCTTGGACCAGGAATCAACCAGCAATCATTAACTAACTCACGCATGGATGCAATGAATGATGTTAGGCTGTGCTAAAAAGTTTGATAAGTGTCTTTAAACGCAAATTGTGTCGGTAGGTCTTACTTCAATGTAACATTTTTATTTCAAACTGTATTATGTGTGTGCTATAAGAAGCTGCTTTCCGTAAAAATACTGAAGTTTTGTACTGTGCCATGGTTCTGTTAATCATATTAGAAAATATACAACAGTTGTTTGCTTTGTTTATTGTTGGTGTTTTGTTGTTGTGCAAAATGTAGTTTATTTGTCTGTAAACACAAGGCGCTGTGTGCTGTTGATCGATAACGCTGTTACAATAGAACATGGTGTTTGAGTCTATGTAATCATCTGCTGATCTGTGCGTCAAAGGCAGATGAAGTGCGCCAAATCTTAAGTGTCAAATTCTTGAGATTTTTAATGCGGTGTCTAAACAAGAACAATTCTAAAGAGTTCAAAAGGGAAAAGAGGAAGTTCAGCCCTGCCAACAGAGCGGAAATGCTTGTCTGTTGATGTCACTATGCCAAAATGTATTGGAGGTTGATCACATTTGTTTTTTGAAATTGTACTGGGGCATCCACCAAGTTTAGCCAAATGTAAATGTGGATAATTTTAGGTGATCAGGCTTGCATGTTGGGTATGTAGGCTATATAAATATATTTGTATGACAACATTAGAAAGAGGAAATTTGATAAAAACAAGTAATTCTTTACATTTGGCACACTAAAGTAGCTCAAGAGGTCTCAAATGCACAATGTTCAAGAAGAGGGTGGGACCCAGGAAGAAATTTTCTTAGTTCAAAAGTTGTGGACAAATGGAGCAGTTTGGATAAAGTCAGTTGAAGCAATAAATTAAGAGAAAGGGCTGTACTATTAAATAGGTTCTAGGCAGTGACGGCTCCAGGATTTGGCAATTTGATTTGATGTTGTTGAGAGATAAACGATCTTACTCTAAAATACATGTTGAGGGTAATTTTAGTGGCTCTCACATGGGCTAATGCCTCCTAAACCATTCAAATCACATTTTTATATATGCTTATATGATAATAGTGTGTATGTATATATATATGTGTGTGTATGTGTATATATATATATATACACACATATATATATACATATAATGTCACCTATAAATGAGCACAGTTATTCACAATATCTAGGTGACCAAATAGTCAATTAAAAACGAGATAACACTTGGGGGCGGGGTGACTTAATGCAGAGGTCTCCAACGTATCCGGGCAGACTAAAATCCCATCTGTTTAAATTAGCATATCCTCCATAGCTCCGTCTAGGTATTTTAGGAATCTCTTTTTCGTCGTCTGTGTCATAGACACACTGTAGACTAAGTTGCAGTTTCTCTTGCCGTTCAGTCCTTCCCCATGCAGTGGTGTTTAGCTCAACTTCTGCTCTGGGTTCTCAGTTTCAGTGAAGCATATATATATTATATATATATATATATATATATATATATATATATATATATATATATACTTTATCTGCTATTTTCATTACGTATACTATAGGCTCTAGGCAGTGGCGGGCCTGGCGTCTCCAGGATTTGGCAAGTGGGGGGCCGTTGGGGTGGCAACTTCTAATCATGGGGGGCCAACCATGCATTTGTTGTTAGGTATGTAGTATTAAGTATAGGGTCCCAACTGGGGGCCAGGCACTCAATAGGGGGACACACCCCCTCTGTGGAGCCGCCACTGGTTCTAGGTCGCAAGTCTTTCTGTCTCGCAGTTGCAAAGCCTTTCTATCAGTTGGATTGCCTTTACATAAGACAATCATGCAGCACAGTTGAACAGAAATTATTAGCTGAACTTCCACTGCAGTTTGCTACGCCACTAATAATAATAATAATGTGATTTTAAGTGGTTTAGGAGGCTAAGTAAGCCTGTGTGAAAACCACTGATGTAACCATCTGCATTCAATAACCTAGTTTATCTAGATAGCCTTTGAATCCGTTCACTGTTTCAACTGTCACTCCCACCTCGTCCAAACTGTTCCATTTGTCCACAACCCTTGCACTAAAAAAGTTTTTCTTTCTTGGACCAACCCTCTGCTTAAACATTTTGCACTTGTGGCCTCTTGTGCTGCTATAGTGTGCCAATGTAAAGAATCGATCATATGGCACATCTACTTTCCCAGTCATTATTTTGTATGTTTCTATCAAATCCCTCTTTCTCTTCTCCTTTCTAATGTTGTCAGTCCACAATATTGAAGTCTTTTTCGTAGCTTAAATTATGGCACCCATTGACCATCTTTGTTGCTCGTCTTTGCACTTTTTCTAAAAGTTCTATATCTTTTTCAAGAATGGATTCCAAGCCTGAACACAGTATTCCAGATGAGGCCTTACTAATGACTTATAAAGTTTAATGATTATCTCTTTGTCACGACTCACAATTGTCCTTTTCACCATTCCCAACATTTGGCTTTTTTTTGCCTCTATGCATTGGTGAGATGGATTCATACTTCTATGGGTGATTATCCCCAAGTCTCTTTCTTTTTCTGTTGTGGTTAGAACCTTCCCCTAAAGAATATTCATTACCATTATTAGACTTCCCAACATGCATTACAGAACATTTATCAATATTGAAAAGCATCTGCCAGTCCACAGACCACTGAAACAATTTCCTTAGATCTTCTTGTAAAATTTTTGCATCATCCTCCGAGTCTATATTTCTGCATAACTTTGTGTCATCGGCAAACTTTGAAATTTTGGACAGTAATCCTTCATCGATATCATTTATATATATTAGAAAAAGCAATGGCCCAAGCACTGAGCCCTGAGGCACTCCACTGATAACTCTTGCCCATTGCGAATGGCCTCCCCTAATGCCAACCTTCTGTCTTCTTCCCTTCAACCAATTTTCAACTGCCCAGTGAGAGACAGAAATTTGATCTTCTGCCTCCCTCCCTTGCCATTGTGACATTGTCTATAAAAGTTCATCTGCCAACTGAGCCGTAGTTCTTTTTCTTTAGGTATCGCTGTTCGCCCGTGAGAAGAATTCTTTTAAAGGGGCCATCTACAAATGACGTAACGCGCCGGGGGAGAGAATCCGGACGTTTGTTACGAAGTGTGACGTCGAGAGAAGAGGGGGCCTTAAGTGTGACGTAACGCAATGCAAAATTTATAAAATGATTGATGACCTTTTTTGCTTGTCAGGCTATTTGGATAGGCAAAATATTATATATAAGGATGCCAGGTTATTTGGAGAGGAAAGGATGACCTTTTTGCTTGTCAAGACTTTTCGGGATTCGGGAGACCGAAAAGGGGGGATCGGCCCTTCGTTACGTCATATTTTAGGGCGGGGTCCCACTTTTTATTCCGTGGCGTTACGATGGGGGGGATGCAAAAATCGCGTTACGTATTTTATGGAAGACCCCCAAGGATCACGATTAGTTCGATCGATTATTTAAAATTTCCGCTAATTTTCCGATCGCAACATTTCGATATTAGGCCTAACCAATGGGCCTAACGCATAAAAATAAGTCCCTACATATTGGTATAATATAATATAATATAACAAGGTTTAAAGTATGAATTGGGCATAGAAGTGGTAATTTTTACATTATTGAATGGCAGAAAATCTGAGGAAAAGATGATTCATTTATTTATCCATGCTTTTATAACTTTTAAGCCTAATATACTATAGGCCTAAAGTGGTTTAGTAAGGTTTCTCCTGCGTCAAGTGTCCTGTGCTCACTGCCCTCTGCAGATCCGTCTCTGTATTTATATTGGAGCTACACGAATGGTTATTCAGGGCTCTATCAGAGAAAAAATAGGACCTAAAAGCAAAGAACTAAAGCTGTCGTAGGCAGCCGCTTTGCGGCTTTAGTTCTTTGCTAAAAGTTAGGCTGGACTGAGCAGCGTCTCTGTGTGTATAGGGATCGAGGATCAGTGGTTACAGTAGCGCAAGAGAGTCGATTTCCTATTCATCTGCGTGAAAACGAAAGTAGAACCGAGGTTGTTTGATTCAGTTTTTTAATAATAAAGTTATTTGGTAAATTTATCGACTAAACAGTAACTAATCTCGGAATTTATTCAGTTATACGTTCGTTTGTGCTGGCGTCTTTGTATAAGTTCGAAGCGTCGATTTGCTCAAATTTTGATGAAAGGACAAGGCGTCTTTATTTAACCACTAGATGTTTGCACGTCAAAAATGCCGGGGGGGGGGGAGCGTGGCTGTTTTCCTACCCAATTTTTTTAAATGTTCTAGCATTTTGCCCAATGACTTGTCCTTAACCGGAGCATGCCTTGAGCAGTTTGATATAGGGACGAATATGGGAGTGGAATAATCGAATACAAGCCCGTACGAAGTGGGGGTGCAGAGGTGCAGCTGCACCCCCTGGAAAAATGTAGAGGGTGCAGTGCACCCCCTGGAAAGAAGATGGTCTGCACCCGTAAAAATCGTGCAGATGACCTTTTTTCACCCCCTGACGAAAAATCGTTCCGACGCCACTAATCGAATATATGAATTATGTCGGTCAACGTTAGGGCTGTCCATTAATTACGTCAACAATTTAGGGGGGTTTGAAAAAGTTTGACAGTTGTTGACAGAGAGAGGGGGATCAAGAGAAATTGACATCAACAATTTCACTTTTTACAAATAATCAAAAAATAGGAAATTCGTGGAATACTACTTATTACAATGGAAAAAAGTATGGCAAAAAGGTCATCACCACCACATTTTGACATTCGATGAGCAAAAATGGAAAAAATGGTCATCACCACAAAAAATAATAACCTTGTTATTGGGACCTGTCATTGATCTGGGGGGTCAAAAGTTTTTGACGTAATTATGGGGGGGTAAGTGAAAGTTGACAGTTGTTAACAAGGGGGAGGGGGTCAAAAATTGCCCAAAAATTGTTGACATAATTTAGGGTTACCAGACGTCCTTAAATGATAAGGAAAGTCCTTAAATTCCGTTGCCCCGTCCTTAAGGGCGTTTGTCCTTAATAAGGACACAAAGTGTCCTTAAATTTCATGCGTTTGTGCTTAATAAGACACAAAATGTCCTTAAATTTCATTAAAAAGTGACTACCGATTTCGGACATTACTCTAGATTAAAATGACTTTTTTATTGGTTGATATTGATTGCTAAAACTGGTCATCATTAGTTCTTTATGCCTTTTTTGCGTCCTTTACATCCTAAAAATGTCCGACAAGCAAAAAAAAGCTAGTCATCACTAGTTTTTTGTGCTTCTTTAACGTCTTTAACCAGTGGCGTAATGTGTTTTGTGTGTCCTTAAATTTTTTGACTGATCTGGGGCCCCTACGGGGGGCCCCAAAGAGGGTCTCCAGTTTAGGTTATAGTATGGGTTAGGGGATGGGGTTAGGAAAGAGCTTAACCCTAACCATAGAAGTGATATCAAAAACCCAAGATTAGATTTTTTACATTTTTTTTTTTTTTTTTTTTAGAAATGAAAAAAGCAAGGCATTGATGACCAATGAGTTTTTTTTTTTTTTTTTTTTGCCAGTCTAGCACAAAACTTTGGAAACTTTGGGCCCACTGTTCATGACAAAGATGCCCCCCAAACAATTACAGCCCAAAAGTCACGCTGTACGCCACTGTCTATGGAAAAATACTGAAAGAGAAAAAGTGTGAGAAGCCAATGTGTTTTGTGTGTCCTTAAATTCTTTCCAACTGATCTGGTAACCCTACATAATTAATGGACAGCCCCTTATCCAGTTTGCGTGGAATAGTATGGGTGAGGGGATGGGAGGCGGGAAAGAGGAAGGGAGGGAGATAAGGAGATAGAGATATCAAAAACCCAAGATTAGATGGTTTACATCCGAAGTTTCTTTACGAAGTTAGAAATGAAATTGGACATGCAATTGCATTGATAAGCAATGAGTCACTCAGAACTAGAAAACTACCAGTCTACCACAAGACTGGAGAGATGCATTAGTCAGCCCACTGTTCAAGAAGGGAAAACGAAGTGAACCAAACAATTACAGACCAGTGAGCCTAACTTCTGTAGTCTGCAAAGTTATGGAAAAATACTGAAAGAGAACATATTGTATTAGGAGCATTGGCATCAATTTTGATGAAAAAGTGGGTGGGGGATCCCAACCAATATACCTTCCCTATTCTTATGGTAGCCTCTCAAAAAGTTGGAGGGGGGGTGGGGCTCGTGCCTAGATGCATAGTAGAAGTTTATGCCTATGGTTAGAAGATAGCCAAGTAGAAGACTAAGTGCTGATTCTTGGGTGACTTTCACCATCCACTATTCTGGCTAAGAGAAAAAGTTGAAGACATAAACTGACAAGACATAATGCTGATGGTAGAATTTAGACTATTGTAGGGTGAGATTGGTATATCATACCAATTTTCAAGTCAGTAGAGGAGTATGGTGAGATTGTTGGATGCAAATTATAGAGCTTAAAAGATTAGGATGGGCTAGCCTTGATCTTTTGATAAATGCTATATAGTTATGAATCACAAATAAGGAAGATTCTTTTGAGAGAAACCGCCTACAAAAGGCATAGTGAAAGGTAAAAATGGTGAATTAGACATTAATTCTATCTTTTGGCATACAGAATCTCTATGGTTTTGTCAGTGTTATGGATTTGGATACATTTTTATGTTTTTTATCACCACTGAGTTTGTGTTTGTGTGTGTTTGTGCTTCTCATATGGATACATGGTAAACATAATTTGTTTATCAAGTGCCTTAAGACGCATATGTTTAATATATCTTATAATGTTCATTGTTAAGCACTTTTGACTTTAGTCTTCACTTTGCTTACTGCGCTCTATAAATTGTAATAATAATAATAATAATAATAATAATAATAATGCTGTGTCTTGTAGATAGGAAGAAGTTACATTGTCTTTGATGAGTGTTTTTTATTTGGAGAAATATGACTACTTCTATGGATGTTGATCCTCCATCAGGTGGATCGTATAATGGATTTCGAAATCGCCTCGGCCTGCAGTTGTCTCCATATCTTATTCAGCATGCAAATGATCTTGTGGACTGGTAGTTAAAAGCTTCTGCTGATTTCCAAATTTGACCCACTTATTGACTTTGTATTCTATTTTTATACATTATAATGAGCTCGTTATGCATTTTATTATAAAACCACATATACACTCAAAAACATGTTTTAAATTATTTTGATTACCAGGTAATCAGTCATGTGATGCTTTTTGAGGACAAGTGACACGTAAACAACTGTTTGGTGCTGCTTTTGAAAGCACTATAGAAATTAGTGAGATTTTACTTACTTACTTAATTGATGTTTAACTTTTGAGCCAATAGTAGTTGATATTGTGATATGATGCAAGCAGCTAATCAAATACTATGATGCACATTTGCATGTGATGTGTAACAGGTGGTTAGTATTTGGTGGCAGAGGCTACGTGCATTGTGCCAATGTATGGTATATTTTATATATGTGTGTTTTAAAATGCAGCATTGCTTACTGTTATGGATGGTAAATATTTAGGTACTCATGGGGAAGAAAAGCCTTTGAAAAAGCTCGCGATGAAAAGAAGCTGATATTTTTGTCAAGTTAGTTTCAAAGTTTTGTTTAATATAATATAACAAGGTTTAAAGTGGTTCAGTATGTGTTAGATCCACTATGCTTCACTCATTATGATCATTGATCATGTTGTGTAATCTCATTATTTGCCATCTTGTCCTCTAACAGGTTTGTTCCTGTATTCTCCTTCTTTGTTTTCTTGTCTTTGTACCTACAAATAACAAAACTTTGCATTATGCAATGTCATAAATGCCTCACTCATTTACTGTATAACTGCCACAGTACTTTATTTGCAGTCTAATTGCTATATAATACCGATATAGTGTCCTATGGTAGGAATTGTGAGTATTCATCCTTGTGCTACTTGGATTTAATGAGTGTCTCTTCTCATTTCTATGATTTTTTTCAGTAAGATTACTGGGGATAAATGTTCCCCACTTAGCTTTTATCATGTTTATACTATATATATATATATATATACACATATATATGTATATATATATATATATATGGTAAAAATTATATCGTATATCATATAGCAATGATTGGAAGGAGTTGTAATAAATCCTTGATTCTGAGCCGTGGTCAGTGTTTGGTCATAAATGTACAATGTATCATCCTCTTGTATTAGACCCAAGTCATTGTACAATGTACATCTGTCATTAAACAAATTAAAATTCTGTGCAGAGTTCTCTGTTCTTAATTAACACTCGACCTGGTCTTCTGATGCATTCATTAACTCTTCCGATACTTCACACTTGTGCCACTCTGGTTTATCATGCCTTTTTCAATGACCAGACTTGGACTGTGGAGTTCACTTTGTCGTCGGTCCATTCTGTCGGATCTCTAGCAACATTCAGAGCAAGACTCAAATGAGTCAAAACCTACCTGTTCTTACCTCTCCTCCATAATTGAACCCGTAAAATTGAACCCACTTGTTGGATCTGACATTGGGGATTATTATTTTACTTTGAAGCAACTAAGACTGATGTCAAATGCATTGCTAAAATAGTGCTATAGAACTTCTCTAGTCATTTAGTTAATAGATTAGATTTTTTGCAGTTTCATCAAGGTCAGCTTATCTCTGTTTATTTTGACTGTTTCATTATTTTGAAACTGTCAGTAGACAGGACAGAAAATGATTTTTCAGTTTACCATAATGAGTAACTGTTGGTCATATGTGATGTGGTTATAGTTTTTGTTTAAAAACTGATGATATAGAGAAATTATGCAGTGACTATTAAAAAATATTTAATAGTTAAAAACAGTAATTGGACTGTTCCTAGAACTAGCACCTTTTTAGTTTAATGGTTGACTATGTGTTCATATGCAATTAAATGAGTGAAATAAATAAATCATTAGTAGTTTATTCTTCTATGCAATTAAATGAGTCTGGATCATTCTTTGATTCTCTTGCTTACAATATCTTTCTTCACCTGCTTCACTGAAGTTAATTTATTGTGCACGATGTCAAGGTTTAAAGTAGTTTTATTAAAGCATAATTGGCCATTGACAATTTTGAATTTTGTGGCTGACTCAGGTTCAGAGTAAGTTAGCAAATTCTGTAACTCATAGTATTACACTTTAACATTGTGGATATGGTATTAAACTCTTCTTTTTTCGGTGTGCTATGTATAGCAACATCAGTGACTATGGATTTCCACACTGCTCTGTTTGTGGCTGTTCTTATCAGTTCAGTGTTATCATTGAATCCTCTTTCTTCTTTTAGGCTACTGTGTATTTTATCCTGTCTTCCTCTTGCTTTTTGTCCCTCAATAATTTTTCTTGTTATTATTACACTCCAGCTATCATAATGAAATTATGCATTTTGCCATGATGTTGTATTATGATATGTGTATGTTGTAGTTGGCTATTCTGCTTGCCACTGGTGCCATCTTATGCAGGATGAAAGTTTTAAGGATAACAAAGAAATCTGTCAGCTTCTCAATGATAATTTTGTGTGCATCAAGGTCGATCGTGAAGAAAGACCTGACGTGGATCAAGTTTATATGTTTTTTGTTCAGGTCTGTCGATTGTCTTAGTAATGTGCATTTGATTATTATGTTTGCTTTTTAAAATTTTTATTGTAGAATCTGAATCACAAATTTGGTACATCGTCAGTGTAGCGATAAAGAATAGTCTTGTAAATTTATCTTATGATCTTTGACTGAAATTGCATTTCAATCATGTGTCAGCTTTGGAAATTAAATTCCACCATATGAACAAATACTTAGGAGTCCTTGAAACATTTGCACTAGTATTGCATTCATACATGAAGCATTACATGTTTTCCTTCAACATTTAAATTTAGGAACTGGAGATTTGTCAATCATGTCAGATTTAAAAGTTTCAGCATTTTCCAAATTCTAGCTTGGAACAATTTAATTTTTATATCTGTTTTTAAAATTTTTTTTATCTCTTTTGATGCCAGTATTGCAGATTTTATTCAAATTTAACTAATGTGACATTTTTATGGCATTAGTTGTATTTGTGTTGATTGCTGTGTGATTGTGACTTATGGCAGGCCACTCAGGGAGGCTGTGGATGGCCCTTGAGTGCTTGGCTGACTCCTGATCGTAAACCAATCGTTGGAGGCACCTACTTTCCTCCAGAGGATCGATACTTTGGACGTCCAGGATTTAAAAACGTCCTACAACAAATCATAAAAGCAGTTGAGTTTCTATGCATTTAAGCAGTGGCGTAGTGAGGGGGCAGGGGGGCGAAGCGCCCCAGGTGGCACTTGCCCTAGGGGCGGCATTTTTGATATTTCCTAATTTTTAAAATAATTATTAGCCTTTATTAGGGGGTTTTTTGCTTGTCAGACTTATTCAGAGACTTGATAACGTTTTTTTGCTTGTCTGACTTTTTTAAAGCTTGATTGGTAAGGTTTTTTCCAGGAAATTTTGAAAATTTTCTCCCGCAAAAAGGCGGCACTTTTTATTTTCGCCCCAGGCGGCACTTTGCCTAGCTACACCACTGCATTTAAGCTTGTATTACCTTGGATTTTATTTGGAGTCTTGTATATTAAGACAAATATTGTTCATTATTCACTCTTGTCTTTAAGATCAGTTTCTTGGCGTTTGGAGATTTAATGACAGACTTGGAATAAACGACTTGTAATTGTTGTTGTCGAAATGTGGATCTGGTGAAAAATGGAAAAAATCGGCTGGACGGAAAAAATAACCAATGAAGAAGTCTGGATGAGGATAAAAGAGAAGAAAAGCCTAATAAACACTATTCATACCAAACAAAACAAGTGGATGTTCTGAGAGAAGAATCATGCCTACTAAGAGAACTACTAGAAGGAAAGATGAAAGGAAAAACACAGAAATGGCGACCAAAGGACATCAATGCTGGAGTGGATGTTCAACACTACGGCAAGAAAACAAGTATTCAACCCTGAAGATAAAAGCTCAAGATAGGGAGAAGTGGCAATGGTGGAGTATGGAACCTGTCTTTGGACAGAACACCTGAAGAAGAAGAAGAACTGTTGTTGATCATTGATAGAAAAATAATTTAAGTGGATGCAACAGCAAAAGAGTTTGATATAAAGATAAATGCAAAATAAAAGATAAATGCTAAAAGATGCAAGTTTTCTGTAGCTTTATCAAGATGCCACTGACTTTCATATAGTCTCATACAATCCTGTTGTATTGTAGTATCAGGACGATAGCAAAGGTGTATTGAAGCAAGGCGTTGAAGTGCTGGAAGAATTGCATAAGGCAATAAAATTCAAAGTCGAGAAAGGTTCTGATCTGCCTTCATGTTCAGATGTAGTCAAGACCTGCTTCAGTCTGATGAATAAAAAGTATGACCCTGAATATGGTGGATTTGGCAGAGCGCCAAAATTTCCTCAACCAGGTTGGCTTTATGTGTTTAGATTTTTAAATAAAAGATTAAATATTTGTTTTGCTAATGTATGCCATAGAATGTTATATTGATCAGTAACAACATTTTAGAGAAATTAGTAATTATTCTGTTTTTATAGAGTCCATCTTTTTATTTGTATTAGTTAACATAAGTTGGACGCTGAATTATTTTTCAGTGTATTTGGAATTTATGTTCCGAAAGTATGCTGCTGATCCAAAAACAGACGAAGGTAAAACAGCAAAAGAAATAGGTTTGGAGTCACTGCGCAAAATGGCTTTGGGTGGAATATACGACCAAATTGGAAAAGTTAGTGAATTGTCTCACAGTTCATCATATCACTTATCTTGCTGCTGAAAGTGGCATGTATTTTAACCATTTCATTACTGTGGCAATCCTACCCCTGAACTGTCTTATCAATATGTTTAAATACCATTGCTGCATTCTGGACTACCATCAAGTCTTGGCAATACATGGCCCTTTGGCCCTAGGTTTAGAAACTCTTTGGGCCAAAGAGTCTAGTAGGAAGGGTTAATGCTCTATTTCCTAACAGAAATAATTTGCAAATGTGTCTGTTATGCAGACAACAATGGAAAATTTGAAATAGTGATAATAATATTATTATTAAAGTAATTTTTATTATTATTAACTGTATTTTAATTGATTCAGTAGGATTAGGTCTATTTTGAGCTTTGGGCTCATTTGTTGTCATGGTCATATTTATGGTCTTCACAGACTATGTTTAGCAAAGCACAGTTAACAGATTTCATTTTAAAATTCCAGTATTCTCTAATTCTGTAGCATGTACATTGCCAATTGGGCAATCTAGAGGCTGAATAAAATTCTGTCTGTCATTATCAGTGGCTGGAGTCGGCTGTTTTTGAAATACTGCCAATACTAACGGCGCAAAAGCACATTGCCGAATGCCTTTAAAGTCGACGAGAAAGCAACTTACACTCTTGTGCTGAACTTTCTTTGAAATCAAATTTCTCTTGATTTGATCTTGCAGTTTGAACATTTTTTTTCAATTTTAT
The DNA here is from genome assembly GCA_018105865.1 of Metaphire vulgaris. Taxonomy (NCBI): domain Eukaryota; kingdom Metazoa; phylum Annelida; class Clitellata; order Crassiclitellata; family Megascolecidae; genus Metaphire; species Metaphire vulgaris. The sequence continues at coordinate 12,653,892 of CM030838.1, read as the reverse complement.
TGAAATTTACTTTTAAAATGAATTGACAAGAATGTCTGAAAGGTTTTTCTGAATCTCCAGGATGTTAAGATTTGTTTTAGAAATGTTGGACTTGATACTTTCTATAATAGAAATGATTTATTAGATACTGTGTGTACTACATGTATATTTTAAAATGAGGGCTGTTTTAATTTTTATTTTATTGCAATTGGTTTATTTCCAACAGAACATCATACAAGTTACATACATAAGTACATCTATTTCTCACATTATATATTCATTAGAGCACTGAAATAGAGCAAATAGAATTAATCCTATGATAAATTAGGAATAAGTGATTGATAGAAATTTAAATCATTATAATTCATTATGATCATTATAATCATTTAGTAGTTTATTTAAAATTTTACTTATTTAGTGGTTTATTTTAAATTTTCTTAATCTTTATATAATTAGAACTCGAAAACAAGACTGATTTGTTGGATATGACTTTCAGAATGACAATTTCACTCTGATGCCATATTCTTAGTTATTTGATTACGTTGATTGGCTTGTATCTTGTATCTTTATTATATTCTTGATACTTTTACATTATTACTCTGTGCTTTTGTGCTTATAACAGGGTTTCCATCGCTATTCCACTGATGCAGAGTGGCATCTTCCATTTTTTGAGAAGATGTTGTATGATCAGGCACAACTTGTTATGGCCTATGCATCTGCTTTTCAGGTTAGGTGAATTGGCAGTATATACCTGGTATTTGCTTTAAACTATGTCCATATGAATACTAAAAAATATTTTGTTTGCATAGAAGATGGACATTTTGTAATATATAAGATTCCATAAGGTTGTCTGGAATGCTATGATCGCCTCAGGCAGTAGCAGTCTTAGTTCTCCAAGCTTTTTTCATGAACACGTGTTAACTCATTGAGGTGGTTTTGGAGTTTATATACTTTTTTGATGCTGTTGCTTTCAGATTTCAAAAGATGCAGTGTTTGCAAACATTTTGAAGGAAATTCTGGGTTATGTAAACAGTTGCCTAAGAGACGAGGTTAATTCATCTCTCTCTGTCTATTCAGCATAGATTTTAGAAATTTACTGAGCCAGTTTTGTATTTAATAGATAATTTAATTGAATTTTTGTATCTCTTCTATGATTCATGCATTGCATTCAAACTAGACAAATGATATATACATGTCCAATATAATACCCTGTAGCACTCAAATTACTTTAAAACATTCAGATTCATAATGAATCTGCTACATCTGCACTGAAATATGTTATGTATTCCTCCCAACACATTTCCTTCGGATATTGACCATTGCCTGGCTGATCATTTACCTTTCCCATAGCTATTTTAAGAAAGACTGAGCGCCTAAGAATAAGCAGCTACTGTTGTGCTGCCTTCCAAAGCGCTATATAAATCCACAAGATTTTACTTACTTACTTACTTAAGCAATTTTTTTATACATTCAAGTGCCAGTATTCTGTGAGTTGTAAAAGATCTTAAAGTGATGTTTCCTCTTTGTTATTGTCGACTTGTGTCCTGATTCAGCCTTCCTTCACTCTCCTTTTACATTTACTTATCTGGTTATAGAAACGTTGAGATTTTCCACTGAAATTCAGCATGTTAGCTTATTTAATCCGTTGCTAAACTGCATATTGAATCATTCCAATTTATGCACGTCATTTGATGCTTGTTATAGTAATTAATACATATCGGCCACCTATCCAGTTTAACTGATTGCTGTAGTTTGGCATTCAATTGCATTAAAAATTACATGTGAAATTTTCCTTTAGGGAGGTGGTTTCTACAGTGCTGAGGATTCAGACTCCTTTCCACCTCATCCTCATCCAAATCCAAGTGAGCCGAATGTAAAAAGAGAAGGTGCTTTCTATGTGTGGACTTATGATGACCTTACAAAGAGTCTTAATGAACCGGTGGCTGGAAAAGATGGAGTCACTGATGGAGATGTCTTTAAATTTCATTACGACTGTCAGAAATATGGCAACATAGAGCCATTCAAAGTAAGTTAAATAGAGATTCTTTCATGTACGTGTATTGAATCCATGTAACTGTAATGATATGGACAGAATCCAGGTGCTAGTTTGAAGCAAAAATAGTAACATGAATTCATATAATAAAATTTATTACCGGTAGTTCATTCTTGCATGACAGCAATTAAATTGTTATTGTATTTGGCTGCATTGAGAATAATTTGAGCTGAACTGTGGTAACTCCTAAGATTATATCATCATCATCACTACTTGCTCTGCTGTATTTGTCATATGGATATCCATTGTTCATGGTCCTTGATCACATACCTCTCTCACATGGTGTTGATCATTCAGAGTAGCTGTATTTCTCTGGAATAGGTTGTCTCTATCTACTCATGCCTCACTTCCTACTCCTGCACTCAGTTCATTGTGTAGAATAAATAAAGTCATTTTCTTAACAGGCAACTCTGAAAACAGGAGCACCTCTGAGTAGAAATATAAGAGGGGCTATATAAATCCCATATTACATTACACCACATCATAGGCGATCACAGAAATAGATATGGATGTCAGCGTGGTGTGCTTGGGTGGTGCTGCATGATTTTTGCTTGTAGATTTTCTGAGAGATTTGCTTTTGTAGGATCCCCATGCAGAGATGGCACAGCAGAATGTTTTGATTATAAGAGGAGACCTGAAAAAAACAGCCGAGAATTTCAATCTTTCAGTTGAAGACACCGAGCAAATATTGGAAAGAGCTCGTCAGAAATTAAGTCTGCTGAGACAGGAGCGATCAAGACCTCTTGTTGATCGCAAAATTGTGACATCTTGGAATGGTTTGTTCAAATCTTTTAGTAATATATTTGAATCAATGAAATGATTTTTATAATAATGGGAATACAGTTTGTGGCTTCTTCAGTTGTTGCATGAAATTCTTAGAAACTTTAAATTTTTTTTTTTTTTTGTGTCTCTCTGATTGTGCTATGAGATTTGTATGTTATTTGAAAGATGTGTTTACTATGTTCAATTTTATTTACTGATTTTGAAGTTGATATGTTTATTTGTAATATTTAATTAAGCTGTGGTATTTATTATATGCCTTTCAAAAATTGTTTGCCTTTAGGTCTAATGATATCTGGATTTGCACGTGCTGCACAAGTTCTGGGTGATGAAGGTTATATAAAGAGTGCATTACAAGCCATAGAGTATCTGAGTTCAACAGTTTATCACCCGGAAAATGGATTATTGAGAAGCAGCTACTTTGACCCTTCTGCTAATAAGATGGTGATAGGGTATGACGATGATGCTTGATTGAAATTGTTTTAATAGGCAACATTTTTCTCTGAAGTTTATTTTGCAAATTACTTATAAATGGTAATCATCTTTCATGACATGTTAGCATTGTGCAATGAAACCAATTAACTGTTGCTGACATTTGGTGACAAAAATTTAGTAATGGCATATTGTCTTGGCCAATCCTCTTAGATTGCCCCACCACCAATCTGACTTACCCCTCCTGGCTTGACTTGGCTCTTATTCGGATTGGATTTGGTGCACCATCTAAGGATGCACTGGGCATTATAATAGTGGCACCATAGAAGTTTGTTGATTAATCAATTGATATTGAAATGTACACTGTAGTGCACAATCTAGCAGGCAGTCTAGTTTTGATTAGTTGTTTGTCATTTCAGCCCAAACCCAATCCCAGGCTTTGCAGAGGACTACGCCATGTTGATCAATGGTTTGCTTGACACTTATGAAGCATGCTTTGATGATAAGCTGCTTGAGTTTGCCGAAAGGTTTCAAAAGTTCCAGGATCATTTATTCTGGGATGAAAATGATTACGGTTATTTCAGGACGCCAAAAGGAAATGAATCGGATATTGTTATGCGACTCAAAGACAGTGAGTATCATTAGAACTTATTTGCAAAGAGTTGAACATCCCCAAGTGTATAAATCACTGCTAGCAATTGATTTCCTGTATGCTTATATATATATATATATATATATATATATATATATATATATATATATATATATATATATATATATATATGTGTGTGTGTGTGTGTGTGTGTGTGTGTGTGTATTGTGTATATATTTATATATAATTATATATATATATATATATATATATATATATATATATATATTATGTGCTCCATACTTAATTCCCAAGGGTCTTACTGAAAAAGTGTCCAGAGGCAGGTGAAAATATATGAACAAGTTTTGTACATATTTATAAGTGTTAGTAATGTTGGATTTCATATGTATTATTATTATTATTATTATTATTATTATTATTATTATTATTATTATTATTATTTCTAGACAATTTTTCCAGTGCAGTAGACAGCAGTAGACAAGGCTAAGGCCTACAACAAGAGCGCTTTGATATATATCATTTAAATCCCATATTAAATAGGTGTGTTTTTAAGTGCCTAGGAAATGTAGTTTGATCTTTTAGTGAGATAGTCAGTTTCAGATTATCGTTTGCATTATACTTTGTAATGTTATGTAATGCAGCATTTATATAGCACCACTTTTATTTCTACTCAGAGGCACTCCTTGCATTATTCATATTGCATTTTTCTTCATGCAGTCAGGAAAATTTACTTCTCTGCTTTATTTTCTGTGAGTAGACCATGGAAATCATGATTTATTTAATTATGAGGTTATGTTAGGTTGTAAATTATTTCGTGTAAAATTTTAAAATTTCATGCTAATTTTATATAATTGAATTACATTAATTTTATATCATTTGGTATTTAATGATGTCGTACAACACCAACTTTATTTCACCACATTCATCATCATCATCGTCGTCAACTTCATCATCATCATCTTCATCATCATCAACTGATTTAGTTAGGGCTCATCGATGTAGTATGTACACAAAAAAGGCATATTTTCAACCCACCCCCGTTGCACACACCGTACATATGCAAAATCTCCAAAATCCAACCACTCCTCAGTGCATAGGCAATATATGGAATTATGGATGGACCCTTAATGTATTGTAGAGCTATTAAATACTGAGTTTATAATTTGTTTGGTTTAAGAACCAGCATTCAGAATATGTTTACGTTGATAGGTGAGGATGGTGACGAGCCGTGCTCCAATAGCCTTTCCTGTCGAAATCTTCTTCGTCTGGCGATGTTTCTCGGTGAGAAAAGCTTCAGAGATAGAGCTGTCAAAGTGATGACTTCTTTTGGGAATCGTTTGCAGAATATGCCGATGGCAGTTTCTGAAATGGTCGGAGCGCTCATGTTTCATTGTGGCAACCCAAAGCAGGCAAGCTTATCTATCTGTTGCTGGTCTGTTGTAATTGAGTGCTTCTGTTTGCATATCTAAATAGTATTTCATGCAAAACTGTGTGTTAGTTATGCTTTTAGTGTTTGATATTTTGGATTTTGGAATTAGTGGACAAAACCTGTGACGCTTGTTATGGTGCTCGTTAAGAAGCGCAATTTAAAATATTGTATCTTATCCACCAATTGAATTCGTTGGAGTTGTCATCCCAGATTGCTTCTGAAAGTTGTATTATTACACGTCAGAAGGAACGATGTCATTTTTGCAATTTTTCAAATTTGCAATTTAAATGTGAAATAGCATAGAATAAATAATCTGCTTTATTTGTCTGCTATTTTGGTTGTTTTATAGATAATCATAGCTGGAGAATTGAATTCTGATGATACAAAGGCCTTCATCCATTGCATTAATTCACACTTTTTACCAAACAAGGTAGTGATTGTGAACCACAGTGGAGCAACATTTCTCAGAGATCATGTTAAGGCTTTATCATCCATAAAATATGATGGCAAAGCTACAGCTTACATCTGTGAAGATTTTGAGCCCAAGCAAAAGTTGCCAACTGTGGAAAGTTTGGAAACATGGTTAGGTTAAACTGAAATTTACCAAAAACTTCACTTTAAAAAGTGTTTCCAATGAATATGTATAAGATTTTTAGAATAAGTTGTTTATTCGGCAGCAAACATTATTGTAGAGATGGAAAATTCTGATCAATTCTGAGAAGCATGCGTTAAATACTGTGGAAAGTTTGAAAACATTTTAAAATTAAACTGAAATGTACCAAAAACTATGCTTTAAGAAAGTGCTTGTAATCAGTATATTTAAGATTTTTATAATAAGTTTTTATTTGGCAGTGAACATGATGGCAGATTCTGTTCAATTCTAAGAATGAATTAAAATAAGATTTCAGTTGCTTTGCTAAAGAGCTTCAACTACTCTCAATATCTGACAACTCAACACACAGGGAGTTAGCACTCAGCGGTATTGAACCCTAGGCATATGAATCTGTATTTAGTATTAGTAGCTTTTATATGTGTTCTATTGATTAAGGTTGTTTAAGGCAGTGGTTCCAAATGTGTGAGCTGCAGTGTTTAATCTAGACTCCTGGACTCCGGGGAGGGGGAACTCACAAAGCCGGGGGAATTCTGCTAGGGGCTGCTGTTAGTCCATGTAGTATGCCAAAACTTCCGGGGGATTTGAAATTTCTGGGGGGAAAGGGCAATTTCCCCTCCCCCGGAAACGGCCTAGATTAAACACTGGTGAGCTGCTGCCCTGTCCCTGGGAAGCATGTATAAGTTAGTTAAGTTTTTTTGAACTAATATGTATATTGAACTTATGTTTCTGTGGAACTTTTATGAACTTGATGAACTATTTTTCTGCTGGTCTTGCAAAAAATAAAGATGATTTGATTTGAATTATTACAAATTCATAATTTTCCTGTTTTGCTTATCAATCAATCAATAAACTTCTATGGCGCCACTATCCTAATGCCCAGGGCATCATCCAATGGTGCACCAAATCCAAGCTTATCAGGACTTTTGGCACCAATTATTACCCAAACAAGAAGTGCTATTTTACAAAGTGCACTTGTTCAAATTTGGCATGGGGAGCCTTGGGAAAATCTGGACTTGGCAAAGGAGCTGCATATCCAAAACGTTTGGGAACCACTGATTTAAAGCTTTTGCACATTACATTTGGCAATAGGCTTGGCATAGTATGTTGCCGTCCATATAGTACGTACGCACCGAGGGAGGGGGTTTGAGATTTTGCGTATGGGGGAGCGGGGGTCACAACTGAATTTGTACGTACGCACAAATTTCAAATTTATAAATAGGTATATTCACACAAACATTTGATTTGAACACAATAACTCACGGTCAAACAAAGGGTCCCTAGTTTTGTTCCCACGGTTATCTAAATATGATATTCTAAAACTTTTATTTAATAGTAAAAAAAATTCTTTTTGACTATGGCCAAAAATTAATTTTCGCTGGGGGTGTTTGGTTCCTAATGTTTACGTAAGCATGGAGGTGGTAAAAAAAATGTACGGCGTGCAACAGGGGGAGGAGGTAAAATATGCCTTTTTGTGTACGTACTATATGGATGGCCCCTATAAAGAATTACAATGACCAAATCTGCTGGTAAGAAGAGGATAGGCTAGAGAGATGTGTAACCTTATTCAAAGGTCTCAAATTCCATGAATGTTTGATTTGCCAATGTCAGTGTTTGATTTGCCAATGTCAGTGTTTATTCTAGGCCTTCTCTGAGGGGAGGAATTTCGACCCAAAGTTTGAAAATGCCCCCATTTTAACATTTTGACAAGTAGTACGACCTCCCCAATGTCTGTTCCTGCCTCAAAAATTGTAAACTCCCCAGTGGCTAGAATAAACACTGGCCAAGTTGCTGGGGCTTGACCCTCATTCGCCAAGACCTACCTCGTCCCGGTAAGTATAAGCAATTTGGTTTTAAAATGACACCCCTAAAATGGAGGTTGACAATTTTGGATGGGGTAGAGTGGAAACATTAGAGTCGAGATGCGAAGGTCAAATGCTCGATACTTGCAGAAGCCTATGGACTATGGTTGACAGCTGGTTGACAGCCAGAGGGCAGTGGCAAAATGTGTAATACCTCGGATCCATGGTACAGCAGCAGTGGCGGCTCTAGGATTTGGCAAGTGAGGGGGCGTTGGGGTGGCAACTTCTAATCATGGGGGCCAATCATTTGTTGTTTAATGTATGTAGCATTAACTTCCATTAAGTATAGGTCCCAACTAGGGGGACATTCACTCAATAGGGGGCACTGGCCCTCCCGGTGGAGCCGCCACTGTACAGCAGCAGTGATATAATCATATAACCATGGACCTTCATGATATAAGCTGCGCAACTCAAACAGGCACGCCACGCAATTCGCTGGTCCCGTGGTCTTGCACGTCTGTTCTAAGGTCTATAGCACAGGAGATCAGCGCTGATCAATTATGACAATTAGCCACGTGAGCTCGGGAAGAATTGACTTTGACATTGGTTCTCCGACCGCAGTTTAAATTGAAAACATCTAATCTGCTGTATCTGTCTATAATGACTACCAGTCTACCAGATAGCGCAGACACACACAGTTTTCAAAACGGCACACCCAGTTGGTCACAGATACACAAGAGATTGAGATTGAATATGCAGAAACTGTTTGAAAAAGAGTAATCCGTATGCATTAATCCAGGCGCCAAAGAAATGAGCAAGAATTTACATTACATTTGTCTCTGAAGAGGAATTTTTCTGTAAAGAGTGGAGCGGCAGCCACTGTTTGCCTAATGATAAGATAGCGGTTGGTGCTGAGGCCGTGTGTCTCTGTTGTTGATTGCCGTGTTTTAGTTGTCTGAGTATTTAATCGCCAACTGGAATGCTTTGATCGTTACAATAGTAGTCTTTTCTAACGGAAACCTGCACGTGAGAAAGCTAAGCTGACGGAGGTCTTCAAGTTTAGCGTTCCATCTCGTCCAATCCACCAGATCGGAACCGTTAACGAAGGGAAGAACGACGACGATGATGATGAACCCGGAGTTCCTGCAGCCGGAGGAGACGGTGTTCGGTCACGACGGAGTCGGCGGCGGCGGCGGAACGGACCAGTACGAGGACGGTGGTCTCATAATGTCCGATCGAGTCCAGGCTGTGGCGTCGAACATCTACCGGGAGTTCGAGCGGATGATCCCGGCGTACGGCGAGGACGTGGTCAAGGAGATGATGCCGCACATCGTCACCATACTTGAGAATCTGGACATTGCATTTAAGGAAAATCAGGAAAAAGAGGCGGAACTGGAACTCTGTAAGGACGACAACGAACAGCTGATGACCCAGTACGAGAGGGAGAAGCAGCTCAGGAAGTCAGCTGACCAGGTTTCAAAATGCTTAATATAATAATGTGATTTAAAGTGGCTTAGGAGGCTAAGTTAACTCTGTTAATGTGACACCTCTATAGTAACTCTCTATGTTCAGTAACCTAGCTTTCCCAGATAATAACCTGTTTCATTTGAATACCAAAAAATTTTGCTCTTTTTCCCATTTGTCTTGAACAACATTTTGGTCTCTTGTGCTGCTAAAATTTTGCATTACAGAACATTTGTTGACATTCCTGAGAATATTCATATTCCATAGGACTTCATTTGGCAGCCAGTTTCAGTGCTTAAATCCTTCCTTTTTCTAAAATCATATCCTCCATAACTGTAACAACCTAGCCCCACTGCCCTTTGGATGTTGACTATTGCCTGGCTGATAATATACCTTCCCATAGCTATTTAATAGAGGCTGAGCGCTAAGAATAATAGAGGCTGAGCGCTTACTAAGAATAAGCAGCTACTGCAAACTTGGAAATTTTGTGCTGCTTTGGCCAAGCACTGAGCGAGGCACTACACTAGTAGAAATACACTTATGCCAAGTCTTCTTTTTACAATCTTTATCTTATTCCTCATTGATGCAGGTTCCTTAGATCCTCCTGTAAAATGTTAACTTCATTATCAGGGTCAATATTTCTGTACGTCTTTGTATCATTGGCAAACTTGGAAATTTTGGATAGTAATCCTTCATCTATATCATTTATGTATATTAGAAAAAGCAATGGCCCAAGCACTGAGCCCCGAGGCACTCCACTAATAGCTCTTGCCCATTTTGATTGGACACCCCTTATGCCAACCTTATTCCCTTTAACCAATTTTGAATCCATCTGAGAATATTCCCTCATATTCCATAGGACTTCATTTGGCAGCCAGTCTTATATAGGGTACTTTATCAAAAGCTTTGGCAATATACCGGTAAATATATTATGACTACTGATCATCTAGATCATCATAGGCCTCTTCCAGGAAGTCTAACAGGTTGGTCAGGTATGAATGTCCCTTTATAAAGCCATACTGCCTGTCTTTACCAATTTTATGCCTAGTCAAATGTTCCAATTCTTTCTGTATTTTTCCATAACTTTGCAGATTACAGAAGTTAGGCTCACTAGTCTGTGAATACTTGGTTCACATCGGTTGCCCTTCTTGAACAGTGGGCTGACTAATGCATCTCTCCAGTCTTGTGGTACTTCTTCAGTCCTGGGTGATTCATTTATTATCAACATGACATAATATATTTGTGCCAAAGCTTTTATAAATTTAATTCCAGTCCATTTATTGGAGCATAATTTGTTACATTTTTGTGGGAGCTTGCATTTTGTGGTTGTCATTAAGCGTGATCACTCAAAACAGATGGATGTTTGATGCTGTGAAAGTTATCACTAAAGATATTCATGATTATTTTTAAATGTAGCAAAAATAGAATATAAAATTTAATGTATTTTAGTCTCCACAATATAGGCACTTTATCTTTATTGCTGTCTTCATTTCTGTGGCTTTCCTTGCTTCCTTTAGTTTTGAATCCAATTTTGCTCAGACCAGAGCTAATGACCCCATGGCTGCATCTTGTTTGGCTGACATTTTTTCTTTTGCATCTCTTTCATCTTCTTCCTGAATATCAATTGCCACTCGCTGTTTGGACAGTTCAAGAGAATGGATCAGGCGAGCCATAATATTATTGAGTGTACGATCCCATCAATGTCTTCCGTGATTTTCATTTTGAAATTTCATAAGTTCTTTGTTTTATACATTTATAGTTTAAGTGCAATATTTAATTCTTACTCAAATCAAGTAAAGTTTTTCTACTGTATTTGCTAGATTAGAAGTGATGAGGTATTATGCATAAGTGATATTTTTGTAGAAATTGATGGCCATTGAAGATATGATTGATGATGAGAGAAAGGAAGTGAATGGCAAAATCGAAAGCCTACAATCCATTGTACGCACTTTTGAGCTGAAAGCGAAGAATGCACATGATCACAGTATGCAGACTTTGTGCTCCTGGATCTGATCACTGTTTTTGGGTCTGCCATTTCCAGCTTCATCCATTATTAGGGAAGAAGCAAATCATTAATGTTTAGAAAAACCTATATTTTGACAGATCTTTCCATTCACTGTGTAGTTTTCAAGTCTAGACTAAATGCACATCTCTGTTTCTTTTTTCCTCCATAGTCTGTCTTGCTGTTTTCCATTCTGACAGATTCTTTACCTGATTTTACATTGACTTGATCTTTTTTTATTTTGGAGATCAATATTTTTGTGTAGTAGTGATCAATGCCATTTTGTGTTGTAGAGATTATTATTACTATAATGAAAAATTATTATTATTTTATTATTATTATTATAATGAATTATTATTATTATTATTATTATTACTTACTTACTTATTACTACTACTACTACTACTACTACTACTACTACTACTACTACTACTACTACTACTACTACTACTATTGTTGTTTTTAAATTAAGAATATCTTTTATTAGCATATAAACTCTTAGATCTTCCTTTGTATGAATCTGACAGAATTAATTGATTGTAAATGCTGATTTTAGGTAAGAGATCCTGAGAATGACAGAACTGAGCCTTTTGTTTTAGTTATGTAAAAGAAAATGGACAATGTTTAGAAAAGTTCTGACTTATTTATTATTAAATAATTAGATCCAGTCTATTTATTTCTGACTATACTGTAATTCAGTTAGGCAGATGAATTATTAATTTTTTTAAACTTTAACACTGGTTTATTTCCAACAACAAAAACACTATTTACAATGAATAGTTATCCCATACATAACACTGTTGCCTCTCTATAGTCTCTAGGAATTAATACGGGTTCACGGGTCCTCACATTAAACATTTTAGAGCATAGAAAAAAAAATAAAATCCAAAAAGAGCAGAGAATTATTCTAATGATATATCATTATGATCATTGTAATTAGATTGAAAACATTGGGAAATAGATATAGTTATGTAAAATAAAATGGACAATGGAAAACTGACTTATTTATTATTAAATAATTAGTTCTATTTGTTTCTGACTGTACTGTAATTCAATGATGAAAAATTTTTTAAAACTTTTTTCCAACAACAAAAAAATTGGTAGTTTTTTGACATAGAAAAAATAAAATAAAAAGAGCAGAGAATTATTCTAATGATATATCATTATGATCATTGTAATTGTTAAAACGTTGGGAAATAGATACCAAAAGGGAACACAGTTCCCGCAAATGTAAAATTTTCCTTTTGACCTTTTACACAGAAATGAATGAATTTCTGTTGTGAAAGTCTAATGATGATCATTGATGAAACTTAATCACTTCCTATTATGAGTCTCAGCAGCATTCTGTTTATTCTTTCTTGACCTCCCCCACCCTACTATGGCTTGTTGACTGTGAATAACCACAGCATTGTCAAACCATGGATGGAATCAGACTGGTTGCTTATGGACTGGTTGGTCGGTGCTGTATTAGTGTCAATTTATGTATTTATAATATATGATACTGTAATATTTCAAAACTTAAAATTTTTTACAGTTGAACTTCATTATAATGTACTTAGCAGGTATGCAAAATGTAGTACACTATATCTGAAGTGCATTATAGCCAATACCATTCAGTACAGTAGCGTATTACACAGGACCATATGTTGCGGTGTGTTATAACCAGATATACTTTATAACCGAGTTCGTTATAATGAAGTTCTGTTGTTATTTATTATACAGACAGATAGGTTCAGTTCTTGGATGAGCGATAAACTGTCATTAAGTATGCATCATGGCCGTTAGAGGTGAGACTTTTTTGTCATGTCTCTGTTAGTTACCAGGCTTGAGGAGAAAGAACTAGAAGCTGAAAAAAGAATATTCTAAGCTTCATGATCGTTACACGGAGGTAAGTTCATGAAAGTTCATTTTCAAGTTAAGGATTGCATGCCTGCATTGATTCGAATGTTTTTAATTGCATTGTCTTTTAAAATAGAAATCAATATCTTGTATTTTTATTTGATTTTGAGTGAAATTTGGGAGTGTCACAGGTCTCTGGCCGATAGTCTTGTTTATTTTGTAATATAACTTGTCAAGCGTTGGGTTGTTGTATTTATGTGCAGCTTCTGAAGAAACACATGGACCATGTTGAAAAGTCTAAGATATTGATGGGAGCTGATCGAATGTTTGAGTTGGGAGGTGTCAGTCCAAGAAAGTGAGTTTCCAAACAGACTCATATTATAGCATTTAGATGTTAAATGGTTGATTTTAATTTGAAATTGATTTAGTATGAAAAAAATAGAGATATTTGAACACTTGGTTGTATGTTATGATTTTTAAAAAATTCTGTTTTGCTATCTTTCACTATATTTTGAAAGGCTTTCTTGCTCTATCTCACTCTCTCTCTCTCTCTCTCTGTCTCTCTCTCTCTCTCTCTTCCTCTCTCTTCCTCTCTCTTTCTCTATATCTCTGTCTGTCTGGTCTTAAGGCATTATTGAAATATTTTGTAATAATTTTGTGATTTGCATATGAAAAATGGCCATAATTGTTCTGCAGAGGCCAGGGTTTACAGATGCCTGTATTGCGTCCAGTTGGAGTTCATTTGGCTGACTCTGGCAAAGTTGGGTATGAAGTTGGAAGAGTGGGGACAACTTTTCCACTTGCACACCCGGTTTGTGCCTGTTTATTGGCATTGAACAGTTTTAAAGAAACCATGACACAGTTTTTAGTTAATCTAGTAACAGGATCCCTAATGAACTGCAGTTTGGAAACTTAATTGATAAGATACAGTCTACTGTATAATTAATTGATTATTTAGATATGATTAATGAAAGAGAAAATAAGTACTTAACTCTTACACTGCTAAGGTGTGGTTACCACCCCATCGGTTATTCCCAAATTTTGTATCGACCTGATGAGCACTTTTAGGTCCCTGTAGGGGTTCATTTGCAAAGATTTTGACATACTTTGCAATCTTTCCAATACCATCCCCATGAATGTTCTCCTATTGCATGTTTGTCATAATTATAATCAATGTCTTTTGACCTTATCTTAACACTAGGATAGCAGAGCATCTGATATGTACCATGTTTGCAATTCTAACTGCAGTAACAGAGCTGCAATCCCCCTTTGTAATAAGAACTTCAATTTCAACATGTAAATTCTCAATACAAAACTATGGCAGGCTTAGAATCCTGTCATGACACAATGTCAGCAATGTATATGTGTGAAATAAGTGCTGCAAAGGACCCTGGAAACAGCTTTCAAACTATATTATGTGCAGGAATTGCTGGACAGTACCCAATGTTGAACGAGATACAATTGACATAATTTATGTTATGGATTTTATGACATTCGGCGGTATATGTTATACATTTATTAGTACATAACTGACATTGATAGCTTGAAATATGAGTATAGTAATAAAAAAACACATGCTTATTGTCGTTTATATACATTTTGAACCCCAAAAACTACACAATTTTAGCACTCGATGAAGCTACGATGCAAAAATCTGAAAATCGTTAAGTTTCTCTAGGGTGGTTATGTTTGATGGTTATTAACTTGTTCTACTTGAAAAAAAATGAGTAACATGAAATACCAGATTTATAGAACTTTGAATGCAGAATCCAACAGTGTATAACAATATACAATTTTCAGAGGTTGGGTTGAGATAGATGAGGGTGTGATAGCCTACCTCTTAGCAGAAGATGTTATGAAAAAAAACCAGCAGTGGAGGGTTAATAATAATTAAAAGGGTATAATAGCTTTGAGTCATCATGCAGTTTCCAGTTTCTTTTTATATACTAAAATACTTGTGTTTTTAATTAAAATTTTCAGTTTTATAATGACTAATGAATTTGCTCTCCAAATCTCAAAAGACTTTGAAACATTATTATTGAAACTACCCAGACATCAATGTCTGTCTTTTGTGGAGAAGATAATGGACATAATAAAGTATATTTTGAACTGTATTTGCAATTATTTATTGGGTCATTGGCTTAGTTTTGTTAATGTTGACACGTAACTCTTCTTTCAGCAGGCATTATCACTAGCGTTCATTTTTTGTTAGGCTTAGTTTTGTTAATGTTGACATGTAACTATTCTTTCAGGAGGCATTATCACTAGCGTTCATTTTTTGTTAGGAGGGTAATGTTGACCTGGAACAGGAGCTCAGTCATGTTGGTCGTCCTGCTAAGGGCAGAACGGCTGAGAAAGATATTATTACGGACTCGATTGATGTTAAGGAAAGAGGGACTGCAATGTGTAAGATTTGATCATTGATATATGATATCATTGATATATAACATGAAATTAAGCAATTGCACAATACCATTCAACTGTTCTGTGCTAATACAAATGTTATCATGGTCTGTTGCTAATGAGGTGTTCATCATACTATGTTAAGATTCTGAATTTTTGTATTTACCGGTACCTGAATTTCTTTTGTGTTGATCACCATTTTCGATATGTTTATGGTTTGATGTTGTTAAGCATCTGCCATGACACCTGAAGAACTCGATGTTGATGTCTGTGCTTCTCCTCGTCACATTCCCGGAAGACGGTGAGATTTCTTGGACGTTAGATGTGGCATGCAGGGCTTGTTTTGCAGCAGTTCTGCAAAGAATACAAGGAGATTTATGTTTTTCTAGCACCAATACGAATTTCATATCTCTTGTTTGAACCATTGCAGGATCAGAAATATTAAAGTAGACAAGTATTTACAAAATACTTGAAATGAAGCAGTTTATATTGAAATTAAGAAAATACCTCATGGATAGTTATATAAAATTTTCTTTCAAATAATAAAAGTATTTTCAGATTGTGCAATTGAATCATTTGGTGAATATTTAAGAACTTTGTATATCATGGTTTTCATGGTTATCTTACTTCGGAATTTGCAAATTGAAAATACTTCTGTCACTTGAATTGGAAATAATCTGTTACTCTCCCATTTTCTGGGAGTTTATAGTTTTATTTGTTATTCCTTGTTATGCCAATTTGTGGTAATCTGTTGCATTGCCTTTTGACCATTGCAGGGCTCCTGCCAGTAACATGAATTCCATATTCGATGAACTTTTGGACAGTGATGCACTGGCCGAGGTTGATGACGGAGCTGACATAACAGGTGGCCGTATGTTCTCACTTTTCAATATTGTGAATGCTTGCATGAAGAAGAGCTGCAGCAGCTTGTTTACCAGAAGTTCCATAACAATAGTCTGCTGTTTCCATAACTTTGTTTGCATTTGTGCAGGGGTACTCAAACCGCGGTCCACAATCCGGACCGTGAGGAGTCGAGGACGTTTCTTGTGGACCGCCACAGCCTTCTGTGTCTCAGAAATTCTGAACCTGTAATATTGGCCTAATTACTTACTTTTGTCACTGCAATCAAACAGCTCTGTACACAATATACTTTATGATGGGCTAAACTGAGCTATGGTCACTGTTGTGAAATTGGCCAATTTTCTACGATGCAATTCAGCATTACAGCATCTTGTCTTTTCGTTCATTCCTTGAAAATGTGTTGCAGATTTTGGAGATTTGCCACTTCACAATGCTGTAAGATGGTTGAGCAAAGGGAGAGTTTTTGTAAGATTCTGAAACATGATAGAAAATATTTCAGAGTTTCTTCAATCACTAAAAACAAAGAAAGCTACCTAATTCTTTTAATTTTATTCAGGATAATGAAAAAACTGCAGAGTTAGCATTTCATGCTGACATCACGGGACATCTGAATGCATTATATTTGCAACTTCAAGGCTCAGAGAAAATAGTGGTGGGCCTTACAAGAGAAATCCTTCTCATTAGCAACAAGAATTGATATTTTCATAAATGACTTGGAAGGCGGCAAGATGCTTCATTTTGATAAATCTAAAACTGTCCTTCTGCCAATTGGCCAGCGTGTTTCTGAGATGTCAATTTTTCTTAGTAGGTTGAAAACCTACAAAGAAAAATTTGTGAAGTTTAAGGAACATTTCATTGATTTCAGAAGGCTGAAGCCTGTGTTTTATTTCTCTCCACTCCTTTCACTGTTGAGCCTGATGGCAATTAGACAGATATTGGGAATTCAGTTTCTGCAAATGTTAAGCAGGCATTACTGCAGACTGAAGCAGCTGATTTGCAAGCATCTGATGTTTTGAAACATAAACTCAGTGAAGTTGGTATAACTAACTTCTGGGTCAACTTTGTTCGAGATTCTCAGTATCCAATAACCAAGAAGTTAGCAATTTCTGTCCTGACAATTATATGGATCCATATATTATACGCATGAATCAGCATTTATTGTTATGAATAGTTTTAAATCACAACATCACAGTGTTATAACAGACCAACACCTGCAAACTGCAATGCATATTGCTCTGACTGGTTATTCGCTTGATTATGTTTCTATTATGCAGTCGAGGAAACAATTTCACGCCTAGTCACTGAGCAGGACTGCAAAATGTGCTTTAAGACCTGCTCTACTTGAAATTTTCTGATTCAGCTAACATTTATTCTATGCAATGTTTAACTTAGTCTTGTTGCATGTTGCCTTGGTGCACTTATAACAGTTTATTAATTAAGAGGACCTGTAGTAACTCGTAGTTGCCTACTATGCCGTAGTTGTCACAGGAATAATTGGACTTCCCTTTGTAACTAGTTGACCCACACGAACGATGGAAGACTGGTTGTTGACCGCCTTCAAAAAAGTTTGAGTACCCCAGGCATTTGTGAATACTTATTTTAGCCTGTGTGTACGTATGTTTGTGCATGTGTGTTTATGTCTAAACATTACTGATTTCTGGAGAATAGATCAGATTATTATATACAGTAAGCTATTGTACATTAACAATTCCATTCATCAACACTAAATAGTTTTTTAGGTATCTGTTATATTATTTATATCATTTTTTTATTTTCATGTTAAAATAAGTCTAACAGGGACGGGGAAATCATAGAGTAGGGCCTTGGCTATGTCACTAAATGACTTAATAACAGTGTGGGAGTTGTAGCAGCAGCAGATATTGTCACAGTAATGGTAGTTATCTTTTAGCATGTTTTTGATAAATGTATATATTCTTCTCTACTTATAAGATCAAAGTTGAATACAGCACTTTTGAACCTCTGCAAGATTTTAAAAGATCAGTTTTCACCTTCAGATTCCTTCAAAATGATGCTTTATTTTAAAAATGATCTTGTAATGTTGATAGTCTGTTTCTCCACATGACCAGATGGAGCAGTGGTGGGGTCAGGATGGAGGCAAATTTATGAGAATGGGTGGGAATGGGACAGTCTCACTGGTATGAGTAGAAGTGTAATGGGTATCGGTGAGGATGTGAGCAGATTTTTTATTCACTAACGTGTACTGTGCATCAAAATTGATATATTAAGGTTTTGACCCTGAATGGCGTGCAGCAATCTAAACAGCAGAATGCATAGAGCATAATTGTATCATATTGATGTTGTTGTTCCAAAATGCATTCTTTTACAATCGAAGGCCAGATTGTGAATCCTGGGGATTTTGCATCGAGCGGTTAGTTGTGTACTTGGTGTGGTTGTAATGTGAATGTGTTGATTTTAAGTAGTCTTCTGTGCACGTACTTCAGCTACTTTCAACTGTATTTATTTATTTCTCTGATTTAATTTGAACCCACAGTGGAAATGCAATTACAGGTACATGTTGCTACTAGGCTGCGATAGTTAAAATCCATCTTAGGTCCATCTATTTATTAACTATTGAAACCCTATTGTCTAGAATTATGCTCCATTTTATTTAATTTGTGTTTGAGCTGTTTAGTTTATAGATACATCATACCAATAAATTCTCTTGGCCAAGAGTTCTTTGAATTGTTCTATTTTTATGAGTTTAATATTACTGGTCATTCATTCCAAGAAATTTCTTAATTTTCATTTTGGAACCCAAGAAATGTCTATCAAATACTATTCTATTTATGCCTGGCTGTCCATTTAAGTCAGATTTCACAACTTTGTAACTTATTGTAGATGATAGGATAGGCTTAAGCAGGGATAATAGAAAAGTTATTGCTGATGAATTTAGCTCTTGTTGATGCAGTTCTTTCTACTGGATATCTGTGTTTTGAGCTTGAATGCTTTTCTTGTGTCTGTTGCACAGGAGCTGTTGGACAAGGTGTCTGTTAAATATAAGTCTCTCCACATTGTTGCTCTTTCTTTGAGTTTTTTTAATCACTTTGAATCGTTGTTTATTTTGCATGAATGGATTTGTTGGAATACCATTTGGACCTATGCTGCACCCCAGATTAATTCAAAGTAACAGCATAGAATTTCAGATAATACCAATGCTGATTCATATTTGTGTCAAAATTGACCAAGAACTGTCTGAGCAATGAATGTGATGAACATACACACCGTACTCTCATTATACAGATCTTCTAGCTGACCATTACTTGTATATATATGACTGTGATTGTTGAAATCTCATATTCTGAGTAGTGACTAGGTAGGGGAAATTGCGTAACAGCAAGTTTTCTTGATTTTCAAATTCATTTGAAATTCATTGATTTATTTGTTTTAGACATGCTAAATTTCATTTGACCCCATTGAAATTCCATTTAACTATTTCTGCTGTGGGGACCCAGGTTTAAATTTTTGCAATTTCTTTGTCTCCAGCCTCTGTTTTCCACTGCTATTAATGTGACAGAGATTGTATAGAATATTGTTGTTTTATGTGTTTTTAGTGATGTTACTTTGGCTTTTAAGCAATTCATGCATACTTAATGTGAATTTGTTTTCTATTCATTGAATTGTGTGAATGAATCATAAAAGACAGTGATGACGAATCAAGTTCAAGGGCGTCTGTTGGCAGTGGTAATTTACCGCTTTTCCCATTCTGCTTCTGATGGTTTTGGGGCTTCTTTTTGCAATCATAAATCTCTGACGATAATCTTAATTTGTTTTGGGATGAAGACTTCAAATTAATACCAGAGCTTTGAAGATTCTTGATCAAAGTGTATTGTATTGACTTGCAATCGACTGGACAGGCACAAATTTTGTGGGGCGGTTGGATGGTGATGGTTAGAAAATATTAAGAATAATTATTTATTATTTATTATTCGTAATCTACATTTTTTTATTTATCTACTTTCATTTCAAGTCATATTTAAGCTTTATTTCACAGGCATAATTCTATTCTGAATGATAATTTTGATATAGTTGGCACCAAGTAAACTGACAGCAATGCCACAGACAATTATATAATTTAACAGAATTTGTCCTTTTACACATAGATTTTACTAAAAATCCAGTTTATCAAATGTTCTCAAATGCACAAATGAATTGTTTTATTTTCAAATACGTGTGTATTGTGACTGCTTGTATGGTGTGACAGAAGTGGGAATAAAAATTACTCCAATCTTCAGACTATATACAGTAAAAAACTGCAGTAGCCATTTTAGTTTAATTTATGTAGTGAATTTCTCTAAAACACAGATATTGATATGGATATTTAGTGAGTTTAATAAAAATTATGCATATAATGTAGATTCAGCTTTAATAAGAAACATCTTGTCTGAACTAGACAACACCAGAGCATACTAAAAGTGATTGATTTTTCAGGATGATTGTGTCTAGTTCTGAACAAGAAATGTTTTATCAAATTTGATAATTTTGGATAACTCAATATCCCTCTCTTTATTGATTGTTGTATTTAATTATTATATAGATGATTTGTCAAATACACTCTTTATCCTTCTAGCTGTCCTTTTAATTTTTATAGTTTGTAATTGAAAGATGCCTTTAGGTGGTATTTAGCATTACTAGAATATTTTCACTAATTGTGAATTTGTTTTTTTAGTAGATGATCAAATTTTCATTTTGCTTTGAATTGATTTAAATTTAGTATAGGAGTTAGATCCACTGTTTACCTTCTGCTATGTATTTCAAGTAGTATTCTTAGTGATTCTTTAGACTTCTGATTCTTAGCTTGATGCTTTTAAAACTTACTCTTTGTACATCATAGTATTGTACACTAAGTTACATGTGCTTAAAGACTGTTAAATGCAGCTGTTTAAAAGAAACCACTTAATTTGCTATGTACAATGAATTTAAGTAGTATTTAGCATAGACCGATTTAGTATTACTGTACTATGTCCACTGCCTTCCCTGCTGGAAGTCAAGCATCAAAAGCCTACATGTATCATGAGTTCTATATCCTGACATTTTTTTCAGGTTGTCATTGCAAAAGAATTGATAATTTCTTAGTTCAGATTGTCTTCATTTAAACTAAGTGACAGGTTTAGATTATTAGCATAGTGTGCCTAGAAATTTGCTTATCTCTGTGGTGGTTTCATTAGCTATGCATTTAATGTTACTGCTATAATGGGCAAGTTCTGTGTGGAATAGACACTGTAATATCAATTTATTTAGGGGTAGATTATGATAAATTAGTCAATGCACATTATTATTTCTCTGTCTGATCATTATCATTGTGAGGTTTTAGAGTAATATTATGGTGCTAACAAATTATATGATTGCCAAAAGGTGGTCAATGGTCATGGCTTGATAAGTTTGTGAACCATTTGTTTTCATATTTACAAAAGTTCTTTGCATATAAGTTGCTTAATTCATACACTTGTCTCTTAGTTTGCTCTGTATTTGTGTTTGTACAAGGACAGAATGCTGGCATTTGTTAAAATTATTAGAATGCAAAGTTAAAATGCATGAAAGTTTTGCTTCGATCCTTTGGCCATAGTTTACTCATCTAACATGGTTGCTATTGCTTTACTGATAATTCTATATTATTTATTTTCTTGTTTGAAGCTGTCAGCGACAATTTCTTTGGTAAGCATTTTGCAAAAAGTTGTTTGTTCTCCTTTTGGTGTTGGGTTTTAACATGTATTATCTAGTTTGCTATGTTTGACAGATTGACTGCTTTTGCATTGTACTAGAGCCTTGCATTCTTATCTTAATAACATGGCATGTCGCAATTCAGTATTGAATTAGGGCGTAGGAAATAGGAATCTAATAATGCTAGTTGTTTTTGTGTAGTTTGTATATTTGTATACCCGGTACATGCATTATTATTATTATTATTATTATTATTATTATTATTATTATTATTATTATCTAATTATTATCATCATATTAACATCATCATCATCATCATCATTATTATTGGTGGTGGTGATGGTGGTGGTGGTAGTAGCAGTGGCATAGCCAAGATTTCCGGAAGGGGCGGGTTTTGGTTTTCGGTTTTGACCGCGACCAACTTCAGAAAAATCTTGACAAAAAAAAAGGTTATCTCCTCTGTCTCTATTTTTTCCTGACAAGCAAAAAAGGTCATCACCTTTTAAACCATTACATTCTATAGCCAAGGGGAGTTTTGACCCCAAAATCATGCCCCAACATTAAAAATGCATAGAAACTCATTAATAATATTTTGTTTTCAGCAGCCAAGGGAGGTTTTAACCCCCAAGCACCCCTCTTGGCTACACCACTGGGTAGTAGAGTAGTAATAGTAGCAGCAGCAACAGAGCAGTAGTAGCAGTTTCTAAGTTGCAAATAAGGTGTTGTGAGTATGCATTTTGGACTCAAAAGAGTTTATTAATAGTTGTTGATATGACAACAGGACCTCATCACCCTAAGCAGAATAACAAATGTAATGTAATGTAATGTAACAAAATATTTGTATAGCACCTCTTCTGAAGAATCACTCAGACCTCAAATTACTGCACATTGACAAAGAGATAAGTTTTAAGTCGTTTCAAAAAGATAATAGAATTAGGAGTTGCGTGGCATACTTTCAAAAGGTGAGGCCAACTGATTCAAAATGAGTTGATACTGAGAAGAATTCTAACCAGGGATTGCTAAGAGGTTTTTGAAAAGTGGGGAATGAGTTCATAAGGAATCTAATATTGCTAGTTTTTTACCAGTAATTCCATCTCTTCACTTGTAGTCTGACTTCTATTAGTGCATATTGATTAGGTCTATGGTTCTCTTTGTATCTCTTTGCTGTCTTTGCCAGTTTCGCCAATACTTTCAATTACTGACATTCAAATCTAATTCTTTTGACTTTGCTTGTACAACATTGCATGGTAATTAACCAGAAACTGGATGCTGCATTGACAGGAATACCATTAAGAGTTATTATTGGTTCAGTCATGCTTCTTACACGAATAAAAATTAGATGAATATCACAATGGTATTTTATATATTATTAATGTAAATAAGAAGGCTTTCCTGAGTGTCATTTATGTTTCAGGAATGAGCAAGGAAGTTGAGAACCTGATATTGGAAAACACAGAACTTCTAGCGACAAAGTAAATGCTGTTTTAAAATACTATGTTGAATAGATCAATTTCAAGATACCTAAGTGAAGTATAGTCAAATCTTTTATATTTATGTTGCACTTACTGAAGTAGAACCAGACTCACAGCATTTCTTTGTTATTTATTTAATTTTAGCAATAGTTGTTACTGTAATGATATTGATGGCATTTGAAAATTTCATCAGCATCGTCATGTAACATCGGTTAATCTTTTATAAGTCAAGTGCCTCTTCTTTGTAGAAATGCACTGAATGTTGTCAAAGATGATCTGATCGCTAAAGTTGACGAACTCACTAGGTTAGAGCAGTCGTATTTTATCCTCTTACCTGATCTTATTGGTTTTGTTCGAGTTTAAGGTTTTAACTTTGTTCTGCATATGTCAGGCCTGAGGAGAGGGGGGTGCAGCCGGTACATTGTACCGGGGCCCATGGAGTTTTCAGGGGCCCAGATCCGGTGACGATAGTGTTTTTTTGCTTGTGAGGCTGTTTTTGGAGAGTTAATAAAGTTTATTGCTTGTGAGGCTGTTTTTGGAGAGTTGATAACGTTTTTTGCTTGTTAGGTTTTTCGGAGACTTGATAATATAGCGCAGATAGCATGCTTTTATTTATGACTGGCATAGTGCTTTTTTTATTTATGACTGGCAGTGCATACTTTGAAATACAAAGTCATTGATTTAATCTCTGACCACTGTTATCTCTTCCATGAAAGAAGATGTTTCCTAGAAAGTAGGGCTATGTCTCAAGTTTGATGGTTTTTCATTATGGTTATATTTGAAGAGCATTATTTTCTAAATTATTGTCAGAAGTACAACTTATTTGTGACAGTGAGCAGGAGATTTTGAGGGAAGAAATGGAGTCATGTCAATTGATGAAAGAAAAGATGAAGTCACGTGTTGCTGAATTGGAGGATGAAGTACGAAAATTCAGGGAGACACATGAACTTGAAAAACAGAAGATTTCGATGGAAGATGAGGTAAATTTTTTATAAAAACTTTTTGAGCATTTCTTATTTTAATGATCTGTTGTAATGATCCATTGCTGTTTTTTATTTCTTTTTTGGCATTTAACTTAAATTTTGTGTGGCTTGTATAATTTTTTTGTTTTGTTGGTGTATTTGACAATTGCTTCTCATTAGAACACTGAAGTTAAGCAACACTGAGCACAGCTGGTACTTGGATGGGTGACTGCCCTGGGATGCCAACAGCCAACTTAGTTTTTGTCGCCTAGTCATAGATAAACAGGTAGCAGCATGTTGCTTGTGAAAGCAAACTTCAGGTCTGGTGAAAACAATGACAGCCTACACAAGATTAGTGTCATGTGCTCCCAGAGTGTCACAGATTGCCATGAAACTGGAGATCAGCGCCTGCCTCGACAATGGATATTAAAATATGGGTTACCTTGCCTTGACCATTATCTTTAAATCTGAACTGGATTGAATGCATACTAAGAGGAGAATCATTACTCAGAACAGTAATTGAGGGAAGAATATCAGGAAAAAAGACAAAAGTAAGACCAAGAAGGATGCTATTGGACTGGATGATGAAAACAGATGCACAGCGTCACAAGACCTATGCAGAAATCAAAGAAGAAGCAAGATGCAGAGAGGAATGGAAACAATGGAGCCCTGAACCTGTCCCAGGACAGAGAACATGATGAATGAATGAATGTTTGACTGTATTATTTTTTGTGGTGTTTTGAGGATGAACTGCCGATGGCGCAGAGGAAGAGGTTCACGGCGTGGAAATGGCCCGTGTTCTGATGGAACGCAACCAATACAAGGAGCGATTGATGGAACTGCAGGAGGCGGTCAGATGGACCGAGATGATCCGTGCCTCTAGAGAGAACATCCGGATCTTTTGCCTGGATCTCATGCGGCTAAAAAGAAGTCTAGCATCTGGAACTTGTAAGAATTTTTATTTTTTCGTGATTTACTAATTTACATGTGCTGATTTTAAACTCTAATATTGATTCCTAGGATGTCAATGAACATGTAAATGAATCCTATTTTGCATGCGCACACACATGCATGTGTATGTATACAATACATGCATTTGTACGTACACATGCATGTAAACATACACTTCAGTAAAGCTTTGATATAATGTAATGATAAAATATGATGACTGGTGTGCATTGAAGTAGTGGTTAGATTCTTGCCATGCAACCGGAATGTAATGTAGAGGGAATCGAATCTGATCTTATCATAGCCACAATGCATAGCGACTTTGGACAAGTTGTTCACCCCAATTGTGTGTGAGGAAGGCAATAGAAAACCACTTCGTTCATCTCCTCTCCGTGAGATGAAAAGCCAGTTGTCTTAGAGCAGAGAACTCATCATTGCCATTGTCATCATCATCACCATCACCACCATCTTGTGAAAATTTGGAGGCAAACATTTAGAAGTCTTATTAAAACTCTGTGTTTAGATAATATACAGTAGTCACATCACTCATGAATATCTGCAGCAGATCATGTAATATTCAGTATACTTATGCAAAATAGTAGACGTAAATAAAAATAAAAGTGGGCGAATTGATCTTATTATTGTCTTATCGACAATTATTTGAGTATCATTTCACAATTGTCTGACAATTTGAATAATCAAGTGAATTAATACTGTTTGTTTCAGCAGTTTCAGTTAATTTGTTATTAAATAAATTGTGTTCAGTGAATGCAGAATGCTTGATGTAGTGTAGAAATTATTGGCTTTGCATCCTAACCGTGAGCACCTAATTCACACAGGTGAAAAGGCTAACTAAATGCTGCAAAATCAATAATAATTATATTGAAAAATGGGGAGACAAACATCGATATTATAAAGTTCATATAAAGATCATATAACAGGACCATTATAATTGCTACAGCATGGCCTTAACCACTGATAAGAATGCTTGAAATTGGTAGCATTTATAGGCACAAAGCTATATTTGTTACCATATTATGCTGGAAGAATCACTGAGTTTGAACTTGCGATAGGTATATATCTTCATTACATTTAATGGTGCAGCATTGATATAGGGTTGAATACTTTGTTGTTAGACCATGTTGCAATGGATAATGATACAGAAAGACTTATGTCATATATCTGTGTGAAGTCTCATGAAATGTATTACTACTGTCACTGTCAAACCTAGTTATTGTTACACTCAAGGTACCGTGTAGATGGAGTGATATTAATTAGAACAGGCACTGAAGTTAGTTTCATTCCTGGTATTAACAACCAGAGATCACAAATGATGTGGCATTAGAAGTAGCATTAGATGAGTTTGACTTTAGCTTTGTAATATTTTGAATGAGCTATAATTGATTGGCTTACACCATCAATGATTTGGTGATGGCTTAACATGCATTTTAATCTAGTCAAGGAATGTTCATCAATAAACCCTAGTGTGAATCAAAATCTTGTAACAGTTCCATAATTTAAATTGTGTTTGAAATTAGTGATCGTTTCTTTTGCACATGACCTTTGACCTTTGAACCTTTTACCTTGACCTTTGAACTTTCAGTTTTGGTGATTTGGTTAGAAATGAAGATTCGTCTGCGTGAATTTCTGCTGCTGCTTCCAGAAGCTGTTAAAAACTCTATAGACATGTTCTTGAGTTCATATGTTGTTTCCATATTTGAATTAATTAGCCAAATCAGAAGACTGTTTCTATTGGCAATTTAATAATTTCTTAAGCAAAATTGTTTTTTAATCTGTTTGTTTACGTTTCTGTATTGTAAATTTAGAGCCAGAGGTTAACTGAAAGTTGGCTATTAATTTTGATATTTATAACTAACTCTTGTTGATCATTTTTGACATTTTTGATCAAATGTGATGAGCATCTCTGAGTAGAAATGAAGGGAGGTACTATTCAGGTCTTGCATTTCATTGTAATGCATTAACCCCTTAAGTGCCATGTTGACAAGCGCCACTTGTCATATGTACCAAAGACACCAATTTGCTGGTGGTGAAAGGGTTAATAAGCATGCTTTGGTTTGGAAGTTACTAGTTATTAATTGGGGGGGGGGGGGTTCTACTGGAAGACACCATGCCATGTAGTGTCTCACAGATGTGTACAGTAATAATTGCAGGTTTTTTTCTATCCATTCAGAATAATTTCCAAACAGCATTTAGACAAGTTATTTGAATCAAATTCAAATTACAGTTTAAGAGATTATGCCCTTGCAGCATGATTTGTTCTGAGTAAGGGTGAAGAGCAAGGATCAATGAAATGATTGACGTTTTTCACTTAAATTTATTCTTGGATAGCTTTTATTTAGCGCAAATAATATTAATATTTGGAGGATTACAGATCATTATTGGTACAAATATCAATGCTGTGGATCAGTGATTCAGAAACCTTGGCCCACAGGCCAAATTTGGCTTGCGAAGGTGTTTTAATTGGCCTGCAAGATCCTTCCCTAAAGAAATTTTTTGGTAAAAATTTTTTTTAGGGAAATGTCACTTTTAACCTTTAACATTACTCATGGGGATGAACAATTGTGCCAATTTTCATCAAAATCTGAGACAGTGACGTCCAATTTTATTCAAAAGCGTGTTGATTTGACATGGAATGACCCCTTATTCTTTTCAGTAGCAGTCCAGTTTGTGAAATGATTGCTTATAAGTGCAAAATCAGTACTTTAAAATTTATTCGTATGCAATGATATTTAGACAAAGATTTTAAACTCTGACCTGCAAAAAGAAACTGCTACCAAATTTGGCCCTTCATAGAAAAAGTTTGCTACTTTAGATTGGCATATAATATGAGAACTGTTCTAAAATGTCTGCTTAGCCCTACCTGAGAGTTAAAGTTGTTAGCTGCACTTATTTCTTTTATCAGATATGATGCGGGCCTTTGGTTGCTGTTGATGTACAGTGCAGTCTTGGCATAAATAATTTTTGTCTTCACTCCCATTCTAGCTCAGTTGTTTTCAAATTGTTGGTCATTATTTTATTAAATTCTTAAATCATCATCATTAACTGAATCTCTAAATTTACTGCAATGCAGCAATAGCTAGACACAAAAAATTTCAACTTATTATTAAACGGTTATTCTTCTTAATTATCCACAAAATTTAATGGTTGATTATAAATAATTTAGGCAATGGCTTGATCATAAACTTAAGATATGTGCAATATTGTTGCTGTATATTGGACTCATGTATTGAATTTCATCACTAACATAGACCCAACTTTTACTTACAAATATGCTTGCAAACCGTGACCATTAACTGAATCTCTAAATTTACTGCAATGCTGAAGTTCGTTAATGAGTTGGTTGGATGTTTGGTAAGTCATCAGTCTGTCTGTGTGTCAGTCAGTCAATTGATGTTGCTGCTTGATCCTGTTTATTAACTTAGACACATGAGACTGGTTAAATAAACCTACCGGTATATTGATTTTTATTTTAAAACTATTTAGCTTCAGTAACCTGTTTAACTCGTCATCTAACAAGCATCCAAGGAAGCTTGCTTCAATGCCAACAGTGCGTTACAATGCTCCAACTACTCAGAATAGATCTGCTGAAAGCAGTCCAAGGAAAGAGAGGCAGAAGCTTAACGAACGGAAAAAGACTGACTTCTTGCAGGATGAAATGTAGGAGTCCATCTTAAAAATCATTGTATGTTAATTGTCTTTTGGGCATTAGAGTTCATATGTTTAGGTTTTGGTCTTTGCTGTAATTATTGCTAAAAACATATTGCTATTGTTTGATTTCATGACACCACATTTGGGCAGTTAAGTTGATAAAGCTAAACCAAACCATAGAGTCATGCTGATGAGGTCAGTAACAGAATACATAACAGAATATTAAAATTCAGAATAATTTTTGCCATCTGTTTTCCTAAAAAGGTTGACGGAAAAGAAACGGAAAGAACAGGAACAGGAGCGGAAGGAGCAATATAAGCAGCTGCGAGCTCACGTGAAGAAAGAGGATGGCCGAATGCAGGCATACGGATGGAGCGTTCCCGCTAAATGTTCGACCTCTGTTCCTAAAGATTCACAGGCCACAAAGACCAAAGGCCAGATGCCTGTCCCTGTTCCTGTTTTCTGTCGACCAATGTCGGATGTTGATACAAACATGAAGGTGAATTTTCTCTTGTAGGACTTTTGAATTTAATTGTTGCACATCGGTGCAATTGATCTTTTGCTTATCAGGAATTTTGTTTCTATTTGATAAAAGACATAGTTATATCTCTTGTTTAACATGCAGTTAAACAACATTGAATTGGATTATAGACATTAAATTGTCAGACAACATTCAACTTTTGTATGGTCAGATCCTGTATATTAAACTTTGGTTTGTAGGAGTTAGATCAACTTTGACATGGGTTGGATCATGATGTGATTAGATCTTATTGAGATCATTTATCATATCTAACAGTGTATAATAAAGTAAGCTCACTTAGGCCATCCTCCTGTAAATTTTTGCAGAATGTGATTGCATCATTGGTTCATTAGGATAATCATCAACTTGAAACCATGATTTTATATTAACTGTTTTTATTTCTTGTTCATGTAGGTTTGGTGTGCTGCTGGGGTATCACTTTCTTCATCAGTTCAGGTATTCTGAGAGATGGATCTATATCTTTTATTATTATTATTATTATTATGGATCTAGCATAACTGGAGCTAAATCTTTACAAAGGAGTTTGTCATTTAGTTTATTCTTCCACAGGGCTGATTACTGATGATTTCTTTAATGAATGTTCTAACTAATTTTAATATTTTATGTAGTCAGGACAAGGGCCCTTTGTTTTAAATTGTCTCTAACGGTATCACGTGATCTTTTTGTCATTTAGTTTATTATTTCTGATTACTGATGATTTTTTAATGAATGTTCTAACTAATTTTAATATTTTAGTGTGAGTTTTAAATTGTAAAATTTTTTTATTATTTTTGTGTTATCTTATTGTGAGAATTCTGACATTCTTTCTTATCTTTTGCTTTTGTTATTGCTTGATCATGGTTCAGAGTGAGCAGACTGGTTCCGTTGTGTGGATCTGCACAACCAGTCCTTTGGGAAGTCAGGTGACAGTCGTCGATGCAGCTAATCCTGGTTCTCCAATTGACAAATTTCCGATTTCACATGCGCATGTTCTTTGTATCGCCTGTGTACCAGGTATTAATACTCTGTGCAATCATTTGTGTTTTCAAATGTATTCTCTTCTAAAACAAATTCCAACAGCTGCCATCATTTAGTCAGTGCCATGAAAAATTGGAGGTATCAACACTTTAGTTCTCCTGTTATCTTTGAGCCTATGGGTGATTTTTACTTTTCAGGATTGATTTTAACAGTTTGAAAATATTGTATTGATATTGACTAGGGATCACAAAGGTTGTAACGTTTGAAATGAATAAAATTTAGAAGTTTTGACTGTCCAGAAAAGAAATGATTTGCTGAGATTCTGTTGTCAGAGCTTGAGCTGTATGAAAATTTCTCAGTTCATTATCAAGTGGTACATTGCCAGTACTTAGACAACTGTGTTGGGACAGAGAACTCTTGTCTTAGGTGTTTGTTGTACTATTATGCTGTCTTTTGTCTTTGTATATTGTTATTATGGTAAGTACTTCTCACACAACTTTCTCATATGTGGGTCAGATAGGACTTGGTACAAGATTTTCAGTTATTTGTCTAAGTGTATTTCGGAACAGTTTGCGCGATGCTTGAGAATATGTCTGCTATTTTAACAGAGCATTTGAGGCAGTATGTTTCCATCTTAACTGTTTTTATAGGATTGTCACAGACTAGTCATGGTGAAGAGAATGGACAATCTTCTGTAGATGCTGGAGAAATCAGCAGTTCTGCGGCAGCAGAGGCGCCGATAGAGAAGAACGAGGAGAATGTGTCACGTGACAACTCTTGTGACGGCAGAGTTGCTGTTGTCAAGTGTGGAAGGTACAGGGAGTCAGTAGAGATGGGTAAGTACATTGTCATAGGACTTTTTGTCTCCTCATATAACATCATTGACTAATTCCTTGATGATTTAGGACTGTGGTTCTCAACCTGTGGTCCATGGACCATCTACTGGTGATCCATGAGAAAATCCAACAATTGTTTTGGGTTTTTTTAAAGTAAAAATGTGCCAACAGATTTTGTTGATTTAATATGCCTGTTTTATTTTGCTCATTATATGGCAGCATGATAGTAATAATTAATGAATTTTGATTTGTATTTGCCTTTATTTCAGGGATAAGATGGCACTAGTAATAGGCCCAAAACAGGCTTGATTTAGTGGCAGATACCACCAAATGCAATGGTGGCTTTAGCTCCTACAGACCCCACGTGAGGGTGCTTATGACACTCTAGCAGACTCCCGATTTTCATGCATGAATGTCTTTGGCATTGCCAGTGGAGGTGGTGGTCTGCCCTGTTAGCTCGATATTTCCAAGTGGTCCTTCACTATGAAAAGGTTGAGAACCACTGATTTAGGAGATTTGGAGATTTGAAATAGCTAGAGTGCCACTGTGTGATGAAGCCTCTATGGCTCTTGTAACTGAAAATTTTAGTAAACTGAAAATTTAAGTAATCTGTTTTTAAAAAAAAACTGCACTTTGGGTAGTGCCTTCAGTTTGCTGTTCTTGAGTGGCGTATGCTGATCCCATTTAGCCGATAATGGTCCATGAACAGGGTTTCTGGAGTTTATTAATTTGAGGTTTTGACTTAAGCAATCATTTGGTATGGATATCAGCTATTCTGTTAAATCCAGACCTATATTATTCATGTACTATGTAATGTGTTCAAGTAGTCCTCCTAGGATGATTTACCACATAAATCTTAACTTTCAATAAATAGAATAAACAAATAAATATTGTTTTTGGCTGTGATTTGGTAAAATTATGTTGTGTTAAATTTATTTTATGGGTGCTGTCTCTGAAGAAAACGCCACTGATTTGCCTGCTGATGAGAAGGAGGAGGTGAAAATATTTCAGACAACATTTTGGTTGGGTGCACAGAATGGATGGTTAGTGGAATTATGTAATCATGGTTGTGAAGATGTAGAGAAATGGCAAAGATTTTTCCCAAATCTTAATGCTTGCTTTAGTTGCTTATTTGGCTGGCTAATTAATTAATTAATCATTTGTTGTTATGGTGTAATGTTTATGCTTAACAGAATCTCTACTCTGTTGGATGTAAATTATTAATTAATAATTTTAACCATTTTATCTGATGGTTTTTTATGCACGTATATTCACATTGAAATGCACATATATTGAATATGTTTATAACCATGGAAAAACTAGAAAAATATAAAGCTATGTTGATGAATGGACAGAGGTTTTTGACTTCCATGGCAGCTTGAAATCCATCATTGTGCCAAAGTAACTGAATGCTTGTGCTGTACTTTGATGAACATAAATGACAGAATAAACTTTTAGGTGCATGTAATGACATAAAGCAATTTCAAGATTTGTTTTCACTTTTAGCATTTATCTATATTCAGCAGTCAACAATTGGGAAGAAAGCCTTTACGCTGTTAAGCTTCCAGATGCAGTCTTGTCAATTAAGTGAATATCATCTACGCATACATTTGTAGATATTTTGAATTGTGACATATATATTACAATTTAACATGTTTATATTATTGATCGTATTGCCGGTACTGTTTTTCTCTGCTGAATGTCGAATTTTAACTTTTTCCTGTGAAACGTTTATAATTCAGGAATACGATGAGAGATTTCAGAATTAATGTCTAACTGAATTGCACTCAGCTAACAATTACTGCCTGTTGCCAAATGCTTTCACATAGGCAATACATGAAATAAAACAAATAGTAACGGTGATTATGATAATCGGGATGATGATAATGACAATGATGATGATAACATTTTATATAGTGTTTTAACTTTTCTAGTTTTTCCGTTATTTTCTGAAAGCACATACTCTGTTGTTTAGCACCGTTAAGAATCAGGTTTTTGTGGCTCTTGCAAATGGATCGGTTGGAATTTTCTGCCGCTCAGAAGGTTTGCCGTTGCAAATTTACTTTTTAAAATTTATTTTCTATATTGGAATTGAAGAGGCACTGTTTAGGCATAACTAAGAAAGTGAGACATTTATTTGTTTTAATAATAACTAATGCTGGATCATAAATCTGCATTTAAAGAAATTAATAAAGTTCTAAGAATGGCCAGGTTGATGCTCGTGGTGGCAGCAGTGATACTGATTGTGATTCACTCAAGAATGACATGTAAAGTTGTAATTGTTACAGCAGTGGTATAGTTGGCTTTGGGTATTTGGTCTTGAATGTGTGAAAGATTTTTAGGAAAATCTGATAGGATCTGTTCAGTGTTTTATCCAGTCTCCAGGCCTTGGGGGGGTATTGAGGCTTTCGGAGGGGAATATCGACTTGGTTAGAGGGGAAAAGACACAGTTCA
Organism: Metaphire vulgaris; assembly: GCA_018105865.1. NCBI lineage: Eukaryota > Metazoa > Annelida > Clitellata > Crassiclitellata > Megascolecidae > Metaphire > Metaphire vulgaris. Next base: position 12,620,107 of record CM030838.1, on the reverse strand, counting down.
ATGCAAAATTTGTGTAAGTGCTGGGATTTGGGGGGATTTTGAGGTTTGGGGGGGGGGAATCTCCCCTCCCAACAGGCCTGTATAAAACACTGGATCTGTTCATTTTTAGATGGCAGTTGGGACTTAACGAAGTATTATCTGATGACGCTTGGAAAGCCTCAGCACTCTATTCGCTGCACGTGTGTTGTTGACGACCAGTTAGTTTGGTGCGGCTATCGTAACAAAGTGCACATTGTCAATCCAGCAAAACTTGCACTTGAGGTAAAATAAAATTGTGCGAAAGATTTGATAATGTGATTCTAGATGAGTTCTGCTCTGTGGGCAAGAATGAATAGCTGAATAGAGGACTGCATATGGTTCCTGTTACATTTGGCAAAAAGTGGATTAGTTTTTTGTGTTTATGAAGATAATGGATGTAAAATACTATCACATGTGATTGAGTCCTCTCAATGTTTGAAATGTTACTAATGTTTATGTAGTATTTTAATGTGAAAATATGCTTGCATATTTTAAAATTAGCCTGCAATTACAAAATAGGCTTGTGAGTGTGTATAATGCTCACATATATACATATATGCATGCCATATATATATATATATATATATAATATATATATATATATGTATATATGCATGTATATAATAAAATGTGCAGATATACCGGTAATATACTTTGCCTGTATTAGAAAACCTTTGATGTTCACCCTCGTAAAGAAAGTCAGATCCGTCAGATGGTCTGGGTAAGCGAAGGCGTTTGGATATCCATCCGACTTGACAGTACGCTACGTCTCTACCACGCCACAACTCACCAGCACTTGCAGGATGTAGACATTGAACCTTACGTCAGTAAAATGTTGGGTAAGTTTAATTATGAGATGCACATATGTATCTCTTGATCTTGGCCTGCTATTGACTATAGCGCTATATAAGTTGGCATATTAACTAACTAACTAACTATCCATGGTCATCCATGCATGTAGTGTTTTACCGGTGCTGGTGGTGGGGGGGGCAACAAATAGCATCATTGATTTGCATCCTAATGATCAAAATGCTTCTTAATCCTATTATCTAGTCATCATTCTTTACTTTCAGAATGTCCAGCCATCTCTATCTGGGATTTTTTTCTTACTACATCTATAGCATCCAATATTCTAAGCGTTTTTCCTTTTTCTTGTGTCATCGCTGTTTTCTCTTTCAAGTCTCCTATAGAAGATACCTCTTTTATTTCATTTATATTTTATTGAATTTGCTTTCACATTCACCGTCAATCTGCCATCGATAGAATGTTAGAAAACTACAGGAATTAAATATTATACAATTACATTAAAATTGATGTCCTTATTTATAATATACTAGAATATAGCATACTAGCAACAGTATGAATGGTCTGTTGCAGCTTCAATAACCACACTTTCCAACATTGCTCTTTTCTGTAGTACAAGTATGGGTTCTTTTATTATAATTGTGCAGTGTTTAAGGGGCAGGCAGTTATCAGAGTGGTAGCAACACTGGACGATAAAGCAGGCAGTCGTGGGTTTGATACCCTGCAGGAGCCCCAAGGTCAACTCAGTCCTACTCTCTAGAGGGCGGTGGTAAACTGAGGAGCAGCGTTAAGCTGTGAAGGTAAAACGTGGGTCTGGGGAAAGTGATGGCAACCTACTTCCAGATTAGTGGCTTATGCCACCTACGTCGCTGATTGCCTAGACCGGAGATAAGCGTCGGAACCCAACGCTCGGACTTGAGTACTGAACCTTTACCTTTACAGTGTTTAAGTGTAGGCAGTTTGGGAAATTCATTTGTCTTTTGTGTATTTCATGTAAACATTTTTTTCCCCATTATGTGCAATGCCAAGGAGTACTGAGATGAATAAAATTATTTTAATTTGTGGTAGTGACTTTTTATGTGATTTTTATGCTTCTGTATCGAAAGTAGGCATGGCTGGAATTGACTTGATATATTACATGGAAATAGTTCTCTTCTCCTGCCCCTCCATCTAATATCTCACTGTTAATGTTGATATCTAACTGTACTCTAGATGGCATATGTTTCTGTCATAATTCTTTGGGTATTTTAACTTTAGTTTTTTCTTTGATTTTTGATTTGAAAATTGATTTGATTGTTATCACTGTCATTATGTGCTTCTTACTTATTTGAAGGCACTGGCAAACTTGGGTTCTCTTTTGTGCGCATCACTTCATTAATGGCTGCGTGTAATAGACTTTGGATTGGAACAGGAAATGGTGTCATCATCTGTGTACCACTCTCAGAAAGTTTGTACATTTTATATATTGATTTCATTTGTTTACTTTTTTATACAAAATTGTCTCAATAAAAGATATTCAGTAATGAAATATCAGCAGTAGCTTCAGGAGTCTGGAATCAAAAAACTTTTCAATTTTGAATGACACCCATGTTTTAACTGTTGACTGGAAGTCAGATCTTTTGAATTCTTGCTTATTTTGAAAATCCTTATGTTTAAGTAAAATAAATTATAAGGTTCGAGTACTTAGTCCTGCAAGTCCATCACAATACAACATGTGCGTTAAAACCGCGATTAAAGCGCGATTAAACTAATTAATCACGTGTTAATAATTAATAATTAATTTATTAACATCGTTAGAGAAATTAATGCATTTGCAGCTCTAATATATACATACAGGTATAGATACATGCATACATACAAGTGTGCATTCATTTATACATACGTAATATAACAGAAGTGTGCTTCTACGTTTACAAGTGCTTTGATATAATGTGCTATAACATGTGCATTCATTCATGCATATGTAAAATAATAAAAGTGTGCTTCTACTTAAATACAAGTGCTACAATATACAGTATGGACAACATTTGATAATGAACTTAGGTAGTGCAAATTTTTGTTTTGCTGTTTAAAATCTACAGTCTTCATGTTAGTGTTTTGATGATTGATGAACGTTATAATTGATGTATTCCAACTGTTGAAATGATTCTGCTGCTAGGCAACAAGATTCCAATCACGGCTGCGATTCCCGGCCGACCGGGAGGAGTGATTCGAGTGTACAGGGAGTCGCCGACTGAGCCAAAGGATGTGCCGTTAGGTTCTGGATATATTCCGTACTGCTCTATGGCGCAGGCACAGCTCAGTTTTCATGGACATCGGGATGCAGTCAAGTTCTTTGTGGTTATACCAGGTGGGGCCGTTTTCTGTGGTGGTGTTTATTATATGCTAGCAGACTGTTTTTTGTTTTAAAATATCGGTTTGTTTTTCATTGATTTTTCACCCTTTGCTATAAAACATTTGGAAAATATGAAATACTGTGGGAACTTCATAACATTGAAGAACAAAAAGAAGTTGTCGCTGATTAACCTCTAAATTGTGCACCGACCAGGAAAAACTGCAGTACACAGGAGTTTTCTTTAGGACCTGTCAAGCTTGGCACATTAGGTGAAGAAAATGTGTTGCTTCTTGTCAATATTAAAACATTACTCATTTATCTATATTTATTTGATTTTGTTCAGCTAGTGGAAATCAGCATTCATCGAATGTTCTGACAGACAACACTGCAAATGGAAAAAGCAGCTTCGATGGTAATGCAAATGAAATGATGCTGGTGATGTCTGGAGGGGAGGGATACATTGATTTCAGAGTTGGAGCAACAAATACCGGTACATACGCTCTGCACAATCGTAATTAGAAGGAGTGCGAGACATGCTTTCTGAAAAATGATCTGGTGTTTGATTTTTAAATTGTTATTTCATATTTATGCCAGCATCACGTCAACTTCACTGCTTGATTTAGATTTTACATATTGTAATTAAAAATGAATTTCTGAGGGGTTTAATTTCCAATGATCTAGAGATGCAATTTCAATATTTATATATTCACGTCCAATCGTCCATTCATTTTGTTTGTGTTTGTTAAGCCTGACTCTTGCATTTAATTTTTTTGTAAGGTATTTCACTATGGCCTTTGAAATAATCTAATCATACTTGACAGTACTGGTAACTGTTTTGTCATAGTTTTATTTGTATTGATGCAGGTGACACAGATGAAGAGACAGAAAGTGCAGAGGAACAAGTGAAAACAGATGCTGGCCAGGGCAAAACATATTTAAGTCACCTGATTGTCTGGCAGGTATACCAGAACAGCTAGAAAATGTATCTCGTCTGTGTACAAATCTTCAACAGTTTGCCTATTTGTGCATATTGTGTATCTTTTCTTGTTGTGTATATGTGACTGACTTGCTTGTACTTCGTTGTGCTAACTGCTTTTATTAGGTTAGTGAAATGCTTGTGCATAGCACTGAACAACCAGACGTGCTTACTTTGTGGACCTGTGTTTTTTTGGCTGAAACAACATTATGTTGGCTGAATATTAATTTTGGTAGTCTGTCAGCGCATTATTCATTTTTAGCGTTGAATGATATCTTTCTTTCATTTTGATCATCTAGTACTGTGCCATTAGCCAGTTTAGTCACTGTGAGTAATCATTAAGCCAGTTTTGTCACCATTTAATTTTTAAGAACTCAAAATTCTGAGTTAATCAGTTGTTAATTAGCTACATTGGTGTCCTAGATATGCTCTAAGGGGCCATCCATATAGTACATATGCAAAAAAGTCATATTTTCGACCCCCTCCCCCCTTGTTGCACGCTGTACATTTTGGTTACCCCCCTGTGTACGTACAAATTAGCAACCCCCCCCCCGCATGGTGAAAATTAATTTTTAGCCATAGCCAAAAAGCATTTGTTTACTATTAAATTAAAGGTTTTTAATATTTAAATAACCGTGGGAACAATAGTTGGTAACCTTTGTTTGACCGTGAGAAAGTAATTTTGTTCAAATCAAATGTTTGTGTGAATATAACAGCCTTTTCTATCTATTTATAAATGTGAATGTGCATACGTACAAATTCAGTCGTGACCCCCCCCCGTACGCTTCCGTACGCAAAATCGCCGAAATCTCAAAACCCCCCTCCCCCCTCGGTGCATACATACTAAATGGACGGCCCCTAAGCTGTAGTTCTTCTTTTGGCATAATACTTAAAAGATTTGTTGCACACTGAATTGATGAATTATTGGTATTCATGTTTTACTGTATTTATTTAAGATCTGTTGATTTGGCAGTATATTATTGTGTTGTTTTTGTTCATGTTTCATGTGTGAAGATGATGAATCGGTGAATGTTTAGTGTAGGGGGGACATTAGAGAATATTACAAAATTGAGAAAATATAATAGACTTTGTTCATTACTGATGTCACAAGAGGTCTGATTGACTGAAATGATGCAGTGCATTTTATAATTTTGTCAGTTTGTGTTATTTACCCAAGAATTTATCAAAGGATTACAGTGTTTTACTTTGTGCCCAAAGTACAGCAGCTTTCCAGACCACTTCTGATGTGTGAAAGATTCTTTTAATGACTCACTGTGCTATAACTTCTGCATTACACATATTTGATGCATGATGAATGATTATGTTGTTCTGGTATCCTCTATATCAATTGCTCTTCTATTGAAATGTTTAATGAAATGTGTTGCTTTTGTGGTTTGCAATCCATTTGGAACTATTGCATGCAACAAGGGAGGTGTTGGGAGATTTTGGGTTTCTGTGAACTAAGTAAACATAGGTGTTTGTTTGAAGTATAATAGTATAATAATAGTATCCAGTTATTCCATTGGTTGAGCTGAAAACACTTTCCATAATGTCATATTTCACTGGTTGGTATTAGTAATAATATGGGCTAACAGTAAGGCTTTCATACCCATTTTGGTCACTGGTGCATAATTTCTACCCCAGCTATTAATAGGATATTTGTCCTTACAATAGCAAAGGTACTGCTTCAGCTTACTTGATGCTCACAATCAACACCTGGATCCATTTGACAATCATCAACATCATCATCATCATCATCAGCCCTGGACTCTGACCTTTGGTATGTGATGTCATCTTAACAGTTTTCTCCCAATTCTTGCATATTTAGCACTCTGTAGTTTAACTGGTAGACTGCCTTTATGTGTTTCACTTGAATCCCCCCTTTTTCAGTGGGGTTCCGGGATATCACTCCCAGAAAATTGTTTAAAATCAGAAATGCCGATGGTGAATTATAATGGATTTTAGACACACAAGACACTTGGGATGTACCAGTTTCTTCTCTGCAGATGTTCAAAATTTCAGGTTATAGCAACATCACCATCATCATCATAAAATTGTTAAATTATAAAATGCACTACATCATTTCAGTCAATCATCATCGTCATCATCTGTAGCCATGGACTCAGTGGCCTTGCTCCAATGTAGCTACGCCACTGGTCTGCCAGTCAAGTTTGAGCCATGCGTTATTTTCAGTGTTAAAAGCATCTGTCAGCCATTCAGAATGTTGGTTGTCAATATTTGCAAGTGACCATGATTGTAAAACAATTGTTGAACCAACTGCACTGTAATTATGTTTTTTATGGAACATCTTTGTAAAGTTTCTTTGAATAAGCACTTTTGTTATTTTGTTTAAGTTTGTGAATTACTCGTGGAAAATTGTGTATTATATGAACTGTGTACCATCAGGGGCATAGCCAGGAATTTGATTTGGGAGGGTATAAATATTTTGGGTGGGTATAAATCTTAACTATAAACCATATAAACCACATATAACCACATGTAAATCACATAAAAAAACTTTCAGGTAGACTGATTTGGGGAGTATATATACCGATATACACCCTCCCCCTGTCGCTACGCCCCTGTGTACCATTGGTTTCTCCTTTAATGTCAGATCTAATTCTCGTAATCAAGTGCTCCCGTTTTTGGTAGAAGCTCTTGTTGAAATGTTGATATTATGATGTAAATGTTGAAAATTGGTTACATTGAGGGTGTAAATTAATTAGCATTGATTAGGTTACAGTGTAATTGCATCCTGTTTGTATTGTCGAGAAAACACTGTTTATAACCGCGAGAAATGACGCTAACATACAGCAAGTACAAACAAACACCTGCAGGCTGCCTAGTCTGGCGCCACCTATGTCACTCATTGTATGTGGTCAAACTCTATTGTTCTGTTTTAAGGATTGATTAATAGACTGATGTTTTACTGACAATGGAACCCATGACTACAATATACACTGTATCCAGATGAAAAGGGGTCAACTCTATTTTCACTATAACTTTAAGAAAACTCGGCTGATTTCTATAAAAGTTTGCAGTTGGAGACAGGAATAAATTGGTTTCAGATAGATACAAACATTATCTTAAAAAGTTCACAATGAATATTCAAAATGTCCACCAAAAGAATTGACAAAGGATTTCAGACATTATTGCCATTGATGATTTGCGCTGTTTGGATTGTGGTGTAAAAATCAATAGCAGCTGTTAGCGTGAAACAGTGCTAGAGGACCTGCAGATATTCGCTTTGTTTCTGGTGATTGTTACATTTTCCAACAGGATGGTGCTCCGGCACATCATGCTTTTGACACCATTAAATTCCTGCTTTCATACCACCCGAATTGTTGCCACCAAACTCACCAGATTTGAACCCTGTGGACTACTCCGTATGGGGTGTTTTACAGGAAAGGGCCTCTACTGATCACGCAGTTCCAATCTGAAAGAACTGAAGCAGAGATTGGTGGGCAAAGCTCAATCAATCCGTCACTGTAGGCAGCAATTCATCAGTGGCGACGACTTCTGAAATCATGTGTCAATTCTGGCGGCGGACATTTTGAATATTCATTGTAACCTTTATCAGATAATGTTTGTACCTATATGAAATCAAATTTATTCCTGTTTCAAACTGCACATTTTTAAAGAAATCGGCCAAGTTTTCTTAAAATTAGTGTATTCTATTGTATTCTATTTCATTAATTAATAATAATTAAATTAATTAATTTAATAAAATATAGTTGGCCTCCTTTTTATCCGGACACAGTGTATATTGATTGCACTTTATTGTATCAGTGCACCGTTTGCAGGAGCCATGAAAATTGTCTGAATAAATTTTGTGTTTTGAAAACAATGTTAATGAGCATTCAACACTCTAGCAGAAAGTCTGATAGGAGCTTGTCGAGCTTTGCAGTTGTTTTGATGCTTTATCATAGAATAGTAATTTGTTACTAAATCTTATCTTACTGTAGATATTGTTAGCAGTAATGAAATTTAGTTTTAATTAATGGAGTTTTAAGAAATTAATGATTTTCACATTTTATGAAGACTTTCATCTTGCTGAAATTCCAATTGGTTGATGCCTGATGGTCTTGCACTGAATAACTTAATTCAAAATCTCAGAATGTAAACACAGTGGTTCTCACACAGGGCAGTCCCTACTTAACCACTTTAAACCTTGTTATTATTATTATTATTATTATTATTATTATTATTATTATTATGTAGTTGATTGACTTAACTTTTAAAGCTCTTAGACTTTCAGATAATTTAATTTAATGGTCATTTTCAAAGATAATGGAAATTGCCTATCAGATGATGCTCTGATATCAGGCATTGTCAAGATGAGTACAGCCTTACTGTAGAGTTGTGTTTTGCAGTGGAAAATAATTTATGGATTTATGAGTGTGAAATACTCTGTTGAAGCAGAAGTATATGCTGTGTTAGCAATCAAAATGATTTGTAAATGTTATTGGTTCTGTGTAATTCCACTTGAGTTTATCGTCTAAAGGAGTGCCATATCTTATTCATTTCTTTGCCGTTTCTTGCAATAATTATCCCTGTTGAACTGATCTTCTCAGTTGTTTCAGTGTTGGGATATTTACTCTTACCTAACTTTTTACCTGAACATTTCTAGTCATCAGAATTATTATTTATTCCTGTAAATTAATTCATTTATTCTGTGCATAACAATTGTATTACAATTGAATTATATTGTAAATTAATGTGTTATCAGTTTTAGGATTTCTATTATGGTCTCTTTTATTTGTCTTTTTTGTTTCATGCCTTATTTACAAGTGTTGTATGCAGGGATATTTTTACACCCCCTAACTACCTCTGCCCCAACCCTCCAATTTGAGGTCGACACCCCCCACTATTTGGTAATGCGACAATGGTATGCATACAAAATGCATACTAATTAGCCCTGAACACTCCCCAAATGGAGAAGTACACCCTCCCAACTTTTATTCTTGGATGATCTTTTTTTGTTTTTTTGAGACTTGATAACGTTTTTTTTTGCTTGTCAGCCTTTTTCGACAGAGAATTCCAAATTTCGACACCCCCCCTAAATTCACAATCCTAGAAATAATCCTGGTTGCATGCCACAAATTTTTAGCATGATACCAATTCGGGTTCTTTTCACATTTCAGTTCCCTTGCACGGTGAATGTGAAAGAGAGTTTTGAATTACTGTAAACTTGAGTCTACTTTACCCAGGTTGATAAACATTTGAGAGGCAGATTATTGGAGGGCGGGAGAAAGTATGATGAATTACATCATTATGCTAAATGAATGGGTAAATACTATAGGCCTAGGTAGGGTTGTAACTTTTCCGGAAAAGTAGAATTTTGGGAATTATTCCGGAAATTTCCGGGAAAATGAAACCGGAAGTGCCGCGCATATGTCCATAAAAATATTATATAGCGCTACAATCCTGACAGTTGTTAACAAATGCCCAACAAATGAATAGTATTAAATAGTAATAACGATAATAAAAATAATAATAGATAGCAGTAATAGTAATAAATAATAATAAACTTTAATAATATAAATATTAATAAATAATAATAATAAACTTTTCCGGAATTAGTCCGAAAGAGTACCGCTATTTTTCCGGAAATTTTCGGAATAATTCAGGAGGAAATTTCCGAGCTCGCATCCATAGGCCTCGGCCTACAGCTAATGTTTCCATGAAAAAGCAGCGATTAGGAATTACCCTTTGCCCCTCATTGGCTGTACCAGAGACTTTCTTTTAGAAGTTCTATGAGTAAGTAAGTAACCTGTTAGAAGATTTTTGGGTAAGTTAAGGAAATTCTATAGTGCTGCCCAAAGCTTGGCGCAGTGCACCAGCTTATTCACAAGCGCTCAATCTAGATAAAATCCGTAGTCTGTGGTGGTCAAAGTTGAAGTTGTAGATCCAGGTAATAAGCAGTCCGCAGTCTTAAATTTGCACAGAAGGCGTTTGCCACAGTGTGAGATGGGAGGCTGCAGGCTTTTGCAACAATATTGTGCGGTAACAACGGTTTGACGATCCATAGAAGAGCTTTTCAACACGCAATATCGCAATTAATTGTCAATCCAATCCAATAACAGTTTATTCTTTCCAAATAAGTGCATATTAATACATCACAGTAGCAATTTGAGAAAGACTCCATAATTAATAATACAATTCAGTAGAAAGATAGCACTTAATTATTAAAACAAAATGCAGAATTAATAAAATACAGAATCTAAATTGCAAATTATATAAGGTTTCATAAAGTGAGAAAAGGCAATTTAGGCAATCTCTATTACAGATTTTCGTCTGCGGCGTTCTGAGACGCGATTGTTTCATTCATTAGCGCGCGTGTGTGTGTTGTGATTGTTTATAGACGCGTCCGTATCGACGAGCGTCTCTCTCTCTCCCTCGCTCTGTGTGTCATTTAGCGCTTTATGACTATTATTTATGTTTTTCTTTTGTGACCATAGCCCTGCTGGTCGACTTCAAAGAGTCAGTGAAGGGGGTGTGTTGACGGCTATCATTCTGCGAGAAGTTGGTTGAGGGAATGAGCGAGAACAGCGGGGGTAGATGTTCTAATGCGAAGATTACGAACAGATCAATACAGTGTAGACGAAGAAAGACTGTCCTTTCATGTCATTAATTATAATCATCGACCGAAACATTGTGTATGGAAAGATGACGTCTAGCGTGTGGGGCTGTCCATTAATTATGTCAACAATTTTTGGGCAATTTTTGACCCCTCCCTCTTGTCAACAACTGTCAACTTTCACTTACCTCCCCCATAATTACGTCAAAACCTTCTGACCCCCCCAAATCAATGACAGGTCCCAATAACAACGTTATTATTTTTTGTGATGACCATGTTTTCTCTTTTTGCTCATCGAGTGTCAAAATGTGGTGGTGATGACCTTTTTTGCCATGCTTTTTTCATTGTAATAAGTAGTATTCCATGAAATTTCCTATTTTTTGATTATTTGTAAAAGTGAAATTGTTGACGTCAACTACTCTTGACACCCATCCCCCTGTCAACAACTGTCAAACTTTTTCAAACCCCTCCCATAAATTGTTGACGTAATTAACGGACAGCCTCTGTTAGAAACAAGTCAAGTAAATTTTACCTACATAAAAGACCTACAGGCCTTTAATTAAAAGACAATTAGGCCTACGAATTCGATTTAAACATCATCATGACGATGACACGGGCAAATTTAAAGTTAATTTTATGTTAAGGTTAAGGAAACAAGTAGTGAGTGTTAAGCAAGAGTGCCTATGATTCTATTTTGGTGCAGATGATTTTTGAGTCGGAATTAGAATTTCTTGGACCAAAACCATTGAAATAAACTCCACCTGCAACGGGGGCTAAGGTAATTAGGGTTAGGGAGGGCTTACCACGCAGATTTAAAATGTTCCCTCATCACGTAAAGCTTAATAATAGGCCTAATCACCCTATTGGCATCACTATCAGCCTATAGAAAAATTAGAAATAGATTGGAGTTGTTTAAATGTGTAGAGTCACAAATGAAACTAATTGTGTCTGTGTAAGAAATCAGCAATAAATCAGGGATATTTTTACACACCCCTAGCACCCCCAACACCCCCAATTTGAGGTCGACACCCCTCCAAAATTTGGTAATGAGACAATGGCACGTGTACAAAATGCATATTAATTAGCCCTGAACAGCCCCCAAATGGAAAGACACCACTCCCAACTTTTATTCTCAGATGACCTTTTTTTGCTCGTCAGACTTTTTTCGGCAGAGACTTCCAAATGCTGACACCGCCCCCAGATTTTCCCGACACCCCCAAATTCACAAGCCTATAATCCTAGAAAATAAACACACACACCCAGATTTCCCGACACCCCCCCCCCAAATTCACAATCCTAGAAATAACCCTGAAAAATAAATTATTAGCAAAAGATTTCTTCTTAGTGTTTATAGTCTATACGAGTCATGAACATTGACTACTTAGGTAGACATAAACTTCTATCTTCTTTGATGCCAATGAATTAATATCAGCTAGGCCTATAGAAAATAGCGAGGGATAAGCGTATAGGCATAGGAAAGTGTATTAGCTGCAGAGGTGACTAGGACTGTGATAGGACTCTTCGATTTGCCATCTCGATCGGCCTCGTATAACGACGGAGTTTTTCAATAATGCAGAGAGTTGCATTAGGCCTAATGACACGCGTTGTTTGGTGCCATTCAGAAACTCCTAACAACAGGGGAACGGAGTTCATTGTAAATACAACGATATTCCGTGCAACTGACGAAAAGTTCAAAGCCCCATTTTAAGTCGAATGCCTTTCATCATCGCAATGAAACACTAGGGCTGAGGACACAAAACAAGCGTTTCCAATATAATCATCACCATCAGGTTCGCTTGTCAAAATCTGGCGGTGCCTAATTCATGATATTTTCATCGAAACCTTCAACAAAATCAGACTGGCTGCCGCTCAACAGTAACGTCTATCCGAGGTTTTAATCTTTTATCGACGAATCCAAGGCTCCAAGCGCCGGATACCCTCGCTACGCCAATCTGTCGTTATTATATTACTCCGGTACTTATTATTATTATTATTATTATATTATTATTATTATTATTATTATTATTATTATTATTATTATTATTATTATTATTATTATTATTAGTGTCTTATTCGCAGCTAGCAATGTCGAGAATTTTTGTTTTCGACTCGTGATTTTTGTAATTTTGCTGCCGATAATCGTCGGTCAAAGTAAAGATTTCACAAAGATAACAGCGACCGACGGAAAAACGCTGTGCGCCGTCGACCAACCGTCGAAAACCGTTTCGCTCGTCGATTTCGAAGGTCGCCCACGGTCGGAAAATCTGTCCTGGTTTTCATTCGACTGTTCACAGTCTCTTTCTCTTGCGTTGTCGGAATGCGCCTGGATTTGCACAAGGGATGAAAGCTGTTCCTCTTTCAGTTACAATCGGACGGACGACAGCTGTGAGATTTTCTACTTCCTACCGCTGCACTATGAACCGAGTGACGTTTGTACTCACTTCGCCGTAAGTAGGTTACGTCGAGTATCTGCGAATAGCTATAGGCCTAGGCCTACGGCTTTAATCAGGGATTTCATTATAATTTCACGATTTTAATTAGACAATCTCAGTAGATAGAAATTAAGCTTTGCTATTCTCTGTCTTCTTCGCAATAACATTTAAGCCGAATCGCAGAGCCCATGGTTTAATCTTAATACATGGAGCTTTCTAATCTCTTGTGGGTTCCTATGATTTAGTCCTAATAAATAGTGTTGCAAAATCCCCTTTGAAGACATCTCCGGACAGTCCGGTACTGAATTCTTCTGTACGACGTCTTCTACAGCCATATTAATAATGCATTGGTCTTCATGTTTTGTCGCCTAGATATAAAAAGCAGGACTTATCAGATAGTTGATCTGATTGCATTTTAGATACTAGAGTGTGGTCCTAAATTGACATGGAAGAAATATAACGTTTCTAGGCCATCTTCTTTTAGACCTTCAACCCGTACCCGGCACAATAGCTTGCACAGTCATAGGCCTATGAACAATTCACTGATTTTCGTGATTTTACTGCCTATAGGCCTATAGAAATTTCGTTTACTTTACTTTACTTACTTATACGAATAGCAGGAATAAATAGCTAGTTGGTTCGACTATATTAGGCACCAGTGTTTTATCCAGACTCCAGGCCTTGGGGGGAATTGAGGCTTTCGGGTGGGGGAATCGACTTGTTTGGAGGGGAAAAGACACAGTTCAATGCAAAATTTGTGTAAGTGCTGGGATTGGGGGGATTTTGAGAGTTTTTGGAGGGGGAAATCTCCCCTTCTAACAGGCCTGTATAAAACACTGTTTATGCAGGATCCATTATCAGTAACTGTCTGCAACTTTAGACGCACTGTCAGGAGCAGATATACAATTAATTAATTTCGCTGCTAAAAATTGAGTCTCTAGACTTGACGGCCTCTGGCTCTAGCTCTGAGCCGTGTGGGTCATATTGCTGTTGCACCATTGATTCTGTGTGGTGTGGCATTGGTCTGTAATATTTAAGCAATAGGCCTACCACTGAATGCGGTATAATACCACCGTGGGATTGCTCAGATTTATCCGGAAATTACAATGTAATTCCGAACTTCTTATTTTGTAGAGTCGAGAATCGTACGGTTCTTGTCCAGCATATTCAGGTTACAATTCACATTTTGTCTATTAGGCCCTATAGAACATGCACTGAAAATTTAGCGATTGCAATGACGACGACCACGAATATGGAATTCAGTAGACTACTACGAAATAAGTGAAACACTTTTACTTCGTCTCCCCTATATTCAAACAACCAATGGATTGCTTCAGAAATGCTCCGCTTTGCTTGAGCTGCGATTCGAACCCTCGACACCTTCTGGCGTAACTTCGAACCATTACCACAGTTTCTATTATTATTATTATTATTATTATTATTATTATTATTATTATTATTATTATTATTATTATTATTATTATTATTATTATTATTATTATTATTATTATTATTATTATTATTATTATTATTATTAGGCCTATTATTATTATTATTATTATTACTATTATTATTATTATTATTATTATTATTATTATTATTATTTATTATTATTATTATTATTATTACTACTACTACTACTACTACTACTACTACTACTACTACTACTACTACTACTACTACTACTACTACTACTACTACTACTAAAATTATTATTATTTCTAAATCAGGGGTGGCCAACCAGCGGCTCCCGGGCCGCATGCGGCCCGCCGACTGCTGATTGGCGGTTCTCAGACATCTTTCCAAATAAATTGTATTGTTCCTATTTATGCAAAAAATATTGAGTCATGAGTAAGATTCTAGTTCCTGTGCTTAATTTAGTAAAATAGTAACTTACTTTAAACTGATGTTTAATTGTAACTGTTAGGCCTACCAGTTAGGCTACTTTCGTTACGTGACTGCAGTGACTGTACAATTGTTGAAAACAATGATGTGCAACAGGCACCAAAACTGCGGCCCTCCGCATGCTGATTACATTTACAATGGCCCGCTTGTAGACAGATTTTTTTGTTTCGGTAATCCTGCCTTTTTTCGTTTTGTTTTGTTTCAGATCTCACAGCTGAAGAATACAATCAAAGCTCTGAGACGATGACAATGATCTCTGCCGAGTGCTGCGAACTGCCTTTCACTCTCGATGGTCAACTGCACGTCGCCTGCACTCAGCTGTCACCGGACAACACTCAAATGGGATGCTTCGTCGGGAATTCGACATGGGTCGCTTGCATTGAACCTATAGGCTAGTAATCCGATTAAGTAATCTCAGACCACACGACTACAACCCCAGAATACTAGATTTGAAGATGCAACAATGGTTCTCACACAGGGCAAACCCTTCTGAACCACCTTAAAC